>JANJGN010000013.1:2374423-2859493 GCA_026770705.1 Isurus oxyrinchus | reverse complement strand
CCCCCAACCCCTCCCCCAACCCCACACCCCCCCAAATATAACCCCCCCCAACCCCCTCCCCCCCCACACACCCCCAATACACCCCCCCAACCCCCTCCCCCCAACCCCCTCCCCCACACACACCCCCCAACCCCCTCCCCCACACACACCCCACCAACCCCCTCCCCCACACACACTCCCAAATACACCCCCCAACCCCCTCCCCCACACACACCCCCAGACACACCCCCAAATACACCCCACCCCAAATACACCCCCCCCAAATACACCCCCCCAACCCCCACCCCCACAACCCCCCCAGACACCCCCCCAAATACCGACACCCCCCCAAATACACACACCCCCTCCTCCACACACACCCCCAAATACACCCCCAAATACACACCCCCCCAGATATACCCCCAAATACACACACCCCCCCAGACACCCCCCCAAATACACACCCCCCCCAACCCCCTCCCCCTCCAACCCCCTCCCCCTCCCCCACACACCCCCCCAAATACACACAACCCCCCAGACACCCCCCCGACCCCCCCCAAATACACACAACCCCCAAACCCCTCCCCCCACACACACCCCCAACCCCCTTCCCCACACCCCCCCAAATAAACACACCCCCCAACCCCTCCCCCACACCCCCCCCCCAAATACACACATCCCGCGACCCCTCCCCCAACCCCACACACCCCCCCTCCCCCACACACACCCCCAACCCCCTCCTCCAGACACACCCCACACACACCCCCAAATACACCCCCCAACCCTCTCCCCCCCACACACACCCCAACCCCCTCCCCCACACCCCCCCAAATACACACCCCAACCCCCTCCCCCACACACACCCCCAAATACACACACACTCCCCCACACACACCCCCCCAACCCCCTCCCACACACACACACCCCCCCAACCCCCTCCCCCACACACACTCCCAAATACACCCCCCCAACCCCCTCCCCCACACACACCCCCAGACACACCCCCAAATACACCCTCCCCCAAATACACCCCCCAACCCCCTCCCCCACACCCCCCCAGACACCCCCCCCAAATACAGACACCCCCCAAATACACACACCCCCCCAACCCCCTCCCCCACACACACCCCCAAATACACACCCCCAGACACACCCCCAAATACACACCCCCCAGATACACCCCCAAATACACACACCCCAGACACACCCCCAAATACACACACCCCCCCAACCCCCTCCCCCACACACACCCCCAAATACAGTCCCCCCCAGACACCCCCCCAAATACACACAACCCCCCAGACACCCCCCCCAAGACGCCCCCCCAAATACACACCCCCCCCAAACCCCTCCCCCCCCACACACACCCCCACCCCCCTCCCCCATACACCCCCCAGACACACCACCAAATACACACACCCCCTCAAATACACACCCCAACTCCCTCCCCCACACCCCCCAGACACACCCCCAAATACACACCCCCAACCCCCTCCCCCAGACACCCCCCCCAAATACACCCCCCCCAGACAGCCCCCCCAAATACACACACCCCCCTCCCCCTCCCCCACACACACCCCCAAATACACCCCCCCCCAGACAACCCCCAAATACACACACACCCCCTCCAGACACCCCCCCAAATACATCCCCCCCAACCCCCTCCCCCCCACACACCCCCCCAACCCCCTCCCCCCACACACACCCCCCCCAACCCCCTCCGCCACACACACCCCCCCCCAACCCCCTCCCCCACACACACTCCCAAATACACCCCCCAACCCCTCCCCCACACCCACCCCCCCAACCCCCTCCCCCCCACACACACCCCCCAACCCCCTCCCCCACACCCCCCCCAATCCCCTCCCCACACACACCCCCCAACCCCCTCCCCCACACACACCCCCAAATACACCCCCCAACCCCACCCCCCCACACACACCACCAACCCCCTCCCCCACAACAACCCCCCTCCCCCACACACACCCCCAAATACATCCCCCCAACCCCTCCCCCACACCCCCCCCCAAATACACCCCCCAACCCCCTCCCCCACACACACCCCCCCAACCCCCTCCCCCACACATACACCCAAATACAACCCCCAAACCCCTCCACCCCACACACACCCCCCAAACCCCTCCCCCCCACACACACCCCCCAAACCCCTCCCCCACACACCCCCCCAACCCCTCCCCCACACACACACCCCCAACCCCTCCCCCACACACACACCCCCAACCCCTCCCCACACACACACCCCCAACCCCCACACACCCCCCCAACTCCCTCCCCCACACCCCCCCAACCCCCTCCCCCACACCCCCCCCAACCCCCTCCCCCACAGACATCCCCAAATACACCCCCCCAATACACACACACCCCCCCAATACACACACCCCCCCAAATACACCCCCCCCAAATACACCCCCCCCCCAATACACCCCCCCCAAATACACCCCCCCAAATACACCCCCCCCAAATACACCCCCCCAAATACACACACCCCAAATACACACCCCCCCCCAATACACCCCCCCCAAATACACCCCCCCAACCCGCTCCCACACACACATCCCACCAAATACACACACCCCCCCCCCCCAGACACCCCCCAACCCCCTCCTACACACACTCCCCCCGAATACACACACCCCCCAAATACACACACCCCCCAAATACACACACCCCCCAAATACATCCCCCCAAACCCCTCCCACACACACACCCCCCCAAATACACACATCCCCCCCACACACACCCCCCCTCCAAATACACACACCCCACCCAACCCCCTCCCACACACACATCCCCCCAAATACAGCCCCCAACCCCCCCCCAACCCCCTCCCCCCCACACACACCCCCAAATACCCCCACCAACCCCCTCCCCCACACACCCCCCAAATACACCCCCAACCCCCTCCCCCCCCCACATACACCCCCCAACCCCGTCCCCAACCCCCTCCCCCCCACATACCCCCAAATACACCCCCCCCAACCCGCTCCCACACACACATCCCCCCAAATACACACCCCCCCCCAGACACCCCCCCAAACACACACCCCCCAACCCCCTCCTACACACACACCCCCCCAAATACACACACCCCCCAAATACATCCCCCCAAACCTCTCCCACACACACACACCCCCCAAATACACACATCCCCCCCCACACACACACCCCCCTCCAAATACACACCCCCCCCCAACCCCCTCCCACACACACATCCCTCCAAATACACCCCCCAACCCCCTCCCCCACACACACCCCCCAACCCCCTCCCCCACACACACCCCCCCAACCCCCTCCCCCACACACACACACCCCCAACCCCCTCCCCCACACACACCCCCCAACCCCCTCCCCCACACACACCCCCCCCAACCACCTCCCCCACACACACCCCCCCACACACACCCCCAAATACACCCCCCCAACCCCCTCCCCCACACACACCCCCAAATACACCCCCCCGCAGACACCCCCCCAACCCCCTCCCCAACCCCCACCCAACCCCCTCCCCCCCTACACACCCCCAAATACACACACCCTCCAAATACACACCCCCCCCCCAAATACACACCCCCCCCCCAAATACACCCCCCCAGACATCCCCCCAACCCCCCCCACACACCCCCCCAACCCCCCCCCCCCACACCCCCAAATACACCCCCCCAATACACACACAACCCCCCAGACATCCCCCCAACCCCCCCACACACCCCCCCACACACACCCCCCCTCCAAATACACACACCCCCCCAACCCCCTCCCACACACACATCCCCCCAAATACAGCCCCCAACCCCCCCCCACACCCCCCCCCAACCCCCTCCTCCCCCCCCACACACACACCCCCAAATACCCCCACCAACCCCCTCCCCCACACACCCCCCAAATACACCCCCCAAACCCGCTCCCACACACACATCCCCCCAAATACACACCCCCCCCAGACACCCCCCCAAACACACACCCCCCCAACCCCCTCCTACACACACACCCCCCAAATACACACACCCCCTAAATACACCCCCCCCAAATACATCCCCCCAAACCCCTCCCACACACACATACACACCCCAAATACACATACCCCCCCCACACACACACACACCCCAACCCCCCCCACACACTCCCCCCAACCCCCCCCACACATCCCCCCAACCCCCCCCACACATCCCCCCAACCCCCCCCCCAACACACACATCCCCCCCCCCAACCCCCCCACACACACATTCCCCCCCCAACCCCCCCACACACACATCCCCCCCCAACCCCCCCCACACACACATCCCCCCCCAACCCCCCCACACACACATCCCCCCCCAACCCCCCCACACACACATCCCCCCCCAACCCCCCCACACACACATCCCCCTCCCAACCCCCCCCCACACACACATCCCCCTCCCAACCCCCCCCCACACACACATCCCCCCCAGAACCCCCCCACACACACATCCCCCCCCACACACACATCCCCCCCAGCCCCCCACACACACATCCCCCCACCCACACACACATCCCCCCCCAAACCCCCCCCCACACACACATCCCCCCCCACACACACATCCCCCCCCACACACACATCCCCCCCCAGCCCCCCACACACACATCCCCCCCCACACACACATCCCCCCCCACACACACATCCCCCCCCTGCCCCCCACACACACACATCCCCCCCCCAAACCCCCCCCACACACACATCCCCCCCCCACACACACATCCCCCCCAGCCCTCCACACACACATCCCCCCCACCCACACACACATCCCCACACACACATCCCCCCCACACACACATCCCCCCCCACACACACACATCCCCCCCCCAAACCCCCCCCACACACACACATCCCCCCCCACACACACATCCCCCCCCACACACACATCCCCCCCCCAGCCCCCCACACACACATCCCCCCCACCCACACACACATCCCCCCACACACACATCCCCCCCCACACACAAGTCCCCCCCCACACACACATCCCCCCCCCCACACACACATCCCCCCCACACACACAACCCCCCCTGAGGGGGAGTGACCTCAGAAGATGAATTGCTCCTTCCGAAGCCCAGCACAGACAGAATGGCCTCTGTCTATACTGTGACCCTTTTATTATTCTTACATCACAAGAGAATTCTTAGGCTTTTTACTAGTTGCTTTTAGCTCTTGTTTATATCTTGAATATTTCTTAGCCATGTTTCTCTCCTATCTCACTTCAGGCTCTCTCTGATCTGGTCTTTGACAGCCTCCTCCTGCAATCATCTTCTCACTGAAGTGCTGACTCCCCCAATTCCCTTCCTGGACCCCACACAAGTTGATGCTGTAAATGTTCCCTCTTCTTGATTAGTGTTCAGCTGTCTTTCAAATCCATCACCATACTATGTTACAGCCCAGAAAGGGAATATTCAGTCCATTGTGCCTGTGCTGGCTCTTTGAAAAGAGATCTCCAAATAGTCCCACTCCCCCTGCTCTTTCTCCCTTCAAGCATTTACCCAATTCTCTTTTGAAAGTTATTATTGAATCTGCTTCCACCGCCCTTTCAGGCAGCACATTCCAGATCACAACAACTCAGAGTTTCAAAACAATTCTCCACATTTCTTGCCCTAGTTCTTTTGCCAGTTTAAATTTGTGCCCTCGTTACCAACCCTTCTGCCACTGGAATCACTTTCTCCTTATTTACCACATAAAAACCCTTCATAACTTTGAACATTTCTATTAAATCTCCCCTTAACTTTCTCTGCTCTAAGGAGAACAACCCCAGCTTCTCCAGTCTCACCTTGTAACTGAGTTCCTCCAGCCTGGGTATCATTCTGGCAACTAAATCTAGAAAATTTTGGACTTTGAATCAGGATTAGGCCATTCTGCCCTTTGAGTCTGCTTCGCTGTTCCTTCACTGTTGCTGGGTCAAAATCCTGGAACTCCCTCCCGAACAGCACTGTGGGTGTACCTACACCACATGGACTGCAGTGGGTCAAGAAGGCAGCTCGCCACCACCTTCTCAAGGGCGATGGGCAATAAATGGTGGCCTAACTAGTGAAACCCACACCCCATGAACTCATGGCTGATCTGGTTGTAGTGTCAACTCCACTTCCACTTTCCTGTCTGCGCTCCCCCCAAACTATAACACTTGACTCCCTAACAATTCTGCCTTGAATAAATTCAATGAACCAGCCTCCACTACTTACTGGGGAAAAGAATTCCACATACTAATGATCGTTTGAGAGGAAAGATCTCCCATCTTCATCTTAAAAACATTCTTCCCCCAAACCCCATAAATGTTCTCTTATTTTTAAACAGTGTCCACTAGTTCTGGTCTCCCCCAGAAGTGGAAACATCCTCCTGATATCCACCGTAAAGTCCCCTCAGGATCTTACATGTTTCAATACGATCACCTCTATTTCTTCTAAACTCCAATGGGTACAGACCCAAACTGTTCAACCTTTCTTCGTAAAACCCTCATCCCAGGAATGAGTCGAGTGACCCTTCTCTGAACTGCTATCCTTTTTTTAAATGCAGAGACCAAAACTGTACGCAGTACTCCAGATCCGGACTCACTAAAGCCCTCTCCAGCTGCAGTAAAACATCTCTATTTTTATATTCCATTTCCCTTGCAATAACCATCAACATTCTGTTCAGTGGTGGTGTTTCACCTTGATTTGCAGTCTTTGTGCCGCTGATGCTCCAGTGCCAATACTGGGCAGGGAACTCCAGGATGTTGACCCAGTGATGATGCCCCAAGTTCGTTGGGGCTTTACTGTTTGCGAATTGCTGGCTTTGTTTGTCTGCATAACAACTGAGGTCGGCAACTCTGTTTGGACAATTGGGACTATCTGAGAAGTAGGGGAATTGCTCTGGCAGAGAGCTGGCGAAATGGTCTCCCGTGTCATTAACAGTCCTCAAGGTTTCCATTGCTCGTCCCCAATCACTCCACCTAACCAAGCAACCAGACAAAAACAAAAACAGAATTACCTGGAAAAACTCAGCAGGTCCGGCAGCATCGGCGGAGAAGAAAATGAGTTGACGTTTCGAGTCCTCGTGACCCTTCTCGGCGGAGAAGAAAAAGAGTTGACGTTTCGAGTCCTCGTGACCCTTCTCGGCGGAGAAGAAAACGAGTTGACGTTTCGAGTCCTCGTGACCCTTCTCGGCGGAGAAGAAAAAGAGTTGACGTTTCGAGTCCTCGTGACCCTTCTCGGCGGAGAAGAAAATAAGTTGACGTTTCGAGTCCTCGTGACCCTTTTCGGCGGAGAAGAAAAAGAGTTGACGTTTCCAGTCCTCGTGACCCTTCTCGGCGGAGAAGAAAAGAGTTGACGTTTCGAGTCCTCATGACCCTTCTCGGCGGAGAAGAAAAAGAGTTGACGTTTCGAGTCCTCGTGACCCTGAAGGGTCACGAGGTCTCGAAACGTCAACTCTTTTCTTCTCCGCCGACGCTGCCGGACCTGCTGAGTCTTTCCAGGTAATTCTGGTTTTGTTTTTGTTTCGGATTTCCAGCATCCGCAGTGTGTGTGTTTTTTTTTGTTTTTAAGCAACCAGACGGCCTCCCCTCCCATTTCCAGTAAGTGACAAACAAGCGCGCTCGACGAGAGCCACCTGTTTAACGTCCTGTGATTGTTTCTCACACGCGTGTTGTGAAAATGAATGTTTAATTTCTGGCGGCTCCCGGACAGTGCTGTAAAGTTGGCCATGCCGGTGCCAACAATGCCCTGGGGGGGGGAGGGGTGGGGGAGGTGGGGGGCAATATTAATCCCTCGACCATTTATCATCAGACTGTTCATTATCACATGGCTGGGATCTTGCTGTGTACCGTATTGACTGCCGTGTTTCCTACATTACAGCAGTTTACCTTGCAAGTGACAAAGCACCGGGACTAAATTTCTAAGCCCGGCTTCGTTGGGACGCCCTGAGGGATGTGAAAGGCGCTACAGAGAGAGAGAGAGAGGGGGGGGGGCAGGTCTCCGTTGCTATGGCGACGGCTGTTCACCCACTTCCGGTGGGGGGTGTTTTTTTGGCGACCGACCGTGAAAAGCTGCCCGGGTACTTCCGGTCCGCTCCAACGGCTTCCGGGCTCCGCTCAAGGGAGGAAAATAAGAGCCGGGGGGGACATCGGGGCCGCCACTGCCCCCCCCCCCCCATCTACCCCCTCCCACCCACCTTTCCCCCGGAGACGGGATTCCCGCCCGGCTTTCGCCGCCATGGCCGAGCCTGGCAATAAATTTAGTGACATCCAGCGGTACCTGTCCGACGGCCGCTTCCCCTCCACCTTCTGCCCGGCCAAGAAGAAGAACCTCAAGCGGTATGCGCAGAAATTCCAGCTGGAAGGTAGGTGGGGGGGAAAGAACCCCTTAAACATCCCCCCAGACCCCATAAACATCCCCCCAGACCCCTTAAACATCCCCCCAGACCCCATAAACATCCCCCCAGACCCCTTAAACATCCCCCCAGACCCCTTAAACATCCCCCCAGACCCCTTAAACATTCCCCAGACCCCATAAACATCCCCCCAGACCCCATAAACATCCCCCCAGACCCCTTAAACATCCCCCCAGACCCCATAAACATCCCCCCAGTCCCCTTAAACATCCCCCCAGACCCCTTAAACATCCCCCCAGACCCCTTAAACATCCCCCCCAGACCCCTTAAACATCCCCCCAGACCCCATAAACATCCCCCCAGTCCCCTTAAACATCCCCCCAGACCCCATAAACATCCCCCTAGACCCCATAAACATCCCCCCAGACCCCATAAACATCCCCCTAGACCCCATAAACATCCCCCCAGACCCCATAAACATCCCCCTAGACCCCATAAACATCCCCCTAGACCCCATAAACATCCCCCCAGACCCCTTAAACATCCCCCCAGACCCCTTAAACATTCCCCAGACCCCTTAAACATCCCCCCAGACCCCTTAAACATCCCCCAGACCCCATAAACATCCCCCAGACCCCTTAAACATCCCCCCAGACCCCTTAAACATCCCCCCAGACCCCTTAAACATCCCCCCCAGACCCCTTAAACATCCCCCCAGACCCCTTAAACATCCCCCCCAGACCCCTTAAACATCCCCCCAGACCCCTTAAACATCCCCCCCCGATCCCCTTAAACATCCCCCCAGACCCCATAAACATCCCCCCAGACCCCATAAACATCCCCCCAGACCCCTTAAACATCCCCCCAGACCCCTTAAACATCCCCCCAGACCCCTTAAACATCCCCCCAGACCCCTTAAACATCCCCCCCAGACCCCTTAAACATCCCCCCAGACCCCTTAAACATCCCCCCCAGACCCCTTAAACATCCCCCCAGACCCCATAAACATCCCCCCAGACCCCATAAACATCCCCCCAGACCCCATAAACATCCCCCCAGACCCCTTAAACATCCCCCCAGACCCCATAAACATCCCCCCAGACCCCATAAACATCCCCCCAGACCCCTTAAACATCCCCCCAGACCCCTTAAACATCCTCCCAGACCCCTTAAACATCCCCCCAGACCCCATAAACATCCCCCCAGACCCCTTAAACATTCCCCAGACCCCTTAAACGTCCCCCCCAGTCCCCTTAAACGTCCCCCCCAGTCCTCTTAAACGTCCCCCAGACCCCATAAACATTTCCCCAAACCCGTAGAACCATAGAACGCTACAGCACAGAAAAAACAGGCCATTCGGCCCTTCTAGTCTGTGCCAAAATATTATTCCGTTAGTCCCATTGACCTGCACCTAGTCCATAACCCTCCAGACCTCTCCCATCCATGTATCTATCCAATTTATTCTTAAAACTTAAGAGTGAGCCCACATTTACCATGTCAGATGGTAGCTCGTTCCACACACTCACCATTCTCTGAGTGAAGAAGTTTCCCCCTAATATTCCCACCAAACCTTTCCCCTTTCACCCTAAAGCCATGTCCTCTCATGTTTATCTCTCCTAATCTAAGTGGAAAGAGCCTACTCGCATTTACTCTGTCTATACCCCTCATAATTTTGTAAACTTCCATCATATCTCCCCTCATTCTTCTGCGCTCCAAGGAATAAAGTCCTAACCTGTTTAATCTTTCCCTGTAACTCAACTCCTTAAGGCCCGGCAACATCCTAGTAAATATTCTCTGCACTCTCTCAATCTTACTGATATCCTTCCTGTAGTTAGGCGACCAGAACTGCACACAATACTCCAAAGTTGGCCTCACCAATGTCTTATACAACCTCACCATAACATCCCAACTCCTATACTCAATACTTTGATTTATGAAGGCCAGTATGTCAAAAGCTTTCTTTACAACCTTGTCTACCTGTGACCCCACTTTCAGGGAATTATGTATCTGAACTCCCAGATCCCTTTGTTCCTCCGCACTCCTCAGTGCCCTACCATTTACTGTGTATGTCCTACCTTGGTTTGACCTTCCAAAATGTAGCACCTCACACTTTTCCACATTAAATTCCATCTGCCGTTTTCTGGCCCATTTATCCAGTTGGTCCAGATCTCTCTGCAAGCTTTGAAAGCCTTCCTCGCTGTCCACAACACCTCCAATCTTAGTGTCATCAGCAAACTTGCTGATCCAATTCACTACATTATCATCCAAATCATTGATATAGACAACAAACAACAATGGTCCCAGCACAGATCCCTGAGGCACACCACTAGTCACAGGCCTCCAGTCTGAGAAGCAAACATCCACTACCACTCTCTGTCTTCTCCCACACAGCCAATTTCGAATCCAGTTTACAACCTCTCCGTGGATACCAAGTGTCTGAACCTTCTGAACTAACCTCCCATGTGGGACCTTGTCAAAGGCCTTACTAAAGTCCATGTAGCCAACATCCATAGCCTTTCCTTCATCTATTTTCTTGGTAACCTCCTCGAAAAATTCTACAAAGTTCATTAAACAAGACCTTCCACGCACAAAGCCATGCTGACTATCCTTAATCAGCCCTTGGCTGTCCAAATAATTGTATATCCAATCTCTCAGAACACCTTCCAATAATTTACCTACTACTGACTTCAGGCTCACTGGCCTGCAATTACCTGGTTTACTTTTGGAGCCTTTTTTAAACAAAGGAACAACATGAGCTACCCTCCAATACTCCGGCACCTCACCCCATAAACATTCCCCCCAAACCCCATAAACATTCCCCCCAAACCCCATAAACATCCCCCAAACCCCATAAACATCCCCCAAACCCTAAAAACATCCCCCAAACCCCATAAACACCCCCCCAAACCCCATAAACATCCCCCAAACCCCATAAACACCCCCCAAACCCCATAAACATCCCCCAAACCCCATAAACATCCCCCAAACCCCATAAACACCCCCCCAAACCCCATAAACATCCCCCAAACCCCATAAACATCCCCCAAACCCCATAAACACCCCCCCAAACCCCATAAACATCCCCCAAACCCCATAAACACCCCCCAAACCCCATAAACACCCCCCAAACCCCATAAACACCCCCCAAACCCCATAAACACCCCCCAAACCCCATAAACATCCCCCCAAACCCCATAAACATTCCCCCCAAACCCCATAAACATCCCCCAAACCCCATAAACACCCCCCAAACCCCATAAACATCCCCCAAACCCCATAAACACCCCCCAAACCCCATAAACACCCCCCAAACCCCATAAACATCCCCCCAAACCCCATAAACATCCCCCCAAACCCCATAAACATCCCCCCAAGCCCCATAAACATTCCCCCCAAACCCCATAAACATCCCCCAAACCCCATAAACATCCCCCAAACCCTATAAACATCCCCCAAACCCTATAAACATCCCCTATAAACATCCTATAAACATATATAAACCCTATAAACATCCCCCAAACCCTATAAACATCCCCTATAAACATCCTATAAACATCCTATAAAAACCCTATAAACATCCCCCAAACCCTATAAACATCCCCCAAACCCTATAAACACCCCCCCAAACCCCATAAACATCCCCCAAACCCCATAAACATCCCCCAAACCCCATAAACATCCCCCAAACCCCATAAACGTCCCCCCAAGCCCCGGAAACATCTCCCCCAAACCCCAGAAACATCCTCCCCCGAAACCCCAGAAACATCCTCCCCCCAAACCCCAGAAACATCCTCCCCCCAAACCCCAGAAACATCTTCCCCCCAAACCCCAGAAACATCCTCCCCCAAACCCCAGAAACATCCTCCCCCAAACCCCAGAAACATCCTCCCCCAAACCCCAGAAACATCCTCCCCCAAACCCCAGAAACATCCTCCCCCCAAACCCCAGAAACATCTTCCCCCAAACCCCAGAAACATCTTCCCCCAAACCCCAGAAACATCTTCCCCCCAAACCCCAGAAACATCCTCCCCCAAACCCCAGAAACATCTTCCCCCAAACCCCAGAAACATCTTCCCCCAAACCCCAGAAACATCTTCCCCCCAAACCCCAGAAACATCTCCCCCAAACCCCAGAAACATCCTCCCCCAAACCCCAGAAACATCTTCCCCCCAAACCCCAGAAACATCCTCCCCCAAACCCCAGAAACATCTTCCCCCCAAACCCCAGAAACATCCTCCCCCAAACCCCAGAAACATCTTCCCCCCAAACCCCAGAAACATCCTCCCCCGAAACCCCAGAAACATCCTCCCCCCAAACCCCAGAAACATCCTCCCCCCAAACCCCAGAAACATCTTCCCCCCAAACCCCAGAAACATCCTCCCCCAAACCCCAGAAACATCCTCCCCCAAACCCCAGAAACATCCTCCCCCAAACCCCAGAAACATCCTCCCCCAAACCCCAGAAACATCCTCCCCCCAAACCCCAGAAACATCTTCCCCCAAACCCCAGAAACATCTTCCCCCAAACCCCAGAAACATCTTCCCCCCAAACCCCAGAAACATCCTCCCCCAAACCCCAGAAACATCTCCCCCCCAAACCCCAGAAACATCCTCCCCCAAACCCCAGAAACATCTTCCCCCCAAACCCCAGAAACATCCTCCCCCAAACCCCAGAAACATCTTCCCCCCAAACCCCAGAAACATCTTCCCCCCAAACCCCAGAAACATCCTCCCCCAAACCCCAGAAACATCTTCCCCCCAAACCCCAGAAACATCCTCCCCCAAACCCCAGAAACATCCTCCCTGAACCCCAGAAACATCCTCCCCCCAAACCCCAGAAACATCCTCCCCCAAACCCCAGAAACATCTTCCCCCCAAACCCCAGAAACATCTTCCCCCCAAACCCCAGAAACATCCTCCCCCAAACCCCAGAAACATCTTCCCCCCAAACCCCAGAAACATCCTCCCCCAAACCCCAGAAACATCCTCCCCCAAACCCCAGAAACATCTTCCCCCAAACCCCAGAAACATCTTCCCCCCAAACCCCAGAAACATCCTCCCCCCCAAACCCCAGAAACATCCTCCCCCAAACCCCAGAAACATCCTCCCCCCAAACCCCAGAAACATCTTCCCCCCAAACCCCAGAAACATCCTCCCCCAAACCCCAGAAACATCTTCCCCCAAACCCCAGAAACATCTTCCCCCAAACCCCAGAAACATCCTCCCCCAAACCCCAGAAACATCCTCCCCCCAAACCCCAGAAACATCTCCCCCAAACCCCAGAAACATCCTCCCCCCCAAACCCCAGAAACATCCTCCCCCAAACCCCAGAAACATCCTCCCCCAAACCCCAGAAACATCCTCCCCCCAAACCCCAGAAACATCTCCCCCAAACCCCAGAAACATCCTCCCCCAAACCCCAGAAACATCCTCCCCCCAAACCCCAGAAACATCTTCCCCCCAAACCCCAGAAACATCTTCCCCCCAAACCCCAGAAACATCCTCCCCCAAACCCCAGAAACATCCTCCCCCAAACCCCAGAAACATCTTCCCCCCAAACCCCAGAAACATCTCCCCCAAACCCCAGAAACATCCTCCCCCAAACCCCAGAAACATCTTCCCCCCAAACCCCAGAAACATCTCCCCCAAACCCCAGAAACATCTTCCCCCCAAACCCCAGAAACATCCTCCCCCAAACCCCAGAAACATCTTCCCCCAAACCCCAGAAACATCCTCCCCCCAAACCCCAGAAACATCTTCCCCCAAACCCCAGAAACATCCTCCCCCAAACCCCAGAAACATCTTCCCCCAAACCCCAGAAACATCCTCCCCCAAACCCCAGAAACATCCTCCCCCCAAACCCCAGAAACATCTTCCCCCCCAAACCCCAGAAACATCCTCCCCCAAACCCCAGAAACATCTTCCCCCAAACCCCAGAAACATCCTCCCCCAAACCCCAGAAACATCCTCCCCCAAACCCCAGAAACATCCTCCCCGAACCTCCATAAACATCCTCCCCCAAACCCCAGAAACATCTTCCCCCAAACCCCAGAAACATCCTCCCCCAAACCCCAGAAACATCCTCCCCCAAACCCCAGAAACATCTTCCCCCAAACCCCAGAAACATCCTCCCCCCCAAACCCCAGAAACATCCTCCCCGAACCTCCATAAACATCCTCCCCCCAAACCCCAGAAACATCCTCCCCGAACCTCCATAAACATCCTCCCCCCTGCTCCAACCCAAGTGTGCAAGCACACAGGCAATTTGAGGAACTGGAACGTGTGGAAGAGGGAGTGATGGAGGTTCATGTGGAGCATGTACACCAGGACAGACCAACTGGCTGAATGGCCTGTTTCTGTGCTGTAAATACTTTGTAGAACTAGAGCTAGAATCAGTCCAGGGCTAGAACACCATTTTCAAAAAGGTGACACGTTACCTTTACTTGACACCCCGTTTTGCACTCACCCGCTGACCATTCTCTGCCCTTGTTGCATGTTCTGCAGTCCATTGTGACGAAGTGTTTAACACTGATTGACCGAGTCACACGAGCTCATGGACCCTGGTATGAATTGCCTAGACCTACAGGTCACTGAAAAACTTTCCAGTTTTCAAGTCAATCCCTCATGGTCAGAGCCATAATACCGTTCAGAACTCCAGAGGAAGTAGAGAGCCTGTAAAGGGATGTTGACAGGTTAAGTGAGCGAGCAAAACTTTGGCAGATGGAGCATAACATGGGTCAATGTGAACTTGTCCATTTTGGCAGAAAGAGTAGAGAAGCATACTATTTAAATGGAGAGAGATTGCAGAACTCGGTACAGAGGGAACTGGGTGTCCTGGCACATGAATCAGTTTAAGTTAGTATGTAGGTATAGCAAGTGATTAGGAAGGCAAATGGAATGTTGACATTTATTGCAAGAGGAATGGAATATAAAGGTAGAGATGTTGTACTGCATCTGTACTGGTGAGACCACATCTGGAGTACTGTGTATAGTTTTGGTCTCTTTATTTGAAAAAAAATATAACTGTGTTAGAAGCAGTTCAGAGAAGGTTCACTTGACTTATTCCTGGGATGAAGGGTGTTTTAAAATTCATTCATGGGATGTGGGCTTCGCTGGCTGGGCTGGCATTTATTGCCCATCCCTAATTGCCCTTGAGGTTATCTTGTGAAGAAAGGTTGAACAGGTTGCGCCTGTATCCATTGGAGTTTAGAAGAATGAGATCAGCTTATTGAAACCTGTAAGATCCTGAGGGGATTTGATAGGATAGATATTGGGAAGATGTTTCCACTTGTGGGGGAGACTAGAACTGTAGGATGTAGTTTAAGAATAAGAGGTCAACCGTTTAAGACGGAGATGAGAATTTTTTTCTCTCAGAGGATTGTTAGTCTGTGGAGTTCTTGTCCCTAGAAAGCAGTGGAGGCTGTGTCACTGAATTTATTCAAGGCAGAATTATAAACAGATTTTTGATAGACAAGGCAGTCAAGGGTTATGGGGGAAGATGGCAAAGTGGAGTTGAAACACAACCAGACCAGCAATGATCTTACTGAATGGCAAAGCAGCCTCAAAGGGCTTGTAATGAACGGCATCTTCCCATGCGATCACAGAAGGTGCAACACCTACCCCTTTACCTCCTCTCTCCTCACCATCCAAGGGCCCAAACACTCCTTTCATTACAAGCCCCCGACTCCCACAGCTACCTCGACTACAGCTCCTCACACCCGGCATCCTTCAAGGACTCCACCCCGTTCTCTCAGTTCCTTCGCCTCCATCGCATCTGTTCTGATGATGTCACTTTTCTAAAACGGCATTTCTGACATATCTTCCTTCTTCCTTAACCGAGGTTTCCCACCCATGGTGGTTGACAGGGCCCTCAACCGTGTCCGGCCCATCTCCTGCGCATCCGCCCTCATGCCTTCTTCTCCCTCCCAGAAACATGATAGGGTCCCCCTTGTCCTCACTTATCACCCCACCAGCCTCCGCATTCAAAGGATCATCCTCCGCCATTTCCGTCAACTCCAGCATGATGCCACCACCAAACACATCTTCCCTTCACCCCCCTTATCGGCATTCCGTAGGGATCGCTCCCTCCGGGACACCCTGGTCCACTCCTCCATCACCCCCAACAACTCATCCCCATCCTACGGCACCTTCCCATGCAACTGCAGAAGGTGCAACACCTGCCCCTTTACTTCCCCCCTCCTCACCGTCCAAGGGCCCAAACACTCCTTTCAAGTGAAGCAACACTTTACTTGAAACCTCCTTCAACTTAGTCTACTGCATTCGCTGTTCCCAATGCGGTCTCCTTTACATTGGAGAGACCAAACGCAGACTGGGTAACCGCTTTGCGGAACACCTTCGGTCTGTCCACAAGCATTACCCAGACCTCCCTGTCGTTTGCCATTTCAACACTCCACCCTGCTCTCTTGCCCACATGTCCGACCTTGGCTTGCTGCATTGTTCCAGTGAAGCTCAACGCAAACTGGAGGAACAGCACCTCATCTTCTGATTAGGCACTTTACAGCCTTCCGGACTTAACATTGAGCTCAACAACTTCAGACCATGAACTCTCTCCTCCATCCCCACCCCCTTTTTTTAATCTCCTTTTTTCCACCATTTTTATACTTTTTAACCAGTTTTTTTTTTATTTTTATGCATTTATCGGAGGTTTTATCCCTTTTTTTCATCCCCGCTTCTATCCCTTTTTCTGCTTTTATTTGAGTTCCAGTGCCTGCAGAGTCTTTGCTTTTTGTGTTGACGCAGGCAATTCTGGTTGCTCACTCTAGACAGAGAGCTCAGCACAGACCACTGAGTAAAGATGTCACATCACCGACAGGGTGGTGTATGTATTTACCAAGCTATTGAGGAAGGAGGCAAATGTTTTCCATTTTACTGTAACGTTACTTCTGTAAATACGTGCGGTAAAAGTTTGAAATAGAGTTGATAAAATTTTTGCTGATCTCCTGACCAAAAGACCTATTGCAGGTTAATGCCCCAGCAGGATATCAATGGTTATTTGTTGATTAGCAATCTTGCTAGCCCCGTGTTGGTGTGACGTGCGTTGTGTTATTTTCAGGTGGCTGTTTGTACTATGTGGGGCCAAAGAAAGATGAGAAGAGAGAAGTGGTGGCAAATCAAGACAAGCGGCGGCAAATATTCCTGGAATGTCACTTCTCCGATATCGGCAGCCACCTGGGTCAGAAAAAAACTGTGCACAGGATCCAAAGCCGATACTATTGGTTGGGAATTGTAAAGGATGTTGTTGATTGGGTAAGGAAGAAACCGCAAAAAAAAAAATCAGTGAATAACAACTAACAAGTTTTTTAAACTTGAGTTAACTCCACAGAATCTGAAGCTCATGAGCCTTTCGACCCTACCCTAGACCCAGGGTAATGCTCTGGAATTAAAAGTCTGATGATGACCATGAAAACCATTGTCGATTGCTGTAAAAACCCATCTGGTTCACTAATGTCATTTAGGGAAGGAAATCTATTGGCCTTACCTGGTCTGGCCTTTGTGTGACTCCAGACCCACAGCAATGTGGTTAACTCTTAAATGATCTGTGAAGTGGTCGAACAAGCCACTCAGTTGTAACAAACTGCTACAGAGTCACAAAAAAGGAATGAAACCAGCATCGACCTAGGCACCGGAAATGATAACGACAATCTCAGCCCTGTGACCCTGCAAAGCCCTCCTTACTAACGTTTGGGGGCTAGTGCCAAAATTGGGAGAGCTGTCTCAGACTAGTCAAACAATAGCCTGACATTATCATCCTCATGGGATCATACCTTACAGATAATGTCCCAGACACCACCATCACCTCCATCCCTGGGTATGTCCTGTCCCACCGGCAGGACAGACCCAGCAGAGGTGGGGGCACAGTGGGATACAGTCGGGAGGGAGTTGCCCTGAGAGTCCTCAACATCGACTCCGGACCCCATGAAGTCTCATGGCATCAGGCCAAAGATGGACAAGGAAACCTCCCTCCCTCAGCTGATGAATCAGTGCTCCTCCATGTTGAACATCACTTGGAGGAAGCACTGAGGGTGGCAAGGGCGCAGAATGTGCTCTGGGTGGGGACTTCAATGTCCATCACCAAGAGTGGCTCGGTAGCATCACTACTGACCGAGCTGGCCGAGTCCTAAAGGACGTAGCTGCTAGACTGGGTCTGCGGCAAGTGGTGAGGGAACCAACAACAGGGAAAAACATACTTGACCTCAACCTCACCATCCTACCTGGAGCAGATGCATCTGCCCATGACAATGTCGTTCAGCGTGACCACCGCACAGTCGTTGTGGAGACAAAGTCCCGCCTTCACATTGAGGATACCCTCCATCGTGCTGTGTGGCACTACCACTGTGCTAAATGGAATAGATCTCAAACAGATCTAGCAACTGAAGACTGGGCATCCATGAGACTGTGGGCCATCAGCAGCAGCAGAATTGTACTCGAACACAATTTGTAACCTCATGGCCCAGCATATCCCCCACTCTACCATTACCATCAAGTCAGGGGATCAACCCTGGTTCAATGAAGAGTGCAGGAGGGCATGCCAGGAGCAGCACCAGGCATACCTAAAAATGGGGTGTCAACCTGCTGAAGCTATAACACATGTTTGGCACACATTAGTCCTAAGCAGCAAGTGATAGGGCTAAGCGACAGATTAGATCTAAGCTCTGTAGTCTGCTACATCCAGTTGTTAATGATGGTGGACAATTAAACAACACACAGGAGGAGGTGGTTCCACAAATATCCCCACCCTCAATGATGGGGGAGCCCAGCACATCAGTGCGAAAGATAAGGCTGAAACATTTGCTACAATCTTCAGCCAGAAGTGCTAAGTGGATGATCCATGTCAGCGTCCCCCGGAGGTCCCCAGCATCACAGATGCTAGTCTCTAGCCAGTTCGATTCACTCCATGTGAAAGTAAGAAATGGCTGAAGGCACTAAATAATGCAAAGGCTATGGTCCCTGACAACATTCTGCCAGTAGCCCAAGGCTTGTGCTCCAGAACTTGCTGCGCCCCCAGCCAAGCTGTTCCAGTACAGCTACAACACTGGCATCTACTCGGCTATGTGGAAAATTGCCCAGGTATGTCCTGTACACAAAAAGCAGGACAAATCCAACCCAGCCAATTACCGCCCCATCAGTCTACTCTCCATCATCAGTAAAGTAATGGAAGGGCTCATCATCAGTGCTGTCAAGCGGCACTTGCTTAACAATAACCTGCTCACTGATGCAAGGTTTGGGTTCTGCCAGGGCCACTCAGCACCTGACCTCATTACAGCCTTCGTTCAAACATGGACAAAAGAGCTAAACTCTGAAGTGAGGTCAGAGTGCCCTTGAGATGAAGCATTTGACCAAGTGTGGCATCAAGGAGCCCTAGCAAACCTGGAGTCATTGGGAATCAGGGGGAAAGCTCTCTGGAGGTTCGAGTCATACCCTAGTACAAAGGAAGGTGGTTGTGGTTGTTGAAGGTCAGTCATCTCAGCTCCAGGACATCACTGCAGGAGTTCCTCAGGGTTGTGTCCTCAGCCCAACCATCTTCAGCTGCTTCATCAATGACCTTCCTTACATCATAAGGTCAGAAGTGGGGATGTTCACTGATGATTGCACAATGTTCAGCACTATTTACGACTCCTCAGTCTCTGTCCAAATGCAGCAAGACCTGGACAATATTCAGGCTTGGGCTGACAAGTGGCAAGTACATTTGTATCTCACAAGTGCAATGACCATCTCTATCAAGAGAGAATCTAACCATCGCCCCTTGATGTTCAGTGGCATTACCATCACTGAATCCCCCACTATCAACATCCTTGGGGTTATCATTGACCAGAAACTGAACTAGACTAGCCTTATAAATACTGTGGCTACAAGAGCAGGTTGGAGGCTAGGAATCCTGCAACAAGTAACTCACCTACTGATTCCCCAAAGCTTGTCCACCATCAACAAGACACAAGTCAGGAGCATGATGGAATATTCTCCACTTGCCTGGATGAGTGCAGTTCCCACAACACTGAATAAGCTTGACACCATCCAGGACAAAGCAGCCCACTTGATTGGCACCACATCCACAAATATTCACTCCCTCCACCACCGATGCACAGTAGCAGCAGTGTGTACCATCTACAAGATACACTGCAGAAATTCACCAAAGCTCCTTCGACAGCACCTTCCAAACCCACGACCATTACCATCTAGTAGGACAAAGGCAGCAGACACATGGGAACACCACCACCTGGAAGTTCCCCTCCAAGTCACTCACCATCCTGACTTGGAAATATATCACCATTCCTTCACTGTCACTGGGTCAAAATCCTGGAACTCCCTCCCTAACAGCACTGTGGCTGTACCTACACCACATGGACTGCAGCAGTTCAAGAAGGCAGCTCATCACCACCTTTTCAAGGGTAACTAGGGATGGGCAATAAATGCTGACCCAGCCAGCGAAGCCCACATCCTGTGAATGAATAAAAAATATAATTTGTCCTTATTTACTCCATCTAAAGCGCTTATGAATTTGAACATGAATTTAAATCTTGCCTGAGTTTTCTCTGCTCCAAGGCTTCTGCCGTGTTAGCTGGAGACCCAGCTTCTCCAGTCTCTCGAGTTAACCTTGTTTAACGAGCTTTATCATTTGGAGAGTTTTTGCTATGTTTATGTTATGAGTGACCAGGTTTAATTGCTGGTTGGTTGAAAAGTGATTTTTCTAAAGGACCATTTCTTATTTTTGTGTTGAAACTGTAGATTAAAATGTGTGACACCTGCCAGCATGCAGAACACTACAAGAATATGTCACGCAAGTACCCACCCTTGAAAGTGACCCGACCGTGGGAAATCCTCGGCTTTGACCTCATCGGTGAGTCACCTTTTCAGTTGTGATTGTTTGCGAATATTTCGTTTTTACAAGATCTAATGGTATTTGTGTCTTCTCAGGTCCTTTCCCAGAAACCACCTGTGGAAATACCTATGTACTGACAGTCACTGACTATTTTACCAAGTGGGTTGAAGCCATTCCAATAATGAAGAAAGATGCTTTGTCAGTAGCCAAGGGGTTGGCTACCACCTTTTACAGGTATTCCCTTTAAAATGTGTTGGCTTATTCTGGAATTTCTCCTATTTTAGACATCAGTTATTTGTTTCTTTTTGTAGATTCCTTGTTGTAAGTAGAAAAGGGTGGAATTTTACTCTTAAAGCAATGTCCGAGACACGTGGCCTATCTGGAACCTCAGAGCTAGGTACAAAGTTTCATTCAATGCACCCATTGCTTTTCAGATATCAAGCTGCAAATACAGATCCTGAAGTTCTATAGCTTTGGGGTAAAAGCTCTTTCCAAACCTCCAGACTCTCAAAATCCTGGACCGTCAGGGTTGTCGTATGAGGAGAGTTTAAGTAGATTCCCAAGAATTTAGAAGAATGAGGGGTGCTTTCATTGAAACATATAAAATTCTTAAAGGGGCCTGACACGGTCGACACTGAGAAGCTGTTTACCCCTGGCTGGAGCATCTAGCAAATGGAGACACAGTGTCGAGATAAGGGGTCAGCCGCTTAGAACTGTGATGAGGAGAAATTTCCTCAGAGGATTGTCTACCTTTGGAATTCTCTTATCAAAGGGGGCTGTAGATGCTCCATCATTGAATATATTCAAGACTCTGATGGGACAGATGTTTGGGCACGAAAAGAATTGAGGCATATGGGGTCAGGCGTGAAAGTACAGATGAGGTAGAAGGTCAGCTGTTATCATATTGAATGGCAGAACAGGCTCACGGGGCCAAGTGGCACTGCTCCTATTTCTTAGGTTCTTTAAAACTTGGAACAGGATGAAGCAGTTGGTTAGAACTATAAGCACCAGTTGAATGGGGTTAGGTGGGTTTCACGGACTAGTTTGCTGGGCCTGGAGCAACGACAGTGGCCCTCAGACTGAGGATGGGCCGTCTGCTGCTTCACACATTATAACAGTGTGGATGCTGTCCTGGTTATTTTGTTTTGTAGCCCCTCTCACAGACTGCATCTTAAAAAATGTTTTTCTAATTTGTCTTGCTTGTAGTTCAAATTTTCTATAAAACATTTTTAGAAATGCATAACATTAACACTGTGACATCAGTGAGTGCCCTTTAATCATCTCATATTCCTTACAAACATGTGAATTTGGAGCAGGAGTAGGCCATTCAGCCCTTCAAGGCTGCTCTGTCATTTGATAAGATCATGGCTGATCTGATTGTGGCCTCAACTCCACTTTCCTGTCTACTCCCTATAACATTTGACTTCCTTGTTAATCAAGAATCTATCTAACTCGGCCTTAAAAATATTCAATGACTCTGCCTCCACTGCTTTCTGGGTTAGAAAATTCCACAGCTTAAAAGCCCTCTGAGAGATAAGAGTTCTCCTCATCTTTGTGTTAAATGGGAGACTCGTTGTTTTTCAACTATGCCCCCAAAACCCACAGCCTCCTTGTGGGTCTGATCGGTGACAGTTGGCGCTGATGGGCCGTAATTGTAATGGCAGCAGAAGAAACCTTGATCCATTCTGCAATGCTTGCTTCTAAATCTGAGACTTGTGTTGATGAAGTGGTGCTGTTTGATTGGAGCGTTCTCTTATCCCCACATCACTCAATCGTTAGCCTCATGCATGTTATTTATTTGACACAGGTTTGGGGCTTCAAAAGACATATTCTCCAATGAAAGCAGAGTATTTTGTGATGAGGTAATGGGTATTTTCATATGGATATTGTATGGATGCACACATGCGTGTGCCGTGCGTGTTTTGTAAGTGTGTGTACATACCGGATGAAAACTGAAAATTTGTTAAATCCTGCCATCAGTCAACATAAGTACATATCAGAGAACAAGTCTTTTTTCCTCCTTGTTCCCCCAACCCCATGATGGACAGTAGTGACTATTATCCTGTTAATTACATGGAGTGACATGCTTATAGTCTCTAGCTATACAAAGTTCTGTTAGACCACACCTGAAGTTACTGTGTTCAGCTCTGGGAAAAGCAGCTTATGAAGGATATATTGGTCGTGGAGGGAGTACAGCACAGATTTACCAGAATGATACCTGGATTCCAAGAGTTAAACAATGGAGGAAGATTACACAAACTAGGATTGCACTGTCTGGAATTTAGGCGGTTTAGCAGTGATTTGATGAAAGCTTTCAAATTATTAAGGAGAACAGATAGGGTAGAGAGAGAAACTATTTCAGCTGATTGGGAAATCTAGGGACTAGGGTGCATAGCCTTTACCCATTACCTCAGCCAAGATCTTTCAGGAGTAAAATTAGAAAACACTTTCACACTAAAGGTTAGTAAAAGTTTCAAACTCTTCCACAAATGCCAATTAATACTAGGTCAATTGTTAATTTTAAAAATGTGATTGATAGATTTAACCAAAGGTATTAAGGGGTATGGGGCAAAGGCAGGGAAATGGAATTAGGCGGCAGATCAGCCATGATCTCATTAAATGGTCGTATAGGCTCAAGGGGCTAAAGGGCCTCTTCCTGTTCCAATGTTCCTATGCCTAGTGTGACTTTGCACTTCAATAATTGTAAGATCACCCTCTATCTCAAGTTGGTATTTTATTCTTTCTACCCCCCCCACTCCTGTCCCTCTGTGGAAACTTGGCCCCTGACTTTTGTTGCACATTCCACAGATCGTGAATTTGTGATCACAGCATCAGTTTTATTAACTGGTATCCTGCAGTTCAGCTTACTTTCCCAATTCTAAAAGCGGAGTGAAGAAAACTCTCTTGTTTCTGGTTTCTCATTAAGCACTTTTGTGCATATGTCATGGAACAATTTTTTTTTTTGTTGTCGTTGAAATATTCTGATGTTTATCCTTGGCCCGTTTGTCAGTGTCTGAAATGTTTAATGTTGTGCTGGGGGTAGAATTTGTGTTTCTCTGGCTTTACATCTTAAACTCGTGTTTTGCTTACTTTCCGTAGGTAAGCAAAAACCTGTTTGAAAGATGGAACATTAATCACAAAGTGACTCCTGCTGAACACCTGCAGCACACGGGACTCGACGACAGAACCAATGAAATATTGAAAGCAGCAATTAGAAATACAGTGAACTCCAAGCAGGGGGAATGGGATGACTGCTTGGATCCCATCCTGTTTGAGTTTCGGACCTCAGTAAATCCAAGTACTAAGTTTACACCCTTTTTCCTGCTTTATAATCGAGAAGCTCGGCTGTCATCTGAGGTAGGACTGCAATCTGCTGTTACCCTCCCGTTACTATGAAGCAAAGTACAGGCTGTTGATAAATAGTTTACACATAGTGTTACGTGATACTTCTTTGGTGAACTCACGACTGGTTCTGACGGAAGGTCTTTGACCTGAAATGTCAACCCTACAGGTGCTGCCTGAGCTGCTGAGTGTTGGCAGCGTTTTCTGCTTTTGTCACATTCGGGGTTTGTAACGGTTAATGTAGTGGGGTAATTTGATACAGTGGGTTTCAGTTGTGATCTGGATGTGGTTTGCACCCAGGCAGCACAAGGCAGGAGGGAGAATCTGTGCCAGAAGACCATCGAGAGACAGTCTCCACTCCTTTCCCAGGACTAGGTCGCCAGTGTTTTAGTTCTGCTTTGGGAGGTCCCATTCCAAGCTGAGTTTGATAACTTGCCCGAGTATCAGAACCCAGGAACTACCAGGTAAACAGACCCCTGACCAGATTCCAGTATAAACACACAGTCCACAAACACGAGCCAGGAATGGTTGGATGTGAGTTTAAAGTACGTGTAAATGAGTAATGGTCCCAAAAACCTTAACCAGCTGAGTCAGAAGGTTGAGTTCTTGACCCAAGTTCAGAGACCCAAGGTTTAAGCTGACAATACTGAGGAAGTGTTGCACCCTTTTAGATGATACGTTAAACTGCAGCCCATCTGCCCCCTCAAGCAGACATTAGAGATCCCACAGCCACAATTTCAAAAAAACCCTATCTATTCCCCTTAATATTTTGAAAACCTCCATCAATATCACCCCTTAACCTTATAAATTGCAGGGGAATACAACCCTAGTTTGTGTAATCTCTTATGTAATTTAACCCTTGGTGCCAGGGATCATTCTGGTAAATTTACACTGTGCTCCCTCCAAGGCCAATATATCCTTTCTAAGGTGTGGTGCCCAGAACTGTGCCCAGTTTCTCCAGGGCTTTGTCTAGCTGAAGCATGATGTCTACCCCCTCGTATTCTAATCCTCGAGATAGACCATCATTCCACTGGCCTTTTTGATTATTTTCTGTACCTGTTCAGGACATTTTAATGATTTATGTACCTCGACCACCAACCCCCCCCAAATCTCCCTGGACCTACTCTGTTTCCAGCTTTTCACTGTTTGGAAGGTCCCCTTTTTAACCCTTTTCATTTCCAAAGTGGATGACTTCCCATTTGTCCACGTTGAAATCCATTTGCCACAGTTTTACCCATTCACTTAATCCATCAAAATCTCTTTGTAGTTGGAAGGATAAAATTACAGGGCTTACAATACCACCTAGTTTTGTGTCATCAGTAAATTTGGATATTGGATTTCTAATTCATCATCTAAGTCATTAACAAATACAGTAAATAGCTGAGGTCCAACACAAATCTTTGTGGGACACCATTAGTAAGATCCTACCAATTAGATCACCTGTCCATTATCCTACTTTCTGTCTCCTTCCACATAGTCAGTGTCCCAACCAGCTCAATAACCTGCCCTCAATTCCTTAAAGCTTCAACTTAGCTAACAGTCACTTATGAAGGACTTTATCAAATACCTCCTGAAAGCCCATATAAATAACATCCATAGACATTCCCCTGTCCACTGCTTTAGTCACCTCTTCAAAAATTTTAACTGGATTTGTCACACCTAACGTACCCTTTACAAATCCTGATGGACTGAAACTCCAATTATGTATAAAGGAATCACAACAATAAAATATTCCATTGCAGTAAAATAATCAGAGTCCCACCCTGAGTGCATATGCTCATCAATCCATCAAACTCCTGTTAAAAGCTCTTACAAAGAAAGGCACAGAGAGCTCAGGGACTGATTTGTCCAGAGTCTAAGGGATTGTGGTACTGAGACCGGGGGTGGTCCTCATTGTTAATGACACTCTTTACCTTTGTTAAAGTTCTTCAAGAGCAATTTTCATACCTGCCTGGTTCTACATTTGGTAAATTTCAAATTCTGTGCTTAAATCTACTACAAATATAAAATTACTAATAATAAAGTAACTTTAACTCCCAGCTGTGGCTTATTGGCTTAGTATCTGTAGTTGGGAATTTACTAGAGTTTATAATAAAGAATAGGGTGACCAAACACCTTGAAAATATTCTGCTGATCAGACCGAGAGACTGGATTTCCTAACGAACAAACACCATTACCCAAAATGAATTTCCTTATGAATATTAAAGTGAAATTGAATTCAATTGAAATGAAATGTTAATATTCGTGTGTTTTCAGGGAAAATTTGAAATTGCACATGAGTACAGATTGCCAGAAACTTGTGGTATCAAAACTGAAAGCATAGATGAGTTCACCAATTCTGTGAGTGAGCAGCAAAGTGCAGTTAAAGAAATGGTAAGTGTGGGGAAGCTTGGCAAATGGTCCCTTTTTGTGAGCCAAATCCTTCTGATTTGATGGTGGATATCAGTTAGTAAAGACCTGGATCTTGGAAAAGGCTGAATTTTGAGTCCAGCATTGGTGGTAGTTCCATCCCGGGAACAGTCACGATTGTTTGCAATATTAGTCAGCTGAGTGAAAGTGTGGATGAGTGGAGTTGTGTCCAGGCAAAATCACAGTTCAATTCCTCAAGTTATATCCACTTCATCGTGTCATTTTTATAATGTCTCTCTAGTTTGAGGCTTCTTATACTTGTACTGCCGAGAAATAGCTGCTTCGACAGCTAATGTATGAAGTAACAGACAAGAAAAGCTTCCGGGTGGGTGGGGCTGGGCCTGTAACAGTAAACAAATTCTACCTGCAGGTTTCCTAATGATTTTGATTTGAAGACTTAGAAAGGTTTGAAGGTTTTCTGTGTGTCGGAGACGGAACCTCCTTTCCCAACCATTTTGTAAGCCAACTGATCCATGCACAGCTTACAAAATAAACCTGTATTTGAAGAATATTCACCAAACTCACACATGGGCTATTTGCTGAACGCTGACACGTTAACTTGTACCTTATTTTAACTTCAGCCTTAAAAGCTTTTTTAAAAATTGTGTGTCACCACTGGCTCTGAGGTGGTTTTATGTTGGAAATATCAAAGAGGAAGATGAAATCTCCGAGCTCTGTTAATAGTTAGTTGTGTTTTGACTCTCTAGGTGATCGCTAACGTGACTGCCGCTCATAAACGGGAGAAGAAGAACGCAAAGAGGAAAGCCAGGAAAGGAATTGAGCTCACAGCCGAAGAGGAGGTCTTCCCAGGCAACTCCAGCCAAACAGCTCAAAAGCACAAGAAGAGTCACTTTCTTTCTTTCCAAATCGAAACAACTTTGTCCTCTGAGAACAATGTGAATAGTGGATTGGTGTGAAATGGCTTTTCAGTGACGTACAATAATACCGAGGAACTGAAGGAGAGGAATTGTTCAAATGAATCCTCCTTGGAATGTCATCCCAGCAATGGTGTAGGGGACAGCGAAGAAATCCCAGCGCACAGTCCCAGCACTGTGCGCCTGGCATCGAGCAGTCCACATGCCAACTGTGAAGTTGACTGTGAATCAGATCAAAGCATCTTGCATCCAAGTTACTTTATACACAGACAGCATTAACTGTCAATAGGAAAATACTGTGGATGCTGTTCATTCATTAAAGTTCAGTTGTTTGTGCTGAATTTGCTTTACCATTTGCACCATGTAAATATCTAATACCTGCTGAAATCCATCACTGTAAAATTATGAGGAATGTGATAAAAAGTGGTTCAGTAAATTTGCAGCATTACATGTAATCACTTCAAAACCTGAAATGATGTCCCAGCAGACCGATCGTCTCAGCCTGTTCCTGCCCCACGGAACTCATTTCTCGCTATCTTGACTCCCTTCTCTCTCCCCTTGTCCAGTCCCTTCCCACCTACATCTGTGATTCCTCACATCAACAATTCCAGTTCCCTGGCCCCAACCGCCTCCTCTTCACCACGGACGTCCAATCCCTCTACACCTCCATCCCCCACCAGGATGGTCTGAGGGCCCTTAGCTTCTTCCTCGAACAGAGGCCCGAACAATCCCCATCCACCACTACTCTCCTCCGTCTGGCTGAACTTGTTCTCACACTGAACAATTTCTCCTTAAACTCCTCTCACTTCCTCCAAATAAAAGGTGTGGCTATGGGTACCCGCATGGGCCCCAGTTATGCCTGTCTCTTTATGGGGTATGTGGAACATTCCTTGTTCCAGTCCTACTCCTGCCCCCTCCCACAACTCTCTCTGGTACATCGATGATTACTTCGGTGCTGCTTCGTGCTCTCTTCGGGACCTGGAAAAATTTATTAATTTTGCTTCCAATTTCCATCCCTCATCATTTCCACATTTCCCTTCCTTGACCTCTCTCAAATTCTGGTGATAGACTGTCCACCAATATCCATTATAGGCCCACCGACTCCCACAGCTACCTCGACTACAGCTCCTCACATCCTGCTTCCTGTAAGGACTCCATCCCATTCTCCCAGTTCCTTCGCCTCCGTCGCATCTGTTCCGATGATGCCACTTTCCAAAACAGTTCCTCTAACATGTCGTCCTCCTTCCTTAACCGAGGTTTTCCACCCATGGTGGTTGACAGGGCCCTCAACCGTGTCCAACCCATCTCCCGCGCATCCGCCCTCACACCTTCTCCCTCCCAGAACCATGAGAGGGTCCCCCTTGTCCTCACTTATCACCCCACCAGCCTCCGCATTCAAAGGATCATCCTCTGCCATTTCCGCCAACTCCAGCATGATGCCACCACCAAACACATCTTCCCTTCACCCCCCCTATCAGCATTCTGTAGAGATCGTTCCCTCCGGGACACCCTGGTCCACTCCTCCATCACCCCCTACTCCTCAACCCCCTCCCACGGCACCTTCCCATGCAACTGCAGAAGATGTAACACCTACCCCATCACTTCCTCTCTCCTCACCGTCCAAGGGCCCAAACACTCTTTTCAAGTGAAGCAGCATTTCACTTGCATTTCCCCCAATTTAGTCTACTGCATTCACTGCTCCCAATGTGGTCTCCTCTACATTGGAGAGACCAAACGCAGACTGGGTGACCGCTTTGCTGAACACCTTCGGTCTGTCCACAAGCATGGCCAAGACCTCCCTGTCACTTACCATTTCAACACTCCACCCTGCTCTCTTGCCCACATGTCTGTCCTTGGCTTGCTGCATTGTTCCAGTGAAGCTCAACGCAAACTGGAGGAACAGCACCTCATCTTCCGACTAGGCCTTCCGGACTGAATATCGAGTTCAACAATTTTAGATCACAAACTGTCTCCCCCATCCCCACCCCCTTTCCGATTTTCCCCCTCTTTGTTTTTTCCAATAATTTATATAGATTTTTCTTTTCCCACCTTTTTCCATTATTTTTAAATGTATTTCCATCCATTGTTTTATCTCTACCTTTTAGCCTTTTTAGATTCTTTCATCCCTCACCCACCCCCACTAGGGCTATCTGTACCTTGTTTGTCCTGCTTTCTACCCTTAATTAGCACATTCCTTTAGATAATATCACCACCTTCAACACCTCTTTGTCCGTTTATCTGTGACATCTTTTGGTTATCTCCACCTATCACTGGCCCTCTATTCAGCTCTACCTGTCCCCCACCCCGCCTTTAAACCAGCTTATATTTCACCCCTTTTCTATTTTTACTTAGTTCTGTTGAAGGGTCATGAGGACTCAAAACATCAGCTGTGCTCCTCTCCGCCGATGCTGCTAGACCTGCTGAGTTTTTCCAGGTATTTCTGTTTTTGTCCCCCTATCTTAATCGGAACAGGCCGGATCCACATCAACCTCTGTAACACATCAACCACTGTAAACCATCTCACCTTAGTCTGCTGCAGGACAAATACAGCTTATAGATGTCGGAGAGACAGGGAGAATAGGCTGCTCGAGTAATAAGGAGTATTTATTTAATTATGTGCGCCTTATACTGAGGAATTGGTGCTGAAAATTGAACTGGTGCCAGGATTGGCCATAAAACACTCTTAGGTTGTCCCTAAGGAGTCAAGGTCCCTTAATACTGCCCTAACCTCGGAAAGGTGTTGCTACTGCACTAGATAGGAGCTTGGTGCCTGTCCCTCCTCGTCCCACCCAGGATCTATCCTAGTCCCCCTCCTATTTCTCATCTACCTGCAGCCCCCGTTGAAATCATCCAAATGCACAACATCAGTTCCCACATGGATGCTGATAACACCCAGCTCTACCTCACCACCTCTCTCTTGAACCCTCCACTGCCTCTAAATTATCAGACTGCATATCTGACATCCAAAACTGGAGAAACAGAAATCCCCCTCCCCCCCCAACTAAATATTGGGAAGACTGAAACCATTATCAATGATCCCCACCACAAACTCGACTCCCTAGTCAACTACTCCATTCCTCTCCCTGGCAACTGTCTGAGGTTAAACCAGACTGTTTGCCACCTCAGTATCATATTTAACTCCAAGATGAGCTTCCAGTCACAAAACCTTGTCATCGTTAAGACCGCTTATTTCCAATTTGTAACAACACTTAATGCTGCCCTGCCTCAGCTCAAGTTTTGCTTTTGCCATCGTTCCAAACTCGACACTCCTGATCGAACTCCCACCTTCCACCCTCCAGAAACTTCATTCAAAATTCAGCCGCCAGTATCCTAACTCTCGGCGTGCTCTGTTCTCCTGTGCCCCCTGGGCTTGCTAACCTGCATTGGCTATCAGCCTTGATTTTAGAATTCTCAATTTTGTTTTTGAAATCTCTCCATGACCTCGCCACCTCCCTGTCCCTGTAACCTCTTCCAACCCTCCGAGATCTCTGTCCTCTTCCAATTCTGGCTTTTTATCCCCAATTTTTTAATCGCTCTGCCATTGGCAGCTGTGCCATAAGCTTTCAAATTCCTTTCCCTGAACCTCGCCACATCTCTACCCCCCTCTTCGCCCATTAATTCTGCCCCCTAAAAGCTACCTCTGGCCAAGCTTTTGGCCACCAGTCCTAATATCTCATGTGGCTCAGTGTCAAATTCTGTTTGCTAAAGCTCCTGTGAAACACCTTGGGACGTTTTGCTATATTAAAGATGCTCTATTTGCTACACCAGCTGTTCTGAGATCCCTCTGCGTAAAGGGTTGACAGTTACCGTTGAATCTGCTGCAGTTCTGGGTTTTAATCAGAATTATGCAACACTTTAGCTGCCATCTTCATTAATTGTATTTCTGATTTGTAAATTGAAACAAGTGACACGCAGTCATTCAGTCACATGATCTCAGTGCTGTTCACGTCTGTGCGCATGTGAACCATAAGCTTTTTGTGCATTTGTATGTAAAAGGATAAGATGAAAAGCTGAGTGAGAGGATTTTTATATCTTTGAGTATTTTGCTTTCTTGGTTACTTATGATAGATGTTTGTTCAGTAAATATCTGCCTGTGGAATTCATGTTGCCTACAGTTTGTGTGAGGTGTTTTCTACTAAATTTAGTACATGTTAAAACAGTTTCTCCTGGGCCATGCCTAGGGTTAGTCATCATTTTCTATAGGACAAGCACTGCTTCAGGCTGATACCCACTACATACAGCCTAAACACATTTCACATAGGACCCAGACATCCAACTAACATGGGGAGGCGAAAGCAAGGTTCCCAGAGAGGAAAAGCGAGGTGTCTGAACAGCTGCACAATTCCTCTGCAAAGAGATATTTTACAGAATTGTAGCAAGCACTGATAAAGACCAGGTACTCCATTAAGTTCTGTCGAAGGGTCATGAGGACTCGAAACGTCAACTCTTTTCTCCGCCGATGCTGCCAGACCTGCTGAGTTTTTCCAGGTAATTCTGTTTTTGTTTTAGGTACTCCATTAAGCCTGTCTTATCCTGGTGTGGCGTAACTCCCTACCCCCCACATAGGCATCCAATCAGCAGTAAAAAGCAAAAAATAAAACCAGGAAAATCCTTCAATCATTTCTGACCCCCGCACCCTCCTTTTTCCTGATGCAGGAGAGACTGTTCAGCCCATTGTGCTTGTGCTGGCTTTTTGAAAGAGCTACTCAGTCAGTCCCACTCTCCTGCTCTTTCCCTGTAGCCCTGTTTTTTTTAAAAAAACTCTTCAAGCATTTAGCCAATTCCCTTTTATTCTAATTCCACTGCACTTTTAGATAGCGCATTCCAGATCACAACAACTCGTGCATAAGAAGAAATGTTTCTTCATGTCCCTCTGGTCAAAGAATTTTGAGGGGACTGGGGACACGCAGTCCCCATTTACCCACCTAACCTCTCACACAGACCAACACTGATTTATCATCTGTTCCTTATTCAGCTGGATGAGGGCAAACCACTGATAATGATCTAGAATTGGTAACAGCTATCTTCATCTACAATGAGGGAGAGCAAATAAATCAACAGTTCGAGAATCGGAGGCATGACATTTAACCTTGCTGCATGCATGATGAAATTAGGCAGTGTATTTTAATTAGCTCCATCTGACAGTAGTAGATCCTGTGTGTTGGATTAATGTCTGTATTCTGAGCACTATATTTAATCCTGCAGTGGAGATTGTTTTATAATATCAAACCTTTGCAGAGATGAGTTTTATTTTCCTATTGTAATTTAAACATTGCATCTGAAAAGCAAATATTCAGAGTTTACTCATTATATGAATTGATGCTACTGGGAACTTAGTGAAGACATTGAACATATTGTGCATTTAAAGTCTGTAGGTGTTATTGAATCAATGGGTAAATGTGTGGACCAAAGGCTGCGTCCTTGTTCCAGCAGAAGCAAAGTTGTTGCCTGGCTGTGCAGTCACTTGTGTTGGGAACAACTTAATACTTCACAAAATCTTAACTTCGTGTGCCTCTCTCTCACACACTAGATCTCTAATCATATCCTGGCACATTTGGAACTGTATTTGTTTATGTAAACCATCAACACATTTAGAAATGTCGTCTTATTTAGTGCTTTATTAATTTGATTATTTATTCTGTATAAATACTTTTTCAAAACAAATGTAAAAAAAATAAACTTCACAACTAATTTTGTCTGTTCACAAATTGGACGAACTGGCTGCATTTTAATCTTGGAATGTTTTTCTCTTGTCCCAGAGCATGCAAATTACTATTAAGGATCTGCCCTGTGATTGTGTGTGGTGTGTTTTTCTGGTGAGTGGACGAGGCAAGGGTTTGTTGTCTTGTTCCAAACTGGGTTAAAGAAAATACTCAACACAGCAAACCTGGATCACCAGTTGAAAGCGTGTTTTTAACACTTTAATTTTTTGACCAGGTAGCCCTTGCATTTATATAGCGCCTTTCAACATCCTCGGGAAGTGCCAAAGTGCTTTCCGACCAGTGAATTCCTGCTGTTGTGCAGGAAAATGACTTGGTGCAAAATGCCAGTCCAAAGATACTTTTTTTTTTACACTAGTTAAGAATTGTAACCAAGCAGAAAGAGATTCCAAAAATGAAGGCTGAGGAATTGGAGGAAAGTCCCCAACCTCATTACAATTTTGATCGATGAACCATTAAGATGAATAGAGAGGATGTTTGGCTCATTGAAAGAGCTACCCAGTTATTTTCAATATTGTCTGCCTCCCTCAATGCCCTCCAAATTTCACTCTTTCAAGTATGCATCCTCTTCCCTTTTGAATTGAGATCCCCTATGATAGGTGGATTCTTCAAAGTATGGTGACTGAAAAGTGCCAAGTCATTGATCTCTTGAGGGAATTGATACCTTCGTGTTACGGGAGCAGAGGCCATGTTGCCTTGCCCCCTCTGTGATCTATTGTCTCCTCCACTGACCAGGGTCTGTACAAGGATGAGTTATATTTCTCATTGCTCCACAACGTCCATCCAAACTGACACACAGACTCCACCTGCACACCCTGACACCGACCCCGCCACCCCCCCCCCCCCCCCCCCCCCCCCCACCCCGCCCCAACCTCCGTCCACCCCAACCCCCGGCAGAATTCAATCTTGCCTTCTAAGGCACTAATTTTGTTTTTCCAAGGAGCATTGTCCAGTTTTTTGTTGAAAGAGGAAATTTGCCCATTTACTGCTGGAAGTGAAAGATTTCCTCTGTCATGTTTGTCAGGTATGACTGTGGCTGTTATTTTTAGCAAAAGGATAGTTGTGTTTTAGCTTTTCAAACTTTTGGGTTTCATTTTTTTTTGCCTTCCTTTTGTGCCTCAATGTTTGATCTGTTGTGGCCCTACTATATCACCAGTGCCGCCTTATCCCCAAGAAAGGTTTCATTGCATGTTTTAGATTCATTTTCTTTGGCTAAGGTACAAGTAAACAGTTTAGTCTATGGGCAAGTTTAAGAAAAGTCTTAAATAATACGCGGTATTAATCCTTGTGGGATGTATTAAAAATGAATTTGAGTTTTGAATAAAAATGAACAGGAGTCTTTCTGCCAGTCTGGGTATTACCGGCCAGAACCTTGCTGAATATATCTATGAAATTAAAAGTGGTGTACATTGTTGTTCCACTTCAATGTCAAATTCAATTATGTCAGCGCCATGGCTCAGGTGGGAGCCTAAGCCAGACCAAAACTCCCAGTACAGTACTGAGGGAGGGTCTGTCTTTTGGATTGTTATTAAACAGAGCTCCCGTAATATTTCAAAGAAGAACAAGGGAGTTTTCCCTGGTGTCCTGGCTGATATTTATCCCTCAAGGATGTTACTAAAACAGATAATCTAGTCATTTATCAAGTTGCTATTTGTGGGAGCTTGCTGTATGCAAATTGGCTGCCTCATTTCCTACCACAGTTTATTGTAGTGGTGACCTGCCTCAGGGCAAGTTCTCTGCCCGTTTCTCCACCCCCCGCAGTCCCTGTGCCGTCCTCTTCAGCTGCTCCTGGGAGCCTCCCATTTTCAACTTCAATGGGCGGATATGAGTCAGGAAAGATTACGTGAGGTGGTTTCCTTTTGCCTCATGTGCTTAAACAAATCACAAGGTCTTCTTCCCGAAGGATCCTCTGCCTGTAAGCAGCTGTTGTCCCTCAAGATTCCTGCTCTTCCACCAAAAAATCACTGCTTCCGCCATTGGCTATGGTTGTAACTCTGAGCACGCAACCCTTATGTGGGCCTGGGGCAACTCGCAAAAGGACAAGAACTACCGTCCTCTGAAGTCTTGATCCTGCAATAACAGTGACTACACTTCAAAAAATATTTCACTGGCTGTAAAGTGCTTTGGGCCATTTGGAGATGGTGACAAGCAAGTCATTTTTTATTTGTTTCTGTGGTAGACAGGCTGCAGAGTGACTCAGGCATGTCTGTAAACATTGAGGTGTTCCTTTCTGTAGATGATAGTGTTGGCATATTCACGTAGGGACCCAGAGTTCTACTTACCATCATGAACAAGGACCTCAGCACCAGTGAAATAAGGTGTGTTGAGTGTCCAAGTCCATGATAGATCTGCACTGGTCAAGAAGTGGTTGGGGGGATGGGGGGAGAGAGGAAGAGTCTCAAAAGGAATTGATCACAAGACAAAAAGCATTTTTAAGATTTAACTCCAAGTTTGTTACAGTTACCATCAAGTTTGTTACAGATACCATCATGCTGCATGAGTTTCTTGTGTGGACTGTACATTTCTCCAGGAATCATGAAATGTGAATGAAAGGTTTCTTTACACAATCTGATCGGCTGAAAGTACATTTAGAGTGCGAAGGGACAGCTGACAAAGTTCACATCCCCTACAAGGCCAACGCTTGGTCATCCTGAAGCTTTGACTTGGAGGCTTGCATTAGAAGCACAATTGCATTAGGAGACCCAAGGAGTAATGGAGAAAGACTGAATGTCCCACTGGAGAAAGGGGGAAACAGATCATGGTTTTTTTTATGAGCTGGGACATCATAATTTTTTCCAGTTGATGCCAGAATCATTCCTAAAGTTGTATCTGGGATCAAGCTCTGGTGTACGGGTAGATGAGAATCTTGCAGAATAAATCAAGTAAAAAGTAGAATTGAAGTTAGGCAATCTACTGACCTTCTCTCTCCTAGTGTTGGATGGTGTCAGAGTGACCGTACCAGGCATTTTTGAAGGAATTGAGCTATCCTGCTTTTTTTAAAATGGATGATCACATTATTGGCAGATTCACTTAGGGGTCTTGTACCTATAGACATTCTTACATTCTTGAACAATGAGCCTCATCAGTGACATACGGTGGTGAGTGTTCTTGGATTGGCACAGTTCCGGGGGGGTTGGGGGGTGGGTGCTGGTATCAAAGGAATGGAGCCTGTGGTGGTGTGTTCGATCCCATGCCTAATATTGGAAGGTGGGAAATGCCTCCTTCCTTTTTGGCAGGCCTGTTAACTCGGTTATCAGGCAGGTTTCTAGTACTGCAGACGACTGCTATTGCTTGATCAGCCTGTGAGTTGGAGGAAAGATCTGTCAGTGGGGGGTTGGAGAGCCCTGAGGGTGGATTTGGGGGTGTGGGGGAGTACGGAGGTACCTCGGGGTGGATTTGCAAAAAATAATACTGTATGATACAGAAGTATTAATGAATATCTATTCTTACCATTTTGTTGATTTAAGATGAAATAACAAATAAGCGGGTTAATTACACAGAAAGGACTACTTCAGACAAAGGCAACAAATTACGGTTACTGTAAAAGAAAAATTGTTTGACCCAAGAGACAGACAGAGTTTGAAGATGTGTCTATCATTCCCATGGTCACCCTTTCACTTACAACAGTAAGATGGATAGAAACTCAGGATCAAAAACAGAAAATGCTGGGAAAACTCAGCAGGTCTAGTAGCATCTGTGGAGAGAGAAACAGAGTTAACGTTTCGAGTCCGTATGACTCTTCTCCAGAGCTAAAGAGAAGTAAAAATGTGATGAAATTTATACTGTTTAAGGGGGTGGAGCAGGTGAAGCTGGATAGAAGGCCAGTGTTAGGCGGGGCAAAGGAGAGATTGACAAAGATGTCATGAATAAAAGGACTAAGTATTGGTACTGGCTAAAGGAGATGCTGATGGTGGCATTAAGGTAAGAAAGCAGAATGTGATAATAGCAGTACTCCTGTTAGACCTACTGAACTTTTCCAGCATTTTCTGTTTTTGTTTCAGATTTCCAGCATCTGCAGTATTTTACTTTTATCTGAGAAATTCAGGATCTTTGCTTGGCATATTGACACAAGTGACTACTTGGGCTCACACAGTTATGCTTTTCCAAGATTGAATTGGTGTCTGGAGTGCTATTTCAGGAATGGGAAGCTTATAGTCTTGGAGTGTGTGAGCTAAAACCTTTTACCTGAAAAAAAATCGCCATGTGACAGTCTGGAGCTGCCACTAATCCAAGATTACAGAATCATAAATATCACAGCACAGAAGCTCATTCAGCCCATCCTGCCTATGCTAGTGCCAGCTTCTCTGATCACATTCTACTGCTCAGTCCATGTATCCTTTTACATTGCTCCTTTTGCAAGTGATTTATTCAATTCATTTTTAAATGGGATTTAGTTATAATTCCTGTAGAGACCTATAACTTTTACAAAAGAGATTTGAACTTCCATTCAATAGCTGAACGAATGACACAAGATATCACGTTTTGAAACTTTTACTGTAACAAATGACCAAAATCTCTATTGACTAAGAACTATTTTCTTTTTGTAGGCAACTTATACTTTAACCTCAGCAAGGAACATCTTCTTTTGTACTTATCACACATTGCACCCTTCACGGAATTGCAGTCTGTATAGTAAACAGTCCACACACAGTTCATCCTGGTTTCCAATGGGTTCCGATATCTCAGCTTTGACAAGTAGTAACTTCAGGTGACCTTCTTCAGGCATTTTCCTCCATTTCTGGAGAGTTCCTTCCCACCACCAGCAGCAAAACCTGTTGCAATGATTCTTTTTCCCCTAGCCAAGCCAGAACAAATCTCCCAGGATCTGTAGAAGGCTACAGGATGCGTCTCTTTGCCTAGGGACCGTCCCCTTCTTGCATCCAGCTGTGGTAACTCGCTAAGTCGAGCAGTGATTCTCTCTCTGCTGACCGGACAGAATTGCTCTGTTTGTGATCTTCACTGAGCCTGGAACCTGATCTCAAAAGTGGTTTCCTCTGTCCTCTTCCCCATGGCAATGTGAAACACATTAGCATTTCTCCCTAGAAAAGATCTTAATTAGCTATCCTTGATCCCGACTCCCTTTCATCTTACAGGTAAGTGGGCAGCTTACAGTACAACTGTTTGGAACCTGGTACCTTCAACCCTTTTCTGGGGCTTTGGGAGACTTCGAGTTTACTCGTTGCAAATCCAGAGACTGAGAAGAAGGTGCAATCTAATTCTTCCTTTTATCTTTAACAATCAAACTACCCAGGCTTACTGTCAGGCAGAGTGCAGAACAGGTCATATGACCCCCCCATCATCCATCCTAAATTTAAAGCTACAGTCCCAAAATATAATAAATCTTTTATAAACCTCACAATTGTAACTATAATCTTAGTCTTATTTGCCTCTCTTGAGTGAAGTATCACATGCTCTAATAGCCCTGAGTAGAAAAATTATCTTTTAACTTCCTCTTTTATTCTAATAGTGATAATCCTCAATCCATTCCTGATAGAGAAAAGAGCTCCTTTCTACCTCTGAACATCATAGATTAAAATGTATTTTAAATTCATTCAGTTTTCCTAAAAACAAACTCCAGCAATGAAAAGCTGGTGTCAGTAAAAGTGAGCCTGAAGCTGTTGGATTGTTGTACAAACCCAACTGGTTCACTAATGTCCTGCAGGAGAAGGAAAGCCATGTCTTTACCTGGTCTGGCCTAAATGTGACTCCCGTCCTGCACTAACTTGGTTGATTCTTAGCTGCCCTCTAAAGTGAAGGTGCTACATCAGCGTAATAAATCTCAGGTATGCCAGCAACACCCACATCCCGAGAGTGAATTTTGATAACTTCATTGAAAAGAAAATGATGGAATGTAATTAAAGATGTTGCTGATTGAGTATTCAGTGTTGGCCTGAGTGAGACTAATTAGTTTTAATAAAACAAAATACTCTCTCCAGAGAGGGGCGAACAAATAAACTAATCTTTTAAAGCGCTTCTCTGTAGACTTGTGGAGTTTAGCCTCTCTAATATTTAAATAAGAATATGATTGCATATCAATTTAAATAAACCGCAGCTCCAAATTAAACACTTGTAGATTTGCTGGCACAAGACACTGAATCATCGAGGAAAATGGATTCTTATGGATCAAGTTCAGCTGACAGATGTCAATATTTGAAGGCAGAAGTGAAAGAACTGTCCTGTTAGGGTTAAAAATATTACATACTTGCTTTATCTAATAAAAATACTTGCTAGCAATGGTAGAGTTAGTTCTAAGCCTAATTTAATTCTGTAAAAGTAAAATAAATGGAGTAAGTATAGATAATTTTTATTATGTATTTATTTTCTTCCAAATTTTGACACTATCTTATGATTTTTAAAAAAAATTATGCACCAACATCATGAGAAACTTACCAGAACAATATAATTCAAAATTGTACATGTGCGAGGCCTCATCTCTCACAGCTCAGACATCATACTTTCCGCGCTGCCATTTTGGTTACACCTTTCTGTCACACCCGAGCAGGGAAACTCCTACAAGTGATTCCTTCTTCAAATTTCTTCCAACGCTTCTTACAATACAGGGAAAGAAACAAGGGGGAGAAGCTTGCTTGTGAAGATGACATTGAGACATTGCTAGAAATAAGTTCTACAGGAATGAAAGCTGGATATAGTGACCAGATGTCTAGGAGGAGAAAAGAGTTTGATCCTTTCCAGAAAAGATTGGTACAATGTTCCAGGGAAGGGCATTTATGTAATATTCATAGGACCAAACATATCTTTAGCTGCTGAAATTATTTGAAAGTTTACACAGCTCTTCTAGCCATTTTAAATACAACAACCAGGGGGGGGCAACATGGATTTAACTTGTCATTCTCTCACCTCCATTTTCCATCATCCAGCTATTGTAAACATAAATGTTCCAAATGGCACAATTAGCCATCTACTCAGTTCTGGTACTCCTTGTCTGACTGCTTTTTCCTACAGGAATTGAGCCAGGAAGAAATGGTGCTTTAATGTTTCTTTAATCCATTTCAGCCTTTTCATCCTCGTTTGAGGCGTCACTAAAAGTGACTAATTTCTTCCTTTCTGAGTCACCCAGGTCTGGAAATCTAAGTGCACATTCTTCTAAAATTAATTTTTTCAATGTCTTATTTGTTTTTAGCACTTCCCTAACAGTAGCATATTTCAGCATGGTGCTCAATTCTAGCACATCATAGCACGCATCTGGTCTAGTTTGTATGCATAACCAGTTTAGTTGCTCAATTAAGCTTCTTAGTTGATCTCCTTCTTTCTTAGCTGTAGAGCCTTCTTTAGTGAGGATCTGGCCTGATTTATCGGGATCCTAATAACATTCTCTTGGTAAGACTGTTGAGTCAGGGTAATTCCCAACTTAGTCTGCCTAATATCTAACCCTACATACTTAAAAGCTCCAGAAACCTGACTTCCAACTTTTAATTCCTTTATAATTTTACCTATCACAAATTTCTCAAATGTTGGTGTATCTGCTTTTCACAGAATTGTTATGGTGTAGAAGGAGGCCATTCGACCCATCGTGTCTGCACCGGCTCTCTGAGCGTTTTAACTCAGTGTCAAACTCCTGCCTTTTCCCCGTAACCCTGCACATTGTTTCTATTTAGATAATCATCCAATGCCCTCTTGAATGCCTCAATTGAACCTACCTCCAACACACTTCCAGGCAGTGCATTCCAAACCCTAACTACTCGCTGTGTGAAAAAGCTTTTTCTCACCTCGCATTTGCTTCTTTTGCAAAACACTTTAAAACTGTGCCCTCTGGTTCACAATCCATTTACAAGACGGAACAGTTTCTCCCTATCTTCTCTGTCCAGACCCCTCATGATTTTGAAAACTTCTATCAAGCCTCCTCTTAACCTTCTCCTCTCCAAGGAGCACAGTCCCGACTTCTCCAATCTTTCCTCATAACTGAAGTGTCTCATCCCAGGAGCCATTCTCGTAAGCCTCTACTACACTGTCCCCAATGCGTTCACATCCTTCCTATAGTGTGGCGCCCAGAACTGTACACAATACTCCAGCTGAGGTCTAACCAGTGTCTTATATAAGTTCATCAAAACATCCCTGCTATTGTACACTCTGCCCCTAGTAATGAAGCCTAAAATAATGTATGCTTCAGAAACAGCTCTCTCTACCTGTCCTGCCACCTTTAATGACTTATGTTCATATACACCCAGGTCTCTCTGCTCCTGCACACGCTTTAGAATAATATCCTTTATTTGTACTGTCTCTTCATGTTCTTTATACCAAGGTACAAAGTACATCACCTCACACTTCTCTGCATTGAACTTCATCTGCCACCTATCTGCCCACTCCACCAATGTGTCAATGTCCTTTTGAAGTTCTACACTGTCTCCCTCACAGTTTATAATTCTCCCAAGTTTTGTGTTGTCCACAAACTTTGAGATTATTCCCTGCACACCAAGATCGAGATCATTTATATACATCAGGAAAAACAAGAGTCCCAATACCGACCCCTGGGGAACTCCACTACAAACCATATTCCAGCCTGAAAAATACCCATTAACCATTACTCTCTGTTTCCTATCCCTCAGCTAATTTTGTATCCACATTACTATTCTCCCTTTTATTCCATGACCTATAACTTTCCTCACAAGTCTGTTGTGTGGCACTGTATCGAATGCCTTTTGGAAGTCTATGTACACCACATCAATGGCCTTGCCCTCAACAATCATCTTTGTTACCTCTTCAAAAAACTCCAAGTTAGTGAGATGATTTTCCTTTAAAAAATCCGTGCTAACTCATCTGAATCAATCCACATTTTTAATTCTCTCCTGAATAATTGTTTCTAAAAGTTTCCCCAACATTGAAGTTAAACTGACTAGTCTGTAATTGCAGGGCAGGTCTTTACGACCCTTTTTGAACAAGGGCATATTGTTTGCAATTCTCCAGTCCTCCGGCATCTCCCCTGAATCCAGGGAACATTGAAAGATTATTGCCAGTGCCTCTGCAATTTCCACCCTCTCTTCCTTCAATATTCTTAGATGCATCTCACCCGGTCCCAGTGCCTTATCAACTTTAAGTACCGGCAGCTTATCCAATACCTCCTCCTTATCAATTTTAAACACTTCCAGTGACTGAGTTCCCTCCTCTGTCACCATGGCCTGGGCAGCAGCTCCCTCACAGGTAAGGACAAATGCAAAATATTCATTTAACACCTCAGCCATGCCTCTTGCCTCTATGTGTAACCCCCCCTTTTGATCCCTAATTGCCCCAACTCCTCCTTTTACCACTCTTTTCCTATTGATGTGCTTATAGAATATTTTGGGATTTCCTTTTATGTTAGCTGCCAGTCCATTTTCATAATCCCTCCTTGCTTCTCATATTTATTTTTCTCATCCCTTCTGAACCTTCTGTATTCAGCTTGGTTCTCAGTTGTACTTGCTACCTGACAGTTGAAGACAATCAGCTTTTAATAGGACAGACCTAACTGAAAAATACCATAGCATAGATGCATCGTTAAGCCCGTCAACACACTTCGTCAACCTCCATAATTTCCCTTCTATATCTCGAGCTTCTTTCAGAGGTTTTAAGAATACTTCTCTTGATCCCCTTGCAAAAATGCTGCTTTAATGTCAATCAATTTACATTCCCATGAGTATGTCACTAGGACTGCCAGGAAGATCCTCAAACTTACTTTTCCTGCTGTTGGGGGGTCTACACTAACAGTACACAGCTGTCAGATGGTGAGAAGCAAAGAGTTGTCATAGCTCATGTGTTGGTTTCTGACCCTCAGGTTTTATTTTTGGATCAATCTACGAGCGCACTGGATGGAGAAAATGAATATAATGTAAGCAAACACATGAAACTGAGATATGCTGTAAGACTCAGTGTATTTCCACAAAATATAATTTACTTACCTGAAATGAAAGTTGCTTTTGGACTCTTAAGATAGCAGGTCCAGTTTCTGAGTAGAACTCATGCAGCCAGCGCTCACATTAGATGGATACCACGCTCACAGTGAGCAAAGAAAACAATTTATATTTATTTCGCACCTTTCAGATCCTCGGGAAGTCCTGAAGCACTTTACAGCCAATGAAATACTCTTGAAGTGTAGTCGCTGTGTGATGTGGGAAATGCAGCAGCCTATCTGTGCACAGCAGCTCCCACAAACAGCAATGTGATAAACAACCAGATATTTTGTTTTTGTAATGTTGGTTGAGAAATAAATATTGGCCAGGCCACCGGGGAGAGCTCCCCTCCTTATCTTCAAAATAACGCTATGAGATCTTTTACATCCACCTGAGAGGACAGACATGCCGGTTTTGTTTTTAATGTCTCATTCAAGCTACAAAATTCTGAAGGGGCTTGATAGGGAGGACATGGAGAGATTGGGCAGACTTTTGCCCTTGATGGGCGTGCGGGCCTCACTGGCTCGGCAGTGAGCGGGCAGCTGACCCCCACCAACGAAAGGGGCCGCCCGCCATTTTAACATTTTAAGTGGGCGGCTCACCCGATGGGAAGCGCTATGCACTTCCTGTGCGGGGGCAGGAGGAGGGGGGGGGGGGGGGGGGGGAGGGGGATTCCCCCACTGTCAGAGTGTGCTCTGTCACGCATGTGCACGAAAGAGCACACATCTCCCTGAGACTAAGCGCTGCCTCAGGGAGATCACTGAAAGTTTTTAAACATCAAGAATAGACAAATAAAAAATTTATTAACATGTTCCCCTCATGTGACGATGTCACACGAGATGGGACATGTTAATAAAAAGGACATAAAGTTTATTAAACATGTTTAAAGCGGACATGAAACTTCATCCCGCCAGTGGATGAGGTTTGATGTATTTTCAGAAGCCCGCTGGGGCTCCTGGCCTGTCTGCCAGCCTTAAGGTTGGACGGGCGGGGCCTTTAATTAGCTTAATGATCCTGTCAATGGCCTCAGTTGGCTGATTTCGCTGTCCGCCCACCTTCCTCGATATTTAAATGGACCAGGGTAATGTTGGGGGTTCCTCCCGATGTCATCCTGTGTCATTTTACCCTCAGCGAGCGGGCCCTGCTCCCAACTCACCAACGGAAACATTCTGGCCATTGTTTCCGCTGATTGGGGAACCAGAAACATGGGCGTACAGTCACAGGATAAGGGGCTGATCATTTAGGACTGAGAATGAGGAGAAAATCTTTCACTCAAAGGATTGTGAACCTTTGGAATTCTCTAACCCAGAAGGTTGTGGATGCTCCATCGTTGAATATATTATAAACTGGGTTAGACAGATTTTTGGTCTCCCAGGGAATTAAAGGATATGAGGAGCAGGAGGGAAAATGGTGTTGAAGCCCAAGATCAGCCATGATCATGTTGAATGGCGGAGTAGGCTCAATGAGCCGAATGGACTACTCCTGCTCCTATCTCTTGTGTTTAAAAGACAGCACTTCCAACAGTGCAGATCATCCTCTGTGCTGCTCTGGAACTGTCAGCCTGGATTACATCTCCACAACCTTCTGTCTGGGAGGTGGGAACGGTATCACTGAGCCAAGATGGAACCTTAAATAAACAAATGGCATAATAGGCCCAAAGGTGCAAAATAACGAGGGCTGTCCACTGGGTTAAAGGGAAGGAAAGTCTGCGGCTGGCGCATTGCTTGTGGTTTCATTCAGTTCAATGGCAGACATGACCAGCCCTACACGAAACGAACACGAAAATCCAACTATGGAAGCTTCACTACTGGTTGGTCACTCTGCCCCCCTCAGCCATAAGACAGTCTCCTAGTGAGGGAGACTGTAATACAGCCACAGAGTCACAGAGACAATGGCAAATAGAATTTAATCCTGAGAAGTGTGAGGTGTTGCATTTTGGGAGGACTAACATGGCAAGGGAATACACAATGAATGGTAGGACCCTAGGAAGTACAGAGGATCAGAGGGACCTTGGTCTCCATGTCCATAGATCCCTGAAGGCAACAGCACAGGTAGATAAGCTGGTTAAGAAGGCCTATGTGTTCTTTTGTACCATTGTCGCTGACATCTTTTGATGATCTGCTTCTATCACTGCTTGTTTGTCTACACAAGCACCTCTGTCTCTCTCTCTCTCTCCGCCCCCCACACACACACACCTTAAACCAGCTTATATTTCAACTCTTTCTTGGACTCAAAATCAAGTTCTGTCGAAGGGTCATGAGGACTCGAAACGTCAACTCTTTTCTTCTCCGCCGATGCTGCCAGACCTGCTGAGTTTTTCCAGGTAATTCTGTTTTTGTTTTGGATTTCCAGCATCTGCAGTTTTTTTTTTGTTTTTTTTTGTTTTTTTTTGTTTTTTTTTTTGTTTTTTTTTGTTTTTTGTTTTTTTTTGTTTTTTTTGTTTTTTTTGTTTTTTTTGTTTTTATCTCTTTGGTTAAGAAGGCATATGGGATACTTGCCTTTATTAGCTGAGACATAGAATATAAGAGCAGGGAGGTTATGTTGGAGCTGTGTAAAATGATAGTTAGGCCACAACTGGAGCACAGTGTGCAGTTCTGGTCGCCACACTATAGTATGGATGTGATTGCACTGCAGGGTCCGGAGGAGATTCACTATGATGTTGCCTGGGCTGGTGTGTTTCAGCTATGAAGAGAGGTTGGATAGGCTAGAGTTGTTTTCCTTGGAGCAGAGAAGGCTGATATAGGTATACAAAATTATGAGAGGCATAGATAGGGTAGATAGGAAGAAACTTATCCCCTTAGCGGAGGTGTCAATAACCAGGGGGCGTGGAATTAAGGTAAGGGGCAGGAGGCTTAGAGGGGATTTGAGGAAAAAATTTTTCACCCAGAGGGTGGTTGGAATCAGGAACTCTGCCTGAGGGGGTGGTAGAGGCAGAAATCCTCACAACATTTAAGAAGTATTTAGATGAGCACTTGAAACACCATAGCATACAGAGGTATGGGCCAAGTGTTGGAAAATGGGATTAGAATAGTTAGGTGCTTAATGGCCGGCACGGACACGAAGAGCCGAAGGGCCTGTTTGTGTGCTGTATAACTCTGTGACTTTATTACAGTCTCCTAGTGTGGGAGGCTGTAATACAGTTTCCTAGTGTGGGAGGCTGTAATACAGTCTCCTAGTGTGGGAGGCTGTATTACAGTGTCCTAGTGTGGGAGGCTGTATTACAGTGTCCTAGTGTGGAAGGCTGTATTACAGTGTCCTAGTGTGGGAGGCTGTATTACAGTGTCCTAGTGTGGGAGGCTGTATTACAGCGTCCTAGTGTGGGAGGCTGTATTACAGTCTCCTAGTGTGGGAGGCTGTAATACAGTCTCCTAGTGTGGGAGGCTGTATTACAGTCTCCTAGTGTGGGAGGCTGTAATATAGTCTCCTAATGTGGGAGGCTGCAATACAGTCTCCTAGTGTGGGAGGCTGTAATACAGTCTCCTAGTGACAACGAGTAACAAATCAGATAAAAGCAAAATACTGCAGATGCTGGAAATCTGAAACAGAAACAGAAAATGTTGGAAAAACTCAGCAAGTCTGACAGCATCTGTGGAGAGAGAAACAGAGTTAATGTTTCAAATCCTCAACATATGGACTCGAAACATTAACTCTGTTTCTCTCTCCACAGATGCTGTTAGACCTGCTGAAATTTTCCAGCATTTTCTGTTTTAGTAACAGACCAGTTCTGTGCTGATCCAAATCTGTGATAATGTTATGACGAATGGAGTCACATTGGGATCCTCTCATATCACAGCAAAAGGACATCTGACCACATGGAGTTCAGAGAATGGACATTCTAAATGTTCTTTTGTTCCATGTCAGACATGATTGTTTTTACAGAGATAAAAACAAAAAAAAAAAAAAATTATAATAATAGAGATAAAAACAAAAAACTGCAGATGCTGGAAATCCAAAACAAAAACTAAAACAGAAATACCTGGAAAAACTCAGCAGGTCTGGCAGCCTCGGCGGAGAAGAGCACAGTTGACGTTTCAAGTCCTCATGACCCTTCAACAGAACTAAGTAAAAAAACAATTTTAGATCTTGAACTCTCTCCCTCATCCCCACCCGCTTCCCGTTTCTTCCCTCTCCTTTTTGTTTTTTCCAATAATTTATATAGATTTTTCTTTTCTCACCTATTTCCATTATTTTTAAATGTATTTCCACGTGAGGAATGAATGAAGAAAGGAAACCTGTAGTTTAAGCTGATGCAGCGACAGGTACTCGGACGGGAGACTGGAGACGATACAACCGTGAATCATTCGGACACAACAGTCTACAGGAGAACGTCAGTCAGTAAGCACAGCAATAACTCTGATAAAGAATTGTAATTCAGAGACACTCTGAGAGTGACAAACACTGAATCAGTGAATTATCTGACCACATGCAGCCATCTCAGTTTATGGATCACCTGCAGGATGGACCACCACACAACAAAGTAATTCACAGCCCAAAGTCCCAAGACAGCTTTTAAATTCAGATTGATTCCAAAAACACAAAATAAAGACAGAAATGAATATTTTTATTTCACACAGTTCACCAGAAGATTATAGTAAGATACTCCTTTTGCATTCTCGTACAAAGCATCTTTAAACAAGTTCTGGTCCATTTTAATTTAATTTTTTCCCTTTAGAGAGGGAAATTGATGTGCTCCCAGGATTTTTGGCCGATGCTGCTGTGACTCAGTTGACCACCAGGAGGTGCCCTTGTAACATGTGGCAAGCTAGCCTTCAATTTGCTTTTTGCCCTGGAGGAAAGCTATGCGCTTTACACTGTCTTTCTCCAAGTTTCTGGGAAAGTTTGAAAATTTAACAACTTTGTATTTGTGAGTGAGAACTGGCATCTAGCATTCCAACACCCAGCACAATGCAAAATCCAACATAATTTTATTCCCCTGAATGTCATTGCAGAAATTGTGTTCACAAACCTCGCTCATTTCAAGATTCTCAGCACTGATTCTAAAATCAGTCCTCTTAAACATCTACTCATCTAAAATACATATTTTATAGATGCTTCTTTTACAACCTCCACCAACTAGAAGGTGAAGGGCTGCAGGTGTTTGGGGACACCGCCGTTCCAAGTCACACTTTATCCTGATTTGGACATATATCAGCCGTTAATTACTGCATAGATATAAAAACAAAAAACTGCGGATGCTGGAAATCCAAAACAAAAACAGAATTACCTGGAAAAACTCAGCAGGTCTGGCAGCATCGGCGGAGAAGAAAAGAGTTGACGTTTCGAGTCCTCATGACCCTTCGACAGAACTTCATTACTTCATTGTCGCCGCATCCTCTGTCATTCATTCTGCTCTGTGTTCTTCACTAATCGCTTTAACTATTCTTACCTCCCAAGTTCCTGCTGACAAAGACTATTGTAGAGCACAAGAGGCTGGGGCTCTTGAACCATGTGAGAAAATTTACAGGTTCACAGGGACTTAAACAACTGTGTGTGTGTGTGTGTGTGTGTGTGTGTGTGTGTGTGTGTGTGTGTGTGTGTGTGTGTGTGTGTGTGTGTGTGTGTGTGTGTGTGTGTGTGTGTGTGTGTGTGTGTGTGTGTTTGTATCTATATAAGTGCATTTATGCAGCAAAACATAGGCCTGGTTGGCAGGAGTTTAATAAAGAGTAAAATGCTTTATAAACTGAAGATTTGTCCATTTCTCCATTTGTGTGTACCAAGCTGGTCATGTTGGCCACTTAGCTTCTCAGACCTGTTCCACCATTCAATTAAATCTGTATCTTAACTCTGCCTTTGCTCCTTTTCTCTGGATACCTTTACCCTCAAAGTCTCACACTTTATGGTGGCCATCTCTGGTTGGATGTAGCACAGAAGGTTTCATCACATGACCTCCCACCACTGGTGGCCCAATACATCCTTCCTTGAGGATTTTCCCTGCTTTCCAAGGTGGGAGAGGTAAAGTGATTGACAAGTGACCAGGAGTGTGATGTATATGTAAAGAATGGAGGGTGCTCAAGCAATCACTGTATCTACATTTGGTCTGCTCTCTGAACCTCTATATAGAGGATACTGCACCGAGAGCAGCAAGATTCTTTTTTACTCATTCACAGGATGTGGGCTTTACTCACTGGGCCAGTATTTATTGCCCATTACTAGCTGCCCTTGTTCAGGGGCATTTCAGAGTCAACCCCATTGCTGTGGGTCTTGGGTCACACATCGGCCAGACCAGGTGAGGATGGCAAATTTCCTTCCCTAAAAGGCATCAGTGAACCAGATGGGTTTTTGGAACAAGCAACAATGGTTTCATGGTCATCATTAGACTTTTAAATCCAAATTTTTATTGGATTTAAATTCCACCATCTGCCATGGTGGGATGTGAACCCAGGTCCCCAGAGCGTTACCCTGGGTCTCTGAGTCCAGTATCAATACCACCGCACCATCACCAACCTCAAATACAATGCACCAAGGTGCAGGATGCACAAGTAAATCATTGTCTTACCCAGAAGGAGTGTTTCAAGTCCTAGAAATTCAGTCTAAAACTTTACCAGCTCTGCTTCAATCTTCACTGATCTTTTCTTCCCCTCCTGTTCTGAGGACAGTGACATAGAGCGGAATTGTCCGAGCCCGCTGGTCTGATAAGTGGCGTGTGTGGAAAATATGACAGGACCCATTTCCTGATGGTGTGAGGGCAGATTGGAATCTTCCGCTCAGCTGCCGATGGCGGGTTACGTTTCCCACCATCGATCGGCGGGGAGCTGATTGTAATACGTTAGCATATCATTAAAAGACCATCCCACCAGGCTCTTGGAACCTGCCGTATCGTCCACCTCACACCGACGTGTTTCACAACTGCACACAGGCCACGTGCACCTGGCGGCCTTCACTCTGGGGGAACTGAGGTGAGTGAGCAGCTGCGTTCACCACAGCTCACCCACTGTTTACAGGCCTCAGGGCCCCAGGGGCTGGGGGAAACTGATGCCTGGCCCTGCAGGTGACTACTGATGCATGTGGATGTCTGGGGGCAAGCGCTCCCAACCATGCAAACATCACGAAGGCACCAAAGGGCCACCAAGCTCTCCATATCTTACCCCCCCCCCACCCCTGCCCCCCCCACCCACCTCCCCCCCACAACCGACTTCGAGTCCACCATCACTTTATTGGACCGTGGAGCAGTTGGGCTGCACACGTTGTACAATCTCCTCGCCAACACTGGCCATGTAGCAGTCACTGCTGGAGGTGCTCACAGCCCCTTTGCAATCTCAGCATCCCGGTTAGGAGCAGTCTCCCCCATGTCGCAGGTTGACAGGGCAGCCATACAGCGCATTCATCTGTGGCCATCTGAGGGGTGGCCAGCACACTCCAGGAAGCATTAAGGGGCAGTCACACGGGGCCAGGAAAGATGCTAAGTACACCCATGCTAACCACGTCTTTTTCTTTCATGCCACAGGAGGACCACATCAGGATCATGGAGCCTGGTGACCTAGCTGTATGCCTGATGGCCTACAGAGAGCGTAGAAGATGGAGGAGAACTGAGGCTCCTGGCTGTGCAAAGGCAGGAACAACAACCTCATGAAGGGGCAGCATGGACCCCTGCACGTGCTGCCCAGAAGTGACAGTGATTGGTGGCTGGTCGGCGCCTAGTGACACCCAGGGTCTATAGAGGCTGCCTGTCATTCCTGCAGATGACTGAGAACCAGTGTCATTGCCGACTACACATGTCTAGGGACCTGGTCGCTCACATCTGCCACTTACTGCAGGAGATGGCGCCAAGGGAACATGGAGGATTTCCTCTGCCAGTGGCTGTGAAAGTGATTGCGGCGCTCAATTTCTATGCCAGTGGCTTCTTTCAGGTGACCTTTGTGGGATTTCACAATCTACCAGCCACAAATGCGCCCATGAGGTCACGAATGCCATCTTCTCGAGGGCACACAACTTTGTACATTTCGCCCAGGACCAGGACACCCAGGATGTAAGGGCCATTGGATTCACCCAGATCTCGGGATTCTCACAGGTGCAGGGTGCGATTGACTGCACTCATGCGGTGCTCAGGTCTTTATCGCTACACTCATTGGACTTCATCAACTGCAAGGGCTTCCATTCACTCAATGTGCAGCTAGTGTGTGACCACTAGAAATGCATCCTGCAGGTCTGCGCACGGTTTCCAGGGAGTGTCCACAACACCTACATCCTGAGTCACAGATCCCTGCAGTCTTCCAGGGTCCACAGAGGCTGCAGGGTTGGCTCCTCAGGGACAAGGGCTACACACAGAGGCCGTGGCTGATGACACGCATGTGTGACAGCCTCAGACTGCAGCAGAGCGACGCTATAATGAGGCTCATGCAGCAATTTGCAACTTGGTGGAGCAGACCATTGGGATGCTGAAGATGTGGTTCTGGTGCCTGGACCGGTCTGGTGGAGCCCTGCAATACAGTCCACAGAGGGTGTCACACATCATCATCGTCTGCTGCACCCTTTACAACCTGGCACTGCAATGGGGAGAGGAGCTGGCTGAGGGGGAGATGGAGGAGCTGCACGTCTCTTCTGATGAGGAGGATGCTGATGGGGATGAGAGTGAGGGGATCGTCGGTGGTGATGATGACAGGAATGAGGCTCTCGCACTGGCTGGGTGAGGCAGGTGCACTCAGAAGGCCCTCATAGCTGCCAGCTTGGTGGGGGATGATGATGACCTGCAGTGAGGAGACCCCATAGATCTTCACATTGCAGGTGTGAACGTTTTACTCCAGCCTGACTTATCCACCGCCAATACCCTCTGTGAGAATGCTCCTGTCATGGAGATGCAGTGGAGGCCCTAATAATCACTAATAATCAGGAGGATGACAACATGCAGTGAGGACACTTCATAGATCTTTACATAACCTCTGAGAATGTCTGATCCCTGTCAGGCTGAAAGCCGCTCACTTGCTCTCCATGATCAGGGTCATCTCAGAGACACAGCCATGAAACTTTAGGTGTATCTGATGCTGTGTCTGCCTTTAGCACCTCAGCCCTTCAGGAGCTGGTGCACAGCATCACTGGTCACAGATGCTGGTGTGATGGGGGCCAGCTCCATCTTAAAGATGCTGAGAGTACACAGAGAATGAGAGAACTGTGTCACCTGCCCACTACATTCTGGCAGCAATGACCAGCAGCACCGAGGTGCAGGCATCAGTAATGTGTCCAGGGAGTGTGAGACTGGACCATCGCTGTGGTCTGAAGGCTGCACAGACACAGGGAAGAGGCCCAGGACTGAGACACCTGCTTTTATCTTGTGCAGGAAGGTTTCACATCTGAGTGACAGGAACACTGCTCATCAGAACAAGGAGCCACAGGCAGGGAGATATTCTTGGGAGTTTATTGACAATAGTGAACATTATGTACAAGTGATTAACACCCGTGCCCAGGCTGTGTAACTAATTCTCCTTAACTTTCCTAACCTTGCGGCTATGTCTTGGTGCTCCTTGGATATCCACAGTGGAGGTGGAGGCAGCCTGCTGACTGCAACACCCTGCCTGTGATGACTTTGGCAGGCGTCCTCTGGAGGACCAAGACTTGGAGGGCTCCGGCCTGCCTTCAGGGTCCTGCTGTGTGGAAGTGGCACCCTCCTCGGCCTGTGGAGCTGGAGCTGTTGAGGTCACAGGGAGAGGGGAGTCAGATGGGTCGGTCACTCCCAGAGTCACCTAGGTGGATGGCCCCGGAGTGTGCGCCTGCTGATCCTCCTCCCTATGGGTGCCGGAGGGTCCCTGGCTGACTCCATCTGCAGAGAAGGAGAAACTGGAGTGAGACTGAGCTGCCCAGCACCCCTCTCGCATACACATTGTTGGAAGCTAACTGCAGGCATTAGCGATGGAGTTAAGCCTGTGCAGCAGTGCAGGATTGATGTCCTGGACCAAGGTCTTCTTGGCGGCTGCCATCCTACCAGTATTGACCTCGGTACGTTGGCAATGCTGGCGCTATCACCTCAGCCTGAAGGTGGACGAACTCCTCCATCGTGCCTTGCAATCTGAGGAGTATAGCGGCCATCCCTTCTTGATGTTCCCCAGCTTGCCTTTGCAGCTCCAGCAACTGTCACATGACCGAGTCCAGAGGCTCATCATCTGACTCGGACTCAGCAACGTTCTGGCCTCCAGTCCTCTGAGTGCCGGGGACCTGGGAAGTCCCTGCCTCCGCCTGGATCAGAAAGTGCAACACGCTAACCAGATTGTGGTCCTGAGGCTACACTAAAGCTAGGTCCCACCGAGGTGTGTGTCTCTGCACTGGTGGAGGGCGTGGGTGAGCGCTGTGATGGGACTTCAGGGAGGGTGCCTTCAGATTCCTCTCCAGAGGTTTCTTCGGAGCTTGCTTGTAGGCTCTGGGCTGTGGACTCCGTCTGCTGCTTCCCAGTTGTGCCTGTGAAACCAAGGGGAGATAATTAGTGCAGGGCAGTGGCCTGTGACAGAGGACACATCACCCACAGCACGGCTGTCTGACGGATGCTGCACTGCTGGATCCTCACTTGGTAGAGCAGCACCGACCTCACTGTCAGCACAGGACCGGTCCTGGTCATTGCCGGCCAGCTGGATGGCTCTGTTTTCAAAGTCTGTGAGAACTTTGATCTCCAGCATCCCTCCACCTGTCTGCGATCTTTCCCTCCTGTTGTGAACCAGTTTGTCCTGCCTGGATAGAGATGGGGAGAGTGTATCAGGACTCCTGCCGGGCCAGATAATAAGTATGCCTTCATCAGCAGACATCAGGATAGCCTATTGGAAAATGTCTTTGATCTTGCACCCGGATAAGAACAAAGATCAAAATGCAGAAATTCAATTTAGACAATTGGTGGCTATCTATGAAGTTCTGAAAGATGAAGAAAAAAGACAGAGATATGATGAAGTTTTGGAAAATGGCCTGCTGGATTGGCGACAGCCTGTTTTCTACTACCGGAGAGTGAGAAAGATGAGTAATTTGTATGGGTGGTGAGTGGTCCCATGGACAGGTTGAGGATGGTGTGTGTGAAAGAGTGAATGGTGATGTCTCTTGCACTGGCAGTGAGTGAGGGCCCTGTGGGTGTGTGATGGGTTTGTGAGTGTGAGAGTTGGGAGTGATGAAAAGAGTGACTTACCCTGGCGGAACGGAGGAGATCATTCACCCTCTTGCAGCACTGGGTGGCTGTCCTCTTCTGAAGGGCGTTGGTGCTGACCACCTCTGTCACCGCCTCCCCAGCCGGGTTGGTGACATTGCTACCCATCCTGTGGCCAGAGCAGGGATAGAGCACATCCCGGCGAGCCTCCATGGCATCTAGCAGTCGCTCAAGGGACCCATCGTTGAAACAGGGGGCTGCAGTCTTTTTGTCTTTGCTGGCCGTGTCTCCCAGGCAGCGGTGCTGAGCTGGTGGTGATGAGCGCTTTGCTGGAAGCTGCCTTTAAAGATGGTGGCCAGCGTGATGCAACAGTGGGGTGATGGTGAGTGGGTGAATGAGAGCCCGCCCACTGTGGAAACCCTGTGTTTAGTGGGAGTGAATATATAATGAGGCTCAGGAAGATACGGCGTGAAAGCCTGCCATTTTCATCGGTGGGTAGGGCTCCATTTTACCCACCCACTACCACACTTAGCGCAACTCTGGGAAAATTCAGCCCATAGCGTGGCATTGTGAATGCTGTATCACATATTCTATGTACGTAGAGTTGTTTAGTTATGTAACTTGTAACAACTTGTGTTTCTAAAGCACCTTTAACATAGTTAAACATCCCAAGGTGCTTCACCAGAACGTTAACAGGCAAAGCCTGTCCCCCAGCCACACAAGGAGATATTAAGACAGGTGCTCAAAATTTGGTCAGACTTAGATTTTAAGGAGTGAGCAGAGAGAGGTAGAGAGGTGGAAAGGTTTAAGGAGTGAGGAGAGAGAGGTAGAGAGGTGGAGAGGTTTACAGAGGGGATGCCAGAGCTTAGTGCCTCAGCAGCTGAAGGCAAGATGGCCAATCATGGAGCAAAGGAAACCACAGATGAATAATTTAATTTAAATAGAGCAGCATTTTTTTTTATTTCCTGCTAGTACTCTCTCAGATTACTGTGCACTTTAGCTTTTACCCCCAATGAGCAGGTTCAGTTTAGGTATTGGGGACCTAGATTCCATGCAGTATATTTATTTACCTAACTGGCAACTGTTACGCAGACAAATATAGCAACTGATTTGCACACAGCAATGTCCCATAAAACATGACCATTTAACCTGTTTTGCTGGTGCTGTTTGAGGGAGGTCTTGGCCCAGAACATTTGGGACAGTTCTGCTAATCCTCAAAAATTCAGATAGGCCTTAAAAAGATAGCATGTTTGATATTACAAAGCATTGGGGTCAGTTTATTTTAACTATTGCTCATAAAGTGATGAATATATTAACATTCTTTCTACAAATGTTGCTGTAATGAATGGAAGTGACAAAAATCTAACGTACCTTACGTTTACACAATGACCAACGATCATTGTGCTTGATCGTTATTTGACACAACTTATCTCAAAGCCAGAGTCCAACAGAAAGCCTCTTATCTTTGGGTCCAGTAGCTTAACAGTGTACTGATGAAATTAGTGAGAGTGGGGTAAAAATCTGCTGATAGCCCCTGTGTCTGCCTCTTCTCCCAGAGCTGCATGCTAGTCTCTGATGCAGAAATCCATCAATTACATGTTTGAAAGTTTTAACTGACCCACAATACTTAGAACATTTTGGGGGGAACAGAATTCCAGACTTCCATCACCCTTAACCTGACATCAGTCATTAGGTGTCATTTTAAGGTTATTACTTCCTTGTTCTGGGCTCCCCCCACCCACCCCACTCCCCCTTTAGAGGAAGTAGTTTCTCTCTTTCTAACATATCATATCTACTCTTAGACTTAGCATAGATTTAGAAGCGACCTGATGGAGGTTTATAAAATGACGAAAGGGTTGGATATGTTCCGATTGATATTACAGTAATGATAGATGATTCCAGTTTAGCAGATTGGGTGGTGGGGGATGAGGGGACATGAGTTTAAATTGTATAGAAGTAAATATACCATTGACCAGAAACTGAACTGAACTAGCTATATAAATGCTGTGGCTACAAGAGCAGGTCAGAGGCCAGGAATCCTGCGGCAAGTAACTCACCTCCTGACTCCCCAAAGCCTGTCCACCATCTACGAGGCACAAGTCAGGAGTGTGATGGAATACTCCCCATTTGCCTGGATGAGTGCAGCTCCCACAACACTCAAGAAGCGCGACACCGTCCAGGATAAAGCAGCTGGCTTGATTGGCACCACATCCACAAACATTCACTCCCTCTACCACTGATGCACAATAGCAGCAGTGTGTACCATCTACAAAATGCACTGCAGGAATTCACCTATGCTCCTTAGACAGCACCTTCCAAAACATCTCTGAATAAGTAATTAAATATAAGCATAGTTCCTGCATAACAGTTTGAGAAGTAACATTTGTGCCACATAAATGCCAAGCAATGGCCATCTCCAATGAGAGAGAATCTAATCACTTCCCCTTGATGTTGAACAGTATTACCATTGCTGAATTCCCCACCATCAACATTCTGGGGGTCATCATTGACTAGAAACTTTACACAAACATTCACTCCCTCCACCACCGACACACAGTAGCAGCAGTGTGTACCACCTACAAGATGCACTGCAGGAATTCACCAATGCACCTTAGACAGCACCTTCCAAACCATCTAGAAGGACAAGGGCAGCAGATAGATGGGAACACCACCACCTAGAAGTTCCTCTCCAAGTCACTCACCATCATTACTTGGAAATATATCGCCGTTCCATCACTGTTGCTGGGTCAAGATCCTGGAACTGCCTCCCTAACAGCACTGTGGGTGTACCTACACCACATGGACTGCAGCTGTTCAAGAAGGCAGCTCACCACCACCTTGTCAAGGGCAATTAGGGATGGACAACAAATACTGGCCCAACCAGCGATGCCCACATTCCACGAATGAATAAAAAGAAATAGACTGGATGTTGGCAGAGTCTTTCTTCCCAAGACAGTAGTGAGTTGCTGGTGCAGTGGGTGCTGACTCTCTACCAAGTGTCTTTATAGACAACACTTGGTCCATGTAAATAAAAATGAGTAATAAATCCAATATTTGTGTTGAGGGAAGAATGAGTCTGAAGCCAGTTTGTACCTTAAAACAGATTTATTTCCAAGCCTGCAGGGTAAAGACACAGACTCTTCCAATTCCCCCAGTGAGAACCCTAATACTTCCCCAGCTGCTCTTGATTACCATGTACTCTATTGTAGCACAATTCCAGCATTAACAATAGGCACCGCTGTTGGGCCTGTGATCTCAATACTCATTGACACGTGTATGATTGTGAACTTTAACATTTTTGTGCATTTGTTGGTAAAATGATAAAAATGAAAGTAGTCGCATGAGTTGAACATTGTAAATGCTTTACAAAAACAAAAATACCTGGAAAAACTTAGCAGGTCTGGCAGCGTCTGCGGAGAGGAATACAGTTAACGTTTCGAGTCCGTATGACTCTTCACCAGAACAGCTTTACTTCCTTGGTTACTAAATGGTGGTAGATGTTCCAGAATCTTACAGGACAGAAGGCCATTTGGTGCATTGTGCCCGTACCAACACTTTGAAAGAGCGATCTCATTAGCCCCTGTTTTTTTCCCCCATAGCCTACAAATATTTCCTTTTCAAACACAAATCCAATTCCCTTTTGAAAGCTTCCACCATCCTTTCAGGAGGCACATTTCAGATCATAACAAGCTTTGCATAAAGGGGAAACATCTTCATTTCTATCTGGTTCTTTTGTCAATCATCTTAAATATATATCCTCTGGTTACTGACCCATCTACCACTGGAAACAGTTTCTCTATATCTAGCCGAAAAAAAAATCACAATTTTTAAGACTTCAATTAAATCTCCCTTTAACCTTCTCTTCTTGAAGGAGAACAATCCCAGCTTCTCCAGCATCTAGTAAATCTCTTTGGCACTCTGCATGGTGTTTTAAAATTTATTTGTGGGATGTGGCATCACTGGCTAGGCCAGCATTTATTGCCCATCCCTAATTGCCCTTGTTTAGAGGGCATTTTTAAGAATGACCCACATTGCTGTAGGTCTGGGGTCACATGTAGGCCAGACCAGGTAAGGATGGCAGATTTCCTTTCCTAAAGGGGTTTTTATGTTAATTGACAATGGTTTCATGGTCATCATTAGACTTTTAATTCTAGGTGTTTATTGAATTCAAATTCCACCATCTGCTGTAGTGGGATTCAAACCCAGGTCCCCAGCGCATTACCCTGGGGTCACTGGATTACCAGCCTAGTGACAATACCACTACCTCCCCCAAAGTATATTTAGTTCAGTAAATATATGTGTTAATTATATGTAATTGTATTGTCTGTGAGGGGTTTTCTACTAAAATGACTGCATGTGGTTAATGTAACTAGTTAGCAATTTCTATTGAATAACATTGATCAAGGTCCACCAGAGTCCCAGCTGACACAGCAACCAATCAGCACACTCACTCCCTCTAGCGGGAATCTCTTAGGCAAACAGAAATGATCACACATTGCACAACAACTTTAATCATTGGAACATTGTACTGAGTATTTCCATGCCATCGGTTTGGAATAAAGCAGGACCCAACAAGAGATGGGAACTGAAAGAATTTGAAAAAATGCAGGAAGGTAGAGAGGAAGTTAACTAACTTGGGGGAAAGGTAACGTATCGATGTGGCATTCGCTGCTTGGCATCAAGGTAAAGTTCTATGGCTGATAACAGCACTTCCCTATAGCTACATAGTCTCCAAAATGGCTCAATGACATATCCATTGCCTATTTTAATTGGGTTATCACAGTCCTGACTGAGGTCAGCAAATTCAGCTCAAACCTGGGAACTTCCATTGGGACATTGGGTGTTGACACGTTGGGCATGTCATTCCCAACTTGGGGAGTCTCAATATCAATTATATCCAGTTTATCTTTCCCTCATTCATTAAGTTAAGGTTCAGTCTTTGTCCATTAAATGGGAAGTTGAAGAGCTGCAAGACTTGGGGCTGCTCAGTGATCTCATGTGGTGAATTTATGCAGGTTTGAGCTGTGGTATTCTTCCTATTGCAAGTTCTATACAGTGAAGAGAGAGGCTATGTTTTCACATATCTTCGAGCAGCAAATTAGAAAGGGCCATCAACAGACATTTAACTCAGAAAACACTGGAGTTTTCATAATCCGAGGGTAATGTAGGGTGAGATTTCCTCTTTTGTGCACCCTATGTATTTTCATACATGTGCAACCACATGCAGTCCATGTCCAAATGCAGCAAGATCTGGACAATATCCAGGTTTGGGCTGACAAGTGGTAAGTAACACATCAAGCAATGACCATCTCCAACAAGAGAGAATCCAACCATAGTCCCATGATGTTCAATGTTATTACCATCACTGAATCCCCCACTATCAACATCCTGGGGGGTTACCACTGATCAGAAACTGAACTGGACTAGCCATATAAATACTGTGATTACAAGAGCTAGGAATCCTGCAATGAGTAACTCATCTCCTGACTCCCCAAAGCCTGTCCACCATCTACAAGGCACAAGTCAAGAGTGTGACGGAATATTCCCCACTTGCCTGGATGAGTGCAGCTCCCACAACACTCAAGAAGCTCGACACCATCCAGGACAATGCCATCTACTTGATTGGCACCCCTTTCACAAGCTTTCACTCCCTCCACCTCCAACTGTGCATGGCAGCAGTGTGTACCATCTGCAGGATGCACTGCAGGAATTCACCAAGGCTCCTTCGACAGCACCTTCCAAATCCATGACCACTACCATCTGAAAGGGTAAGGGCAGCAGATAGTTGGGAACACCACCACCTGGAAGTTCCCCTCCAAGTCACTATCCTGAGTTGGAAATATATTGCCGTTTCTTCACTGTTGCTAGAACTCCCTTCCTAACAGCACTGTGGGTGTACTTACACCATATGGACTGCAGCGGTTGAAGAAGGCAACTCACCACCACCTTCTCAAGGGCAACTAGGGATGGGCAATAAAAATCTGGCCCAGCCAGCGAAGCCCGTATACTGTGAATGAATAATAAAAAAAAACTCATTTTTCTTCATAGATGAATCCTTGGTCTATAATGAATGCCTGTGGGAGAGGAGTAGCTCTGGGGGTACAGAGCAGCTCTTAGTTACAATGTTCTGCACAACTGCCAAGTGTTGTAGGAGGAAGTGACTGGTGGGTGCTGCAGTTTTGAACAGCTCCACAAAGGCCAATAAGCTAATTATTATCATTATGTAGCCAACTAGAAAGGATATCATAGGGCTGAATATACGGTCAGGTCCACTGATAATTCCAAAGGGTGGAGGCAGATAGAGACAATGTACAACCCGGCAAGCTGGCTTGAGGCCTTGTTCTCATCGGATACATAGAGCCAGGTGGTGGCCAAGCCATGTTTTAAGAACAAAGAATGGATGCATATTATATGGAATCCTCTCATCAATACCATAAGCTTAATATTGATATAATGACAGCTTGGACAATATTAGGGGTCCCACAATAAACTTCAGGACCCTGGCCTGATCTCACAACTGACCACTATCCGGGATGATGGTTTTTACTGTTGTTTAACTGCAGTCAAGGTAGAAATGGGAGATAAACTGAGAGTGGCCACATCTCTTCTTTGTTAATGTTGCTCCATTTTCCATTCCGAAAAAGAGGAAATTACTGCAATATTGTTTTGAGAAACCTGCTATTGCCTGATAACACCTAGTTAATGAGTTTTCAGAGAAAGATATGGGGAAAATGCAATGACCTGGTAGAAATGAACATTTTGGGATACGATCTGTAAGTAATTTGAGAGATGACACCCAGGCAGTATGCAGATAAGCACACGGTCTGGGTCACATGGCTACTGCCTGGCCGATGCTGATGAAAAAAAAGAAAATATCTACTGTAAAACTTCAAAAATCACAACAGACCCATCTTCAGGTTTTTGGCAACTCACACTGGTGTAGCAAGTTTCAATTTATCCATCTTCCTCAGTCCTTGTTGCAGGTCCAGGTACTGAACACTGTCCTTTGATGTTGTTTCAGCTCTAGAGGTATATCAAGAAATCCATAAGCTATGTGAGCACACTGAAGGAGTGATATTGATGCCACAGGAGTTTAGGATTCATCTAAAGAGAAACATGGGACAGAATTTTACAGCCCCTCCCACCCGCAGGATTTTCTGGTCCCGCCGAAGTCAATGGACTTCTGAACGGCTGGCCGCATTTAGGGGTTATGTATATGTGGCAAAAGGTTAGTGTGCAGGTACAGCAGGTAATAAGGAAAGTTAATAGAATGTTATTATTTATTGTGAGGGGAATGGAATACAAAAGTAAGGAGGTTATGCTTCAGTTATGCAGGGCATTGGTGAGACCACATCTGGAGTACAGTGGTCTCCGTATTTAAGGAAAGATGTAAATGCATTGGAAGCAGTTCAGAGAAGGTTTACCAGACTAATACCAGGAATGGGCAGATTGTCTTATGAGGAAAGGTTGGACAGGTTAGGCTTGTCTCCACTGGAGTTTAGAAGAGTACGAGGTGTCTTGATCAAAACCTTTAAGGTTCTTGACAGGGTGGATGTGGAGAGGATGTTTCCTCTTGTGGGAGAATCTAGAACTAGGGGTCACTGCTTAAAAACAAGGGGTTGCTCATTTGAGACGGAGATGAGGAGAATGTTTTTCTCTCAGAGGGGCTTGAGTCTTTGGAACGCTCTTCTTCGAAAGGCAGTGGAAGCAGAGTGTTGGGATATTTTTAAGGCAGCGCTAGATAGATTCTTGATGAACAAATGAGTGAAGGGTTATTGGGGGTAGACAGGAGGTTACAATCAGATCAGCCATGATCTTATTGAATGGCAAAGCAGGCTTTAAGGGCTGACTGGCCTACTCCTGCTCCACGTTCGTATGTTTATAAATATAACCTGTTTTCACCACTCTTTGAGACAGTGTATTCTGGATCACAACAACTCGCTATCTAAGAATAATCCTCCTCATCTTCCCTCTGGTTCTTTTGTTAATGATCTTAAATCTGTGTCCTCCGGTTATTGTCCCTTCTTCCAGTGGACACAGTTTCTCCTTATTCACTCTAACGAAACTCATCAGGATTTTGAATACACTTAGTGAATCTCCCTTCAACCTTCATTGCTCTATGGTTTCTTCACTTAATTGAAGCTTGTAATTTTCTTGACACTTGCATATGTTGTAAACTGTCTGATGTGTCAGGTATTCTCCTGAGGTAGTGCAGAGGGGTGGAATGGCTTGAAAGCTTCCCTTGTACAGGAGGAACTGTTCTTTCTCTGGTTTTCTAAATTTTAATTGCATCTTAGAAGTTAGCCCCCTATCCCATAATTTTGTATACAGTGTACTAATCACTTGGGTGGCACATTGTCATAATCTCTGTTATTTTCTCAAAGAACTCAGGTCAATTTAAGACCTCTTTTCCAGAAATACATGCTGACTCCCTCTTGCCATCCCATTTTTATTCTCCATATTTCATTACTCACGACAGATGTTAGTCTCCTTTGCCTGTAGTTGCTTAGGCCCTCCCTAAGCCGCTCTTCAAAGACAACTGCTTGCTAATAACTTCTAAGAAATAGTGGCAAAGGCATTATTAAATTCACTAGTCACTTCCTTAAGTTCCGTTCTTTGAAATTCACTGGAGCTTTGGGCCTTAGTTTTTCTTAAACTTCCTTCTGCCTATCAGTATAAGAAGCAAGAAATGTAGTGGTAATGCCCCTGAACTAGTAATCCAGAGGCCCAGGTTAATGCTCTGGGGGCATGGGTTCAAATCCCACAACAGCAGCTGGTGGAATTTAGATTTGATGTGGCATGTGGCTAACTGAACAGAGTGAGCAGCTGAGGGTTTGTTGAAGAGGGGAAGGAGATCCTTTTTGCCTTTTCTGCCTTTTTCAGGTTCCTACTTTGGTACAGAGGAAGAAGCTGATTGGTGAGCAACCGGAAAGTTATTCTACCTATAATAAATAGTTTGTAAAAGTTAAGGTATGACAGGGCAGCTCAGCTGAGTGGAATGCATATCCTTTGGAATGTGGGGAGTCATGGACACATCTTGTGTCCTTGACAAACACATCTGCAGCAAGTGTCACTAGCTGTAGAAGCTTAAGCTCAGGGTTGCAGAACTTGAGCGGCAGCTGGAGTTACTGTGGTGCACCCGCGAGGGAGAGAATTGTGTTAGGGAGGTGGTCACGCCGCAGGTTAGAAACCTGCAGGCAGAGAGAGAATGGGTGCCAGGCAGTTTAAGAGAACCAGACAGATAGTGCAGGAGTCCCCTGAGTTGATCTTGCTCACTAACTGGTTTTTCCGTTTTGGATACCTCAAATGGGTGCAGCAAGAGCCAAGTCCATGGCACCATGGGTGACTTAGCTGCTCAGGAGGAGAGAAAGAAAGGTGGAAGAGCAGCTGTCATCGGGGATTTGTTACTTAGGGAACTGACAAGTGTTTCTGTGGCCATGGACGTGACGCCAGGATGTTGTGTTGCCTCCCTGGTGCCAGGGTCAAGGATGTCTCAGAGTGATTGCAGGACATTTTTCTGGAGGACAGTGAACAGCCAGAGGTTGTGGTCCACATTGCAACCAATGATACAGGCAGGAAGAGGGATGAGGTTCTGAAAGCAGATTTTAGGAGGTTAGGAAAGACATTAAAAAGCAGGACCTCAAAAGCAATAATCTCAGGATTACTCCCAGAGCCACATGCTAGTGAGCATAGGAATAGGAGAACTGAGCGATTGAATACATGGCTGGAGAATTGGTGTAGGAAAGAGGGCATCAGATTTCTGAGGTATTGGGACTGGTTCTAGGGTGGGTGGGACCTGTACAAGATAGACAGGCTGCACCTTAGCAGCACTGGGACTAATATACTCGCCGGGAGATTTGCTAGTGCTGCTAGGGAGAGTTTAAACTAGATTGACAGGGGCTTGGCGATCTGAGAGGGTGCTCATTTTGGAAAGGAGCAAAACTGGAAGTAAACTCAAAACCTGAGAGAAGTAAGCAAAATTAGAAGGTCGATGAAGTGAAGGCAAGCATCAAATAGGACCAGAATGTGGAATAATTTTAAAAAGACAAAGTTAAGGACACTCTACCTGAATGCATGCAGCATTCACAACAAGCTAAATGATCTGAAGGCATAAATAGAGGTAAATGGGTATGGTCTAATTGCCATTAGGGAGATGTGGCTACAGGTTGACAGAGACTGGAAACTGAGTATTCAAGGATATCCTTCATTTAGGAAGGATAGGCAAGAATGAAATGGAGGTGGGGTAGTGCTGTTAATAAGTGACGAGATCACTATAGTAAACTCCCGCTGTTCGTGCCCCCTACCATCGCAATTTTGTTTACCCGCCTGAAACTGTATTTCGAAATGCAGTTTGCGCCCCGAATCCTTGCTCATCTGCGGTTAAAAATGTAACAATCCCAATTTAAACAGCGCACATGCACAAACGTTAATAAACAAAATACTGCACCTTATAAAATTCCACCAGAAACACTGTTTTCCCCCTTGTCCTCGAAGGAAGTGTGCCCTGCAAAAGACCCTTTACTGCGCATGTGCAGTCTCCATGTGCATGTGGATTGGTGCGATTTACAGGATTCTACGTAGTGCAGTATTTTGCAGTACAGTTACAAGACAGGACAGCACTTTACTAAAAATGAATGAGTCAGAACCAAGCAGAAAATGTCTCAAGAAAGTGATGACACCTGAAGAAAAAGTCACAATCCTATATAGACTGCAAAATGGTGCAAGTGCTACCATGTTGGCCAGGGAATACTCTGAATGAATCCACAATCAGGTGCATCAGGCAGTCTGAAGAAAAATTAAGGGCCAGTGTTAGTGTTTTTGGTAGTCATTCTGTCAAGTTAACTTTTGCGAGCAGGAAAGATCCATACTTAACAGGAAATGGAGAAGTTACTCAACATGTGGATAGAGGAACACCATCAAAGGAGGATCCCAGTTAATAGTCCAATCATTCAAAACAAATGAATTGAATTATATCAGCACAAACAGTGGTAAAGAGGGTAGTGCTGGTGTCATTGGTGACGATGAAGGTGGTGCAGAAGGTGCTCCTCTTTGGACTTCCAAAGGATTCTCAGTCAGTACTAGATGGTTCGATTAAGCAGCATCTTGGGCTACATAACTTGAAGTTAGTGTGGGAGGCTGCTTCAGCTGACCATGCAGCTGCATGAGTGTTTCCCAAGGTGCTGCAGGAATACACTGAGGACAGAGGCGGTCTTCAACACAGCTGAAACTGGCCTGTTCTGGAAGATGCCGCCAAATAGGACCTATGTTTCGGAAGAAGACAGCGCTTGGTTTTAAAGCAGGAAAGGACAGGCTGACACCTCTGCTATGTGCCAATGTGGCTGGCTTTAAATGTAAACTAATGCTGGTTTATAGAGCAGAAAGCCTTCAAGCTTTCAAAAAGGAAAAATAAATCTCATCTGGCAGCCTTTTGGAAGTAATGCCTGGGTTACAGCAGCCGTGTTTGAAGACTGGTTTGCCTATTGCTTTCTGCCAGAGATCCACATTTATCTGAGGGTAGAGAACCTGTCTTTCAAAATCCTACTAATCCTCGATAATGCACCTAGGCATCCACACACTCTCGTCACTGAGAGCCATCCAGATGTTGATATTTTGTTTTTACCCCCAAATACAACCTCACTTATCCAACCAATGGACCAGGGGTCATTGCCTCATTCAAGGCTCACCACACTCGACAAAGTTTCAGCCACATCCTTCATCTTCTAGAAACAGATGCTTCAACCACAGTCCTCGATTGCTGGAAGGAATTCAACACTCATAGCAGTGGGCATCATTAAGGACTCAGGGGATGAATTTAGAGCTTCAACCATAAATGCCTACTGGAAATAAGTTTGTCCTGAGGCTGTGGGTGGTATCACAGGGTTCCCCGATGTGGATGCTGAAGTGCTCAGGATTGTTGACTTGGATAAACAGGTTGGAGGGGAGGGGTTCAAAGACCTGAGCACAGCAGAAGTGGATAAGTTGCTTCGATCTCATTAAGAGGAACTCTCTATGGAAGAATTGTTGAACTGATGAGATTAGAAGAGCCTGAACAGGAGCAGGAGCAGGAGCAGAAGAGCCAAGAAATGCTCAATTCACAATCAAGATGATGACAGATCTCACAAGATCAGCCAAAGATTGAAAAAAAAAAACAGGCAACAGACCATGATACAAGCATGGAAAGAATCATTGCCTCTTGTGGTGTGATTGACACAGCTATTGCTGCTTACAGAGAACTTTACAATTTTGAAAAACAAAGGGCGAAGCCGTCAACAATAACATCATTCTTCTCATCCAAATCATCCAAATCAACACCTGCATCAGCCACATTGCCCATTCCATCTACATCCACTCTCAAGTAGAGGATGGTACCTGGACTGTGATTTGTAAATTATACTACAGGTATGTACTGTATTCTATAATTGATAAATTTTAAATTGTTCCTGTTTTCTTGTGTTGACAAACAACTTTTTTTAGTAAAATTGTTTTCAATGTACCTGTACTGTAATGTACTGTGCTGTGATTTGTAAATTGTACTACAAAGTACTGTATTCTGTAACTGAAAAGTCTTACATTGCCAAACAATTTCTTCAGTAAAATTGTTTTTAATTTAATCAAAGAAATTCGTTTTTATTCACTCCATTAAGGTAAAAATGTGAAATTTGGAAATGGCTGGAACTTATCTAATTCAGTCCCTTTATAAACTGTGTTCGTTGTTCATGATTTCACCCTTCGCAAGATCTTGGGGGAATGGAACCCCTGTGAATGGCAGGAGTTTACTTTATATTAGTGAGAGAGGATCTTAGACTGAAGATCATGGTGTAGAATCAATTTGGGTGGAGCTAAGAAACAGCAAGGGGCAGCAAACATGGAATCAAGGAGTTCTCAGAAAACTGGAGTCAATAAGAATCAGGGGAAAACTCTCACGGTTGAAGTCATACCTGGCACAAAGGAAGATGGTTGTGATTGTTGGGGGTCAATCATCTCAATTCCAGGACATCACTGCAGGAGTTCCTCAGGGTAGTGTCCTCAGCCCAACCATCGTCAGCTGCTTCATCAACAACCTTCCCTCCATAATAAGGTCGGAAGTGGGGATGTTCGCTGATGATTGCACAATGTTCAACAAAACTTATGACTCCTCAGATACTGAAGCAGTCCTTGTCCAAATGCAGCAAGACCTGGACAACATCCAGGCTCGGGCTGACAAGCGGCAAGTAACATTTGTGCCACACAAGCGCCAGGCAATAGTCATTTACAACAAGAGATAACCATGGTCCCATGACATTCAATGGCATTACCATTGCCGAATCTCCCATTATCAACATCCTGGGGGTTACCATTGACCAGAAACTGAACTGGGCTAGCCATACAAATACTGTGGCTACAAGAGCAGGTCAGAGGCTAGCAATCCTGCGGCAAGTAACTCACCTTCTGACTCCCCGGAGCCTGTCCACTACCTACAAGGCACAAGTCAGGAGTCTGATGGAATACTCTCCACTTGCCTGGATGAGTGCAGCTCCAACAACACTCAAGAAGCTCGACACCATCCAGGACAAAGCAGCCCCACTTGATTGGCACCACATTCACAAATATTCATTCTCTCCACCACCAATGCACAGTGGCAGCAGTGTGTACCATTTACAAGATGCACTGCAGGAACTCATCAAGACTCCTCAGACAGCACCTTCCAAACCCATGAGCACTAAATCTAGAAGGACAAGGGCAGCAAGAGCATGGTGTTATGACACAGCAGATGGTAAATGCTGAGCTGTTCAAATCCCAGAGGGAAACTTGAAACAAATGTCACAACTAATTTTCAAGTTGTATGTTTCGAGATGCGGGCTATGAATTCAAAGTAATAATAAGACCACTGAGTCTGAAGAGGTTTTATAAAACTAAATTAAACATTTATTAATTAAATAAAAGATTGTAAGTACATGCATATGCCTACAAGTTACTGTTACAACAATTTTTAAAATTTAAAATCCTCTAGTTAATCTGATTCGCAGTTACACCTTCATTAAGGCAACAGTAAAATACATAGATTTTAAAAGACCCAGGCAAAGTAAAGACACCCTGGATAGTCGAATGCAAAGTGAGTTCTCTTAATTTCAGTCCCAGAAGGCAGCAGTTTGAGGCATAGATGCTGAAGGCTTTTCACACTTGTTGAATTTTTGGCTGCCTACCCTTACACACAGCCTTCACTCCTTTATACATATTTTCCCCTTTGAATGCAAACTCCCATTGTTTCACTATGTCTTTGGACTTTATCTTTCTGATAATAAAAATCTCTCATAGCAGTAAGTTTTACCAGTAATCTTTGGGAAAAAAATAAACACACTCTTTCTAAACCTCACCTGGCTAGGTGACACATTTCACTCCCTCTTTTGAAAACAATCTAGTCTGGTTTATTTAAAAAAGCAAATGTTCCCTCAACACCCATGTTTACCTAATTAACATTTCAAACCTAACTTCTCTTCTTCCATCAAAGCAGACAGACTAGCTGCCTCTAATTCAATTAAGTCTCACACACACAGACAGACAGACACACACACATATATAAATGCATCCTATTGTTACGCTATTTTACAATAAATTCCAATAATTATGAGAATTAATATATCTTCCTGACACATGGGAACACCACCACTTGGAAGTTCCACTCCAAGCCACGCGCCATCCTGACTTTGAAATATATCACAATTTCTTCACTATCGCTGGGTCAAAATCCTGGAACTCTCTCCCTAACAGCACTATGCGCGTAACAAACCACATGGACTGCAGTGGTTCAAGAAGGCAGCTCACCACGACCTTCTCAAGGGCAATTAGGGATGGGCATTAAGTTCTGGCCTAGCCAGTGATGCTCATATCCCATAAATGAATATTAAAAAAAACCAGAGGGAGTTGTTTATAGGCCACTAAACTATCGTGGTAACATTGGACACAGTATAAATCAGGAAATTAGAGATAAATGTAACCTGGGAAATACAGTAACAATGGGTGACTTCAATTTATAGGTGGACAGGATAAACCTAATCAGCACTAATGCTGTGCAGGATGAATTTCTGGAGTGTGTTCGAGATGGGTTTCTGGAGCAGTTCATTGAGGAACCAACTAGAGATTGGGATATTTTAAATTAGTATTATGTAATGAGAAATGGATAATTAATAACCATGTTGTAAAGGAGCTTTTAGAAAATAGTGACCATAATATGATAGAATTTTACTTTAAGTTTGAAAGTGATATAATTCATTCTGAAACTACAGTCTTAAATCTGAACAAAGGAAACTATGAGCATATGAGGGGCAAGTTGGCTATGGTGGATTGGGAAAACACACTAACAAAATTTGACGGTACACAGGCAGCAGCCAATATTTAAAGAAATATCACACATGGTTTACAACAAATATGCATTCCACTAAGACACAGAAGCCCAACAAGAAAGGTGAATCAACTGTGGTTAACAAAATTACGTTAAAGATTGCATTAAATCAAAGTGAGCAGCCAGAAAAAATGGTAAGCCTGAGGATTGGGAGCAATTTGGAAACCCCAGCAAAGGAAGACCAGGAAACTGATAAAGGAAGGGAAAAGAGAATATGAATACAAACTAGTGAGGAACATAAAGGTGGGCTGTAAAAGCTTCTTCAGGTGTGTGAAAAGGAAAAGATTAGCAAAAACAAAAGTGGAGACAGAAGAATTTATAATTGAGAATAGGGAAATGGTGGAGAAACTAAACAATTATTTTGTGTCTGTCTTCACGGAGGAAGATACACAAAATCTCCCAGAAATACTTGGGAACCAAGAGGCTCATGAAAATGAGGAACTTAAAGAAATTAGTATTAATAAAGAAGTGGTACTTGAAAAATTGTTTGGATTGTAGGTTGATAAATCCCTGGACCTGCTGAGCCAGAGTGTTAAAGAAGATGGCCACAGAGACAGGGAGGGAGAGAGAGAAAACTGAGAACTACAGATCTGTCAGTTTGAGATCAGTAGCAGGGAAAACGTTAGAATCTATTATAAAGGATGTGATAACTAGACACTTAAAAAATAATGATATGATTGGACAGAGTCAACATGGATTTATGAAAGGGAAATCATGTTTGACAATCCTGTTGGAGTTTTTTGAGGATTTTACTTGTAGTATAGATAAAGGAGAGCCAGAGGAAGTGGTATATTTGGATTTTCAGAAGGCTTTTGATAGGGCCCCAAACAGGAGGTTAGTAAACAAAATTAGATCACATGGGATTGGGAGTAATATATTGGTTTGGTTTGAGAATTGGATAACAGACAAAAAACATAGTTGGAATAAATGGTTCACTCTCAGGATGGCAGGTTATTACTCGTGGGTTACTGCAAAGATCAGTGCTGGGGCCACAGCTGTTCACAATCTATATAAATGATTTGGATGTGGGGACCAAATATAATATTTCCAAATTTGCTGATGACATAAAACTAGCTGGGAATGTGAGTGATGAAGAGGATGCAAAGAAGCTTCAAGGGGATTTGGGCAGGTTAAGTGAATGGGTAAGAACATTTCAGATGGAATATAATATGAATAGATGTGAAGTTATCTACCTTGGTAGAAAAACCAGAAAGGAAGAGTACTTCTTAAATGGTAAGATATTGGGAAGTATTGATGTCCAAAGGGACCTGGGTTCCTTGTTTATGAGTCACTAAAAGCCTGGAGCAAGACATTAGGAAGGCAAATGGTATGTTGGCCTTAGTTGCAAGGGAATTTTCTGCTTTATTTATTCATGGGATGCAGGCACCGCTGGCGAGGCCAGTATTTATTGCCCATTCTTAATTGACCTTGAGAAGGTGGTGGTGAGCTGCCTTCTTGACCGCTTTGAGTACAGATGTAGAGATGTCTTGCTGCAATTGCACAGAGCCTTGGTGAGACCACACCTGGAGTGTTGTGTACAATTTTTGTCTCCTTATCTAAGGGTGTACTTGCCATAGGGGGAATGCAACAGAGGTTCACCAGACTAATCCCTGGGAAGGCGGGATTGTCTTTTGAGGAGAGATTGAGGAAACTGGGCCTGCATTCTCTAGAGTTTTGTAAAATGAGAGGTGATCCATTGGAACTTACAAAATTCTTATAGGACATGACAGGGTGGATGTAGCTAGGGATGTTTCCCCTGGCTGGTGAGTATAGAAGATGAGGTCACAGTCTCAGAATAAGGGACAGGCCAATTAGGATTGAGATGAGGAGAAATTTCTTCACTCAGAGGGCGATGAATCTTTGGAATTCTCTACCCCAGAAGGCTGTGGAGGCGCAATCACTGAGCATGTTCAAGACAGAAATCGATAAGATTTCTGGACACTAATGACATCAAGGGATATGGAGATAGCGCAGGAAAGAGGCGTTGAGGTAAATGCTCAGCCATGATCTAACTGAATAGTGCAGCAGGCTTGATAGGCCGAATTGCCTACTCCTGCTCCTGTCTCCCATGTTCCTAACGGCCTTATCTGAAATTTCTATGATTCAAAATAAAAATAATATTCTACCTCCAGCCCCTGGAAATGTATTTTTCCTGCTGGGAAAATTATTTCCATTTTACTCAGTGAACACATGCAGCAGTTCATATTTCTTCTTCTGTAGTATGGTAGTAACAAGAAAACAAATCAAACATTAATATCAAAGTTAGATATCCAGGCTAAAGTTTCTGGTTTAATAGCATGGATATCTTGCAAGCTGTCTGCCAATCCCTTCCGAGTGCAATGTTTGATGATGTGCTCCAGCATCTGCTTAGAAGCTCCATGGTTGCATGATGGGGCTGCTTTCATTTTCATCAACACACCAGACTGATTATGCTTGCAAACATTGCACCAACACTCCTACATCGCGATACCTAATATACAGACAAGCGCTAAGAGAGATGAAGAACCGATGGTGGGAAAATAAGGCTGATGACCTTCAAGCAGCTGCTGATGAAAATGACCTGAAGGTTCCAGATAAAGGTCTGTGGTCAGTCTATGGTCCAAAATCAACTATGTGACACCCATTCTCTCAGCAAATGACAATTAGCTCCTAACAAATAGGTATAAGATTCCGTCTCATTGGGAAAAGCACTTCAGTAATCTCCTAAACTAACATTCTATAGTGTGCAAAGATACCATTTAGTCATTTCCACAGCACCACACTCTGGAAAAGCTTGCTCTCGATTCTTCTCAAGCAAAAGTCACAAAGGCCAGAAAGCAGTTTTCTATGGGCAAGTTGCCGGGAGCTGATGACATCCCACCTGAACTATTCAAGTATGGAGGTATTCATGTGCTTAGGAAACTCATTAGTCTCTTCTGCCTAATCTGGAACCAGGGCAGTGTCCCAAAACTGCAAGGATGCCTCCATAACTAATCTCTACAAATGGAAAGGGACCAAGTCCATCTGTGACAATCATTGTCGGGAAAATTCAATTAATTAACAATTGCTACATCAGTAAAGAGATTCCAATTCACAGCAACTTAACCAACCCGTCAACAACTTGCCTCAAAACTAGAAGACAATTTTGGGCCTAAGTCCTTCAGCAATCTTACCTCTGCATCAAGAGGATAGCATAATGCATGGAATACCAACTAGATTCCATAGGACCCCATAGTGAAAGCTGAAAGGTCAAACCTTCCTCACAAACAGTGAACAACCATCCAGTGCCTCAGAACTGGTAGATACTGCCACTTCTCCATAGACAGAAGGTTAAAACTGTTCATTTAGGAGATTTGTTATCCCTTGATACTTCTCACATTTGGGGCCTTTCGAAGATTCCAACATTTCCTTTTTCACCTGTTTGTTGTAAATATATTTATTTTAATATTCTTACATGTGGAAAAAGTACATGGAAAATATTGTCCAAAGGTACTGATAGGACTGAAATTGAGTTGAACTGATAATTAGAAGATAAAATGTACAGAGAATTTTTGAAATTGTAATTTTAAATTTCTGAGTGCATGTGGGGTTTTTATTGTGCAAAACCAGTAGTAATAAGTAGAATTCCATTGGTGGAATGAGAAAATTGCTGCTTCCATTGGGAACCCTCTCAGCAAGTAAACTATCATCCTTTCCAACTTCTATCTGCAGCAAACAGAAGCCACTACTTCCTTCCCTTTGAAACTTAGCCATTAATAACGACAAGGTTGTTGTATAATATTCAAGCTTTTGCAAAATGACCAATGAGTCCTTTTCACCCAGCTCCTCCCAGAGGTGGAATCCAAGCCGCATAATTAGGTCCTTCTTGCCTTTTGAGGTGGGTAACATGTTGTGAAGCCTCCAGTCCGTGGTTAGCTCAACAGATTCGTTCTTGGTCTGGTTAAGGGAAACCCTGGTGAGTACTGGCAGGTGGCAACTTTTAACTTGGGAAGTAATTAGGAGACTTTCTGTTAGCTCTGGTTGGCTGCTTCTCTGCTGTTTGTGATTCATGTATTAATGTGATTTGAAGCCAATCAGAATTTAATTGTTCTTTAGAGAGGGAAGTTTTAAGATTGGTGAATGTTTATAAATTTCTAACTCCAGGTCAGAATAAAACAGCAGGAATGTTTACTAATCAATATATTGAGGATAATGCAAGAAGGTGAAAAAATGTTTACTGAATTTCTGTAGAACTGCATAAATCTCAATTTAACTGTTAAGGAGTTTATGTTGATCTCTTTCGTAAATGGAATGAATATTGTAAAGTGCCTGTGCAGAGTGCTGCTTATTCATTGTACGTTTCTGTTGCACACTTGAAAGATAAAAATAACTTTTCAGTTTGGGAGTTTGGATCTGGTGAAGGTGGTACAGATGGGAGCTTTGTGATATTTCAGATAAATGCCAATGCGATCATGGCAGTTATTTTAATTTTGCTTATTGGAGGGTTTGGTTACCGAACCCAGCAACTGGTGCACACACACCAGTCGGTATTGGTGCTGGTCCTCAGCCTAGGTAAATGGGGAGCGTTGGCAGCTGGAAGTGCATTCGGTTGTAAAACCACCTGCCAAATCCAAAAAAATGAAGGGTGATCAACCAGCATTGTGGTGACCCCACGTAACATGCAAAAAGCTAAAAGAGAAAGCAAGCAAAAGGAGGGTTTGGTTACCTGTCAGCAGTCCACATCAGTTCATAGACCCTGTACATTATAAAAAAAATTGGTATCCTCACTGAAAATAAACATTAGTTTAAGTGTGATGTTAATGTATTGTTAGTTTCAAATCCTACACATATGCTGTTCAATACAAAAATACATACTTGGGAATTAGTAACACAGTGCCCATTTCATTCATGGAAGTGTTCCACAATTTATAATTAGGCCAATTGCTGCAAAAAAGAGACTTTTTTTGTCAAAGCTTTTCCTTTTGCACTCAGGATAATTTGTAAGAATATCAAATTTAAAGGGAACAACAATTATGCTATATGAGAAGAATGCTGATTGGTTGGCAAGTGGACTCTGACTGATAGAGGCGGTGCTATGGAAAATGCACCAATTGATTGTGAATGACATTTAACTGCTAAGAATTGTTTGGAAAATTTAAACCAGACAGCTTAACTCTGATAGATCAAGGCATTGCCCTGAGGAATGAACCAGCGAATGGCTGTCACTTATCTTGTTTAGCTGAAACAGGCACAATGTGTAAAAGTGTTCTTTTTGCCTGCAAAGAACAGGGCCCTGTGTATTAATATATATAGCTACCAGTACACACAAATGCGCCCCACTGCCAAAATAGGGCTTGTAAAGACATCCTGCAGGATGATGGCTACCTTGATCAGATCATTTTGTGCTGCATATCACACATCATGAACGGGTCTAAGGCTGTCACTTTCAGCTCTAAAAGGTGCCCAGTCTACCTTAGATTACCCTGGAAGGGAAAGGCATCTTGAAAATTTGAGCAGCAGGTAAAGCTAGCTGTTTCACTATAGCAACACAAGTGGTGTTTGCCACTTACAGGATACTGCCAGGAACCGGTGGATGTGCTGTACTTGGATTTCCAGAGGGCATTTGATAAAATGCCACATCAAAGGTTATTGCAGAAGATAAAAGCCCATGGTGTAGGGGGTAACATATTGGCATGGAAAGAAGATTGGTTAGCAATCAGGAAGCAGAAAATTGACATAAATGGGTCTTTTTCTGATTGGCAGGATGTAATGAGTGGTGTGCCACAAGGATCAGTGGTGGGGCCTCAACTTCTTACAATTTATAAAATGGCTTGGATGAAGGGATCGAAGGAATGGTTGCTAAATTTGCTGATGACACAAAGATAAGTAGAAAAGTAAATTGTGAAGAGGATGTAAGGAGGCTACAAAGTGACATGGCTAGGTTAAGTAAGTGGGCAAAGATCTTGTAAATGGAGTATAATGTGGGAAAATGTGAAATCATTCATTTTGGCAGGAAGAACAAAAAAAGCTTATTTTCTAAATGGTGAGAGATTGAGGAGCTCTGAGATTCAGAGGGATCTGGCTGTCCTAGTGCATGAATCACAAAAGGTTAGTATGCAGGTACAGCAGGTAATTTGGAAAGTTAATAGAATATTATCATTTATTGTGAGGGGAATTGAATACAAAAGTAGGGAGGTTATGCTTCAGTTGTACAGGGCACTGGTGAGGCCACATCTGGAGTATTGTGTACAGTGCTGGTCTCCTTATTTAAAGAAAGATGAAATGTGTTAGAAGCAGTTCAGAGAAGGTTTACTAGACTAATACCAGGAATGGGCGGGTTGTCTTATGAGGAAAGGCTGGACAGGTTAGGCTTGTATCCACTGGTTGTGAGTCTTTGGAACTATCTCCCTCAAAAGGCAGTGGAAGCAGGGTCTTGGAATATTTTTAAGGCAGAGCCAGATGGATTCTTGATTAACAAGGGGGTGAAAGGTTATTGGGGGTAGACAGAATGTAGGGTTGAGGTTACATTCAGATCAGCTGTGATCTTATTGAATGGCGGAGCAGGCTCAAGGGGCAGAGTGGCCTTCCCCTGCTCCTAGTTCGTGTGTTTGTATGTATGATTGTATGTCAAGCCAAAAAGACATTCTGCCTATCACACAAATGAACAATGTTGTATATGAATTTCAGTGCCAGTGTGAAGCTAGGTGTACATCCCAAAGACTGGCAGACAGTCAGACTGGCAGATGTTTCAAACAGCATGTTCCTTCCACTGTTCACAATGGGCAGGGTACTGACTGTACCCAACCATCCGGTGCTTGGAAAACTCAAAACACAATGTCCAACATTAAAGGCAATTCTACAATTGGACAACATTTGCAAATAATCCTCAATGTGCTAATAATTACGCTGACAACCAAATTAAGATTGTCATTCAGGCTCACAGTGTGGTGCATTTGTGTGTTCTGGAAGCTACATATATTAATACATGGGGCCCTGTTCTTTGTAGACAGAAAGAACATGTACACACATTGCACCTGTTTCAGCCAAACAAAATAAGTGACAGCCATTCGCTGGTTCATTCCTCAGGGCAATGTGTTGGCCAATCAGAGTTAAGCTGTCCAGTTTAAATTTCCAAACAATGTTTGGCAGTTAACTATCAGTCATCATCAACTGGTGCATTCTCCATGGCAACGCCTCCACCAATCAGAGTCCACTTGACAATCAATCAGCGTGCTTCTCATATAATATAAATTGATGTTCCCATTACATTTGGTATTCTTGCAAATTGTCCTCATGAGTGCAAGATGAAAAGCTTTGAGAAAAAATGACTTCTTTTCAGCAACACTCAAGTTCTGTACTACCAAATGACAATTAGCCCCATATTAAAATGTAGTGAAACAGACAATGTAGGTGCCAGTTCTGAAAGCAATTCTGATGTTTACTCCTCTTGCACTGGTCACTGTTGGGTAAGTGCACCAAATAATCTTATTTGGTTTCAGGTTTAATCCAAGTTAACTTGTGAATAAAAATCTAGGTATATAAAATATTAAAGGATCCGCTTTCCATCAAGTTGGGGAAACATGAGGCATTATCCAGTCCAGGTAAGGAGCTGCTGGGTGATGTTTAGCTCCTCTTGTGGGGAAGCGCATAACAAGAGGCCATCAATATAAGATAGTCACCAAGAGATCCAGTAGGGAATTCAGAAGAAACTTGATTACCCAAAGAATAATGAGAATGTAGAGCTTGCTACCACATGTTGAAACGAATAGTACAAAAGCATTTAAGAGGAAAAAAACAGAAAATGCTGGAAAAACTCAGCAGGTCTGACAGCATCTGTGGAAAGAAAGACAGACTTAACGTTTTGAGTCCGTATGACTCTTCTCCAGAGCTAAAGAGAAATAAAATTGTGATGAAATTTATACTGTTTAACGGAGATGGAGCAGGTGAAGCTGGATAGAGGGCCAGTGATAGAGGCGAAGGAGAGATTAACAAAGATGTCATGAACAAAAGGACAAAAGGGTGTTAATGGTAGTGGGTACTGGCTAAAGGAGGTGCTGATGGTGGCATTAAGGTCAGAAAGCAGAATGTGATAATAGCTGGACAAGGGTAAAAACTCTGGAAAGAACAACATGAACAAGTGACAGATGGCCCTGTGGGGGTGGGGCGCTGGGAAAAAAAGATCGAAAATAGGATAAAAGATGGTGATAAAACAATGAATAAAAATGAAAATAGATGAAAATAAAAATAAGTGGATAAAAAATAACAATGAATATTGAAAAAAGGGAATAAAAAGGGGGTGAGAATGGAGGAGAGAGTTCATGGCCTGAAGGTGTTGAACTCAATATTCAGTCCGGAAGGCTGTAAAGTGCCTGGTCGGAAGATGAGGTGTTGTTCCTCCAGTTTGCGTTGAGCTTCACTAGAACAATGCAGCAGGCCAAGGATGGACATGTGGGCATGAGAGTAGGGTGGAGTGTTGAAATGGCAAGCGACAGGGAGGTCTTGGTCATGCTTGTGGACAGACCGCAGGTGTTCTGCAAAGCGGTCATCCAGTCTGCGTTTGGTCTCTCCAATGTAGAGGAAAACGCATTGGGAGCAGTGAATGCAGTAGTCTAAATTGAAAGAGGTGCAAGTGAAGCGCTTCTTCACCTGAAAGGAGTGCTTGGGCCCTTGGAGGATGAGAAGGGAGGAGGTAAAGGGGCAGGTGTTGCACATTCTGCGGTTGCATGGGAAGGTGCCGTGGGAGAGGGATGAGGTGTTGGGGATAATGGAGGGGGTGGACTAGAGTGTCCCAGAGGGAACGATCCCTGTGGAATGCCGCCAGGGGTGGGTTGAAGGGAAGATGTGTTTGGTGGTGGCATCATGCTGGAGTTGGCGGAAATGGTAGAGGATGATCCTTTGAATGCAGAGGCTGGTGGGGTGAAAGCTGAGGACAAAGGGGGCCCTATGATGGTTCTAGGAGGGAGAGGAAGGTGTGAGGGCAGAGGCACGGAAGATGGGTCGGACACGGTTAAGGGTCCTGACAACCACAGTGGGTAGGAAACCTCGGTTAAGGAAGAAGGAGAACATGTCAGAAGCACTGTTTTGGAAAGTGGCATCATCAGAACAGATGTGACTGAGGCGAAGGAACTGAGAGAATGGGATGGAGTCCTTACAGGTAGTGGGGTGTGAGGAGCTGTAGTCGAGGTAGCTGTGGGAGTTGGTGGGCTTGTAATGAATATTGGTGGACAGTCTGTCACCAGAAATTGAGACAGAGAGGGTCAAGGAAGGGAAGGGAAGTATCAGAGATGGACCATGTGAAGGTGATGGAGGGGTGGAAATTGAAAGCAAAATTGATAAATTTTTCCAGGTCCAGTTGAGAGAATGAAGTGGCACTGAAACAGTCATCGATGTACCGATAAAGAGTTGTGGGAGGGGGCCCGAGCAGCACTAGAACAAGGAATGTTCCACATACCCCATAAAGAGACAGGCATAACTGGGGTCCATGTGGGTACCCATTGCCCCACCTTTTATTTGGAGGAAATGAGACAAGTTTAAGGAGAAATTGTTCAGTGTGAGAACAAGTTCAGCCAGACGGAGGAGAGTAGTGGTGGATGGGGATTGTTCGGGCCTCTGTTCGAGGAAGAAGCTAAGGGCCCTCAGACCATCCTGGTGGGGGATGGAGGTGTAGAGGGATTGGACGTCCATGGTGAAGAGGAGGCGGTTAAGGCCAGGGAATTGGAAATTGCTGATACGGCGTAGGGCATCAGAGGAATCGCGGATGTCGGTGGGAAGAGACTGGACAAAGGGAGAGAGAACGGAATCAACATAGGAAGAAACGAGTTCTGTGGGGCAGGAACAGGCTGACATGATCAGTCTATCAGGACAGTCCTGTTTGTGGATATTGGGAAGGAGGTAGAAGCAGCTGTCTGGGGTTAGGAGACTGAGGTTGGAAGCTGTGGAGAGAAGATCTCCAGAAGTGATGAAGTCAGTGACAGTCCTGGAAACAATGGCTTGATGATCAGTGGTGGGGTCATGGTCCAGGGGGAGGTAGGAGGAAGTGTCTGCGAGTTGGCGCTCAGCTTCTGCGAGGTAGAGGTCAGTGCGCCAGACAACAACAGCACCACCCTTGTCGGTAGGTTTGATAACAAAGTCAGGGTTGGACCTGAGAGAATGGAGTGCAGCAAGTTCAGAAGGAGACAGGTTAGAGTGGGTGAGAGGCGCAAAGAAATTGAGATGACTGATGTCACACCGACTGTTCTCAATGAAAAGATCAAGAGCAGGTAAGAGGCCAGACGAAGGGGTCCAGGTGGAGGGAGAATACTGGAGTCGGGAGAAAGGATCCATTGAATGGGGGGAGGACTCCTGCCCAAAGAAGTGAGCATGGAAACAAAGGCAGCGGAAGAAGAGTTCAGTGCTGAGCCCGAAATTCATTGAGGTGAGGGCGTAAGGGTATGAACTGAGTCCTTTGCTGAGCACTGAGAGAGGGGAAGGTCAGGGGGTATGATGAATACAGGACAAGGGCTGGATTAGAAGATGGGGTGGGGTCAGAGGAATGGGATGAGATGGAGGGTCCTGGATGGGCATTGGTAAGGGGAAGCGGGAGAAGCACATGAGGGGGAAGGGAATAGGTGTTTATGATGATAGATTTACATGAGGAAAGGTGGGAGGAGGCTCGAGAGGAACATGAACACCAGCGTGGACTGGTTGGGCCGAATGGCCTGTTTCTGGGCTGTATATCCTATGTTATCCTTATTTTATAGTAATATATGAATAATAACAGTAATAGCTTCAATAAACCAAGGCAGGCTGTTGTTTGGGCAGTAAACGGCCACCAGTATGGCAAGTGGAAAGCTCAATGTGAGTCAGGGTGCGCTGCCCACCATATTAGTAAAGACTGTAAAAATCATCATGCTGTGCCCACATCTGAAGCAGGTGTAAGGCCCTTTACCTATTCACATAAGGGGCTTAATGCCTTCCACTGCAAGATCATTTCACCCAACGCAGCTGCATTCAGGAAAACCAGGTTGACATGCAAACTAACAGACAATTCTTAAAGGAACCCTTGCAGCACGCCACAAATATGGTAAGATTTTAAATTTCATAATCTGCAGGTGGAGCCAGGAGGAGCAGTGGTGCCCCTCTCAAACCCACATTAAAAGGCCACTCACTGCTGCTAGCCCCAACCCCCTCCATTGGTGCTCAACAAGGAGAAACACCAACTTGACTCCAGCCCCAAACGATCGCCACTGTTCTCCAGCTGCCACTGATCACTTATTTTCAATTTCTATACAGGAAAGAGGGAACTACTGCTCCTGCTGGTTGTAGAATCATGTTATTCAGAGTTAAAATGTCACTGCCATCCCTAAAATTTCTCTTCAAGTATTTTAAATATTAGTGGCTGTGAATAGAACCTAAAAGAATATTTTCTAACTGTTTTTGATTTTCTGTTTTTGCATTACAGTAATGGAAAATTCACTGATTGCAACTGCAAACGTTTTGTAACAGAAGAAATAAAAGATGAAAGTCTGGCAAACACAAGCATATGCCATTGTTTTTCAATTTCTGGACATGGTCATAACAACGTTTTTATGCACTTATGTCCATGATGACAGTCGGTTCAGCTTTGACATAATTAACTTTGATATTTCTCACTCTTATTTTGATCTTTGGGCAATCTGTATACTTAGGGTCATCCTAATAATTGGAGCCTCAATTGGAGTTTGTGTTAACCAAATAGATGGGCCAAAGAGACTAAAGTCAGTTGAATTCTACATAAGTATATTGTGTCTGCTGATGGTTGCATATGCAGAAGTAAAAATGTTGCTTTACTCTGAAACTGAGAATTTCCCAAATGATCCATGGTTCTGGTCTCTCTTTGCATGGACTTTGATATCTTCAGTTGCCACCTACCACATTTTGCAAAAATTTTCATGCTTAAAGACATCATCAACTTTTACAGTTGATTTAGAAGGAGAGAGTGGTGAAGATGAGAAGAACTTAATGAGCAATGCTGGCCAGAATGAGAGAGAAAAGGCCAAGAAAAATTCAAATTCAATCAGTACTGCCTGGAGACTACTGACCTACTCTAAAAATAACGCAGGCATGATCACAGGAGCATTTGTCTTTCTTTTGATAGCGAATGTAGGTATGTAAAATTTATTTTTGTTCATTTAAGTTAAGCTCTTTTTTCCCCAAAAACTAGTTTATCTACCTCACTTCTCATTCTGAACCAGATGGTTGCAAACTTGCAGTCCCATTCCTGGACTTGAAGCTTATACTCCAGTGCAGTACTGAGGAGTGCTGCTCTGGCAGAGTCACTGTTCTTTAAAGGAAACATTAAATCGAGTCTGGTGGCTGTTAGTAGATCCAAGGCACCATTTGAAGAAGGTCAAGAAACTCCTACTTTCTTGGTCAATATTCCTTAACTGACACCATCAGAAATGAATTAATTTGGCATTCATCTCAGTATTAATTCTGGGAATGCGTCGTGCATAAAGTGCCTGCTGAATACATACTAACAGTTCAAAATAATTGTATACGAAGCACTTGAGACATTTTTGAGTATGTGTTTAATGCAAAGCTTTATTTTTTCTGGTGCAAGAGAGCAGTAAGCTCAGCCACCCTTTGTTTATTGATTAATAGGTAGCACTGTAATAGTAATGGGCTGCATCAACTTGGCAAGTACAACATGAGGCAAGAACTGTGATAGCTGGCAGGCTCTCAGTATATCACTGAGTGGCTTTAGCAAGAATCTCCAAGCACTCAGCAGCACAGAATGCCCTCCCTTTTAATTTCAGGAAACAAGGTGGTTGCAGGGACAGGCTACAGTGTGTCTAAATGGGGGAGCAGAGGTGGACTAATTAAACAATAAATTAATGTTTTTCAAATATATCGATTGGAACTGCTTGCCCTGAATATAGGCCTGTAACAGTATTATCCAACAGGAATTGCTGACTAGCCACATATTTGGCTGTGGTGACACTGCTTTTACTCATATGCATTATTTTTTGTGGAATTCACCTCACACAGAGTACATGTAAATGTATTTAATGTGCGTATTTAATTAACTAACATCTACCATATTCAGTGCAAAACTTTGTAGTTTCTAACCCCATGGAAGCAGTTTTGGAGGCAGGGGATGTGGAAGTTTGTTCCTGCTCTCAGCAGCAGTGACGCGATAGTCAATTAAGGCACTTAATAGGGCAGTGATCCAATATTCTGGCAAAGCATTGAAAATGCATTGGTGGCAAACAGCCACCCCCCCCCCCCCCCCCCACCCCGTCCACCCTTAACAAACGCCACTTGGCTGGGTCAGAAAGCCAACAACACATCGGAGGCCACCCGCACATGACCCTTCTGATTCAAGTGAAAATGAGCAAAAAAGCTGAGTGCATCACATCCACAGGCATTTGGAGACATTCCCCAAGATTGACTCCAGTCACTACTTGAAGGATTCTGTTTGGACCATTAGATGAGTACCACCATCGATTTTTCATCTACAAGGGAGTCAAGGGTTATGGGGGGCAGGCAGGAAAGTGGAGTTGAGGCCACAATCGGATCAGCCATGATCTTATCAAAGGAGCAGGGTTGAGAGGCCAAATGGCCTCCTCTTGTTCCTAATTCTTGTGTTCTTTTGTTCCATTGTGTGGCGTCTCTTGCTCTCTGTCTGCCTGAGCCGTGCTCATGTTCCCCAGTGAGGCTGCTGGCCATCCCTCCCATGGGCCCCTCCAATTGGCCCTCCCACATCTATTTGCCACCCTCCATCTTTCATTTGATGGCGAGTGCTGGAGTTGGCCTGTTAACTGGTGGCCTCCTGTAAGATCACAATCCAGGGCTCACCTCTGACACAAATGGCCTCGGGACTGGCCTCACCTCCTGAAACTTTTTAAAGTGGAGAAAATTTCAGCCATTCTCTTTCACCAACTTTTGGAACTCTGGCATGAATTTATCAGATATGCCCATCTTAATGCAGCTTCTAATTGTTTATATGTTATAGGACCGTGTTATGCACCAGAGGCCAGGTAAACTGTTACATGCATGGATTCCATTTTGTGATAGATTGATATAAATGTGGTTCTACTTTTAAACAAGTGATAGTAATATTTTGGGGAGAATGGCCTAGCCAAACTGACAAACTAAATAAGAATAAACTAAATAACTTACCAGGAAAGGAGTTTGAGGTTTATCATTAATAAACAGCGAGACTTCAGGACGGAGAGGTTAAAGCAGTGAGACTTCGGGAGAGAGAGGTTAAAACAGTGAGACTTTGGGACGGAGGGGTTAAAACAGTGAGATTTTGGGACGGAGGGGTTAAAACAGTGAGATTTTGGGAGAGAAAGGTTAAAATAGTGAAACAGAAGTAGGAGAATGGGTAAAATAAAAGCAAGGATCTTATTCTATTCAGTTAAGATTGTCTGGGGGAGCTCAGTGTGTGATTTGCACATCCTGCGCAATGTGGGAAATTGTAGAAGTTCCCGGCGGTCTGGATGACCACGTGTGCAGGAGGTGCCCTCGACTGGAGTAACTTGAGCTCCAGGTTTTGGAGCTTGAGCAGCAGCTGGGGGCACTATGGTGCAGTCATGAGGCTGAGAGGCTTGTGGTTAGCATGTTTCAGGACGTGGTCACCCCGCAGCTTGAGGAAGTACAAGCAGAGAGGGAATGGGTGTCCACCAGACAGAAGAAGAGGACCAGGCAGGTAGTGGGGGAATTCCCCAAGTGCATCTTGTTCACAAACTGTTTATCAGCCTTGGAAAACGGTGATTGATGGTTCCTCTGTGAACATCCCTGCTCCTGTACTCAAATCCTCTGGCTATGAAGGCCAACATACCATTTGCCTTCTTTACCACCTGCTGCACCTACATGCTTACCTTCAGCGACTGGTGTACAAGGACACCCAGGTCTCGTTGCACATTCTCCCCTCTCAATTTATAACCATTCAGATAATAACCTGCCTTCCTGTTTTTGCTACCAAAGTGGATAACCTCACATTTATCCACATCTACTGCATCTGCCATGCATTTGCCCACTCACTCAGCTTGTCCAAATCACCCTGAAGCATCTCTGCATCCTCCTCACAGATCACCCTCCCACAGGGCAAATATGTTCCCGTAAAGACAAAGTGGGGGGGGGGGGGGAACCAAGTCTGGAGAACCCTGGATGTCAAGGGACATAAAAGTTTGGATTAAGGAAAAAGAGAAGCTGAGGGCAGATAGCGAGGCCTCAATACGCCAGGGTCCCTAAAAGGATACAAAAAGTGCAGGGGGAGCTTAAAAAGGAAATTAGGAAAGGTAAGAGTGTGCATGGGAAAGCATTGGTGGGTAGAATAAAGGAAAACCCAAATGGGTTTTTTAAATATATAAAGAGCAAGAAAATAGCTAGAGAAAGAGTAGAGGCCAATTAGGGTCCATGGAGGTAATCTGTGTGCGGGGACCCAGAAGACATAGGTACAGTCCTCAATGAATACTTTGTGTTGGTCTTTACAATGGAAAAGGACGACACAGATATATACATCAGGGTGGAGGACTGTGAAATATTAGAGGAAATTAACATAGAGAAAGAGGAGGTACTAGCAGGTTTAGAATTCTTAAAAGTGGATAAATCCACAGGCCCGGATGAGATGTGTCCCAGGCTGTTGAGGGAGGCAAGGGAAGAGATATCAGGGGCCCTGGCAGTAATTTTCAAATTCTCTCTGGCCACAGGTGAGGTGCCAGAGGACTGGAGGACAGCTAACATTGTGCCATTGTTAAAAAAGGACGAAGGGGTAGACAGGATATTACAGGTCAGTCAGTCTCTCATCAGTGGTGGGGAAGTTACTAGAAAGAATTCTGAGGGACAGAATATATCTACACTTGGAGAGACACCGATTAATCGGGATTAGTCAGCATGGATTTGTTAAGGGAAGGTCATGTTTGACAAATTTGATTGAATTTTTTGAGGAGATAACCAGGAGTGTTGATAAGGGTAATGCATGTGATGTGGTCTACATGGACTTTGGCAAGGCTTTTGATAAGGTCCCTCATGGCAGACTGGTCAAGAAAGTAAGAGCCAAAGGGATCCAAGGCAAAGTGGCATGTTGGATCCAAAATTGGCTGAGAGGCAGGAAGCAGAGGGTGATGGTAGAGGGATGTTTCTGTGACTGGAAGTCTGTTTCCAGTGGGGTTCTCCAGGGCTCAGTGCTGGGGCCCTTGCTGTTTGTGGTGTACATAAATGATTTGGTCTTAAATGTAGGGGGTATGATCAAGAAGTTCGCGGATAACATGAAAATTAGTAGGGTAGTAAATAGTGAGGAGGATAGCCGTAAACTGCAGGAGGATAGCAATGGACTGGTCAGGTGGGCAGAGCAGTGGCAAATAGAATTCAACCCGGAAAAGTGTGAGGCAATGCACTTGGGAGGGCTAACAAGGCAAGGGATTACACTATGAATGGTAGGACCCTGGAAAGTACTGAAGGTCTGAGGGACCTTGGTGTGCATATCCACAGATCCCTGAAGGTAGCAAGACAAGTAGATAAAGTGGTTAAGAAGGCATATGGGATACTTCCCTTAATTAGCTGAGGCATAGTATGCAAGAGCATGGAGGTTATACTGGAACTGTATAAAATGCTGGTTAGGCCACAAGTGGAGTACTGTGTGCAGTTCTGGTCACCACATTATAGGAAGGATGTGATTGCACTGGAGAGGGTGCAGAGGAGATTTACCAGGATGCTGCCTGGGCTGGAGGGTCTGAGCTATGAGAAAAGATTGGATAGGCCGGGATTGTTTTCCTTGGAGCAGCGAAGGTTGAGAGGGGACCTGATAGAGGTGTATAAGATTATGAGGGGCATAGATAGGGTGGATAGGAAGGCAATTTTTCCATTAGCAGAGGGGTCAATAACCAGGGGGCATAAATTTAAGGTAAGAGGTAGAAGGTTAAGAGGGGAGTTGAGGAGAAATGTTTTCACCCAGAGGGTGGTGGGAGTCTGAAACTCACTGCCCGAAAGGGTGGTTGAGTTAGAAACTCTCGTAACATTTAAGAAGTATTTCGATATTCACTTCCGTTGCCATATCCTCCAGGGCTATGGGCCAAGCACTGGAAAAAAGGATTAGTGTAGTCAGATCTTTGTTGACAGGCAGGGACACAATGGCTGACTGGCCTCCTTCTGTGTTGTAAACGTCTATGAGTCTACTAATGCTTCACAAGCAAGGTGAGGTAGCTATTGGGGAAGTAAGTAGGGTTCTTGACAGTGGTACAATATTGCTCTCCCCGTCCCTGTCAGTCCAGGATAGAAATTCACAACATTCTGTGGAGGCCAGGTCATTGAGTGTATTTAAGACCGAGATAGATAGGTTCTTGATTGGTAAGGGGATCAAAGGTTACGGGGAGAAGGTGGGAGAATGGGGTTGAGAAACTTATCAGCCATGATTGAATGACAGAGCAGACTCGATGGGCCGAATGGCCTAATTTCTGCTCCTATGTCTTATGGTCTTATATATATAGGATAAAAGCAAAATACTGCGGATGCTGGAAATCTGAAACAAAAATAAAAATAGCTGGAAAAACTCCTAGGATGTTTGTATATATGTATTAGCTGGACCACTTAAATCACCACATCAGAAACTACAATCATTTCCACCAAAGTTTCTTCATAAAGCTCATAAAAATTTCAATGGGAGAGCAAGAACTTCAGAAGAGCAAATATGTCAGGGTTTGTGTAATGATATTAAAGAGGTTAAGGTGATCTGGTCACTTAGTCTGAATGCCTAATACCAGACTAATCAAGAGGATATTCTATGGTGAGCTGAAGCATGGTAAGCACTTTATGGTGATCAATTCAAAAGATACAAGCATTGCTTAAAAAATATTCTAAAAAATGGCATTGCACTGACACATGGGAGCATAGTGCTTGTGACAGGAAAACGTGGCACAGCATCATTTGTAATATCCGGCTAGCCAAAGGAGAGACAGCTCAAAGGAAATCAAAGATCAGTCTCAGGTCATTCCAACATCCCCTTGACTGTGCGAGGGTATTTCGAACTTTGCAGTCATATGAGAACTCAACTTTAACTAAACTGGAGAAAAACATGGGCAATCCATCACACACACATAGACACACACACAAACACAGACACACACACATGCACACACACACTCACACACACACAGCCCCAAAACCACATACAGTCTCTCACACGCACATGCATAGACTTACACACACATAGACACACAGATACACAAAGACTCACACACATACACACAGGCACACCTCCACACAGTCTCTTACACACACACACACACACACACACAAACACACACACACTCTCGCACACAGACACACACACGCACAGGCACACACACTCCATACACACACATTTCACATACACACAGAAAGATACACATGCACACACTCACAAAGACTCTCTCTCTTTCTCTCACACACACACACACACACACACACACACACACTCGCAAACACAGTCTCGCTCTCACACACACATTCTTGCGCACACAGAAACACACACAGAGACACACTCCACGCACACACATTCCACATACACAGAAAGATACACATGCACACATTCACACAGACTCTCTTTCTCTCACACACACATACACTCGCAAACACATGCAGTCTCTCTCTCTCACACACACATTCTTGCACACACACACAGACACACACATAAGAACATAACATAAGCACATAAGAACTAGGTGCAGGAGTAGGCAATTAAGCCCCTTGAGCCTGCCCCGCCATTCAACAAGATCATGGTTGATCTCATTTTGGCCTCAACTCCAATTTCCCGCCATCTCCCCATAACCTTTGAACCCGTTACTAATTAAAAATCTGTCCGAACCCTGAGGCACCTCACTAGTTACAGCTTGTCATCCAGAAAAAGACCCATTTATCCTGACTCTCTGCTTTCTGTTGGTTAGCCAATCCTCTATCCAAGCTAATATATTATCCCTAACTCCGTGTGATCTTATCTTGTGTATTAATCTTTTGTGCAGCATCTTATCAAAGGCCTTCAGGAAGTCCAGATATACTACATCTACAGGATCCCCATTATCCACTTTGCTTGTCACATCTTCAAAGAGCTCTAGCAAATTAGTCAAACACGATTTACTCATAAAACCACGCTGACTCTGATGGATTGCATTATGACTTTCCAAATGCCCCATTACTACTTCCTTAATAATGGATTCCAACAATTTCCCAACGACAGACGTTAAACTAACTGGTCTATAGTTTCCTACTTTCTGCCTCCCCCACTTTTTGAGTGTTGTTGGAGCTGCACTCATTGAGGCAAATGGAGACCATTCCATCACTCTCCTGACTTGTGCCTTGTAGATGGCTGTCATGAAAATATAATTATTTTCATAATATCATTGTAATTTATTGCAAAGTTAGGTTAATAGTTGAGGTCTGGATTGTCTGTGCATGTGCGTGGACTTAACTGAATTAAAAACAGCTGGTCTGAAGACTTTGATGTGTCAGAGAGAAGCTAGGTTTGAAATGTTAAATAAGTAAACATGGCTGAAGTTTTAGAATGTGAGGTGTAAAGGAAAATTTGCATTTTTAGATAACCAGGACTAGTGAATTTCAAAGAGATTGTAAGATGTTACACCTAGACATAACAGGCTAAACCAAACAGTGAGTTTATTTTTCCCAATGATTACTGATAATATATGAGTGCTATGAAAGATTTATATTATGAAAAAACTAAAGTTGCAAAGACATATTGGGACAATGGGATTTACATTAAAAAGGGAGAAACCTGTATAAAGGAGATGAGATTATGTGTAAGAAGGAATTCTAAGATCTAACTAGTGTGAAAAGCCTCCAGCCTCTATATACCAAGCTGCTGCCCAGGGAATTGTGTGCTTTGCCTGGGTGTTGAAATCTATGTTGGTTTACTGTTGCCTTAACGGAGGTGTAACTGGGAGTTAGGTTAATTAGGGGAGCTAGGAGTTATCATAGCAGTAATTTGTAGGCCTGTGAATGTGCTTAAAATGATTTCTTTTATTAACAAATGTTTAATTTATTTTTGATGGAAATGCCATTGAATGTCAAGGAACAGTGGTTATATTTTCTCTTGTTGGAGATTGTTATTGCCTGGCACTTGTGTGGCATGAATGTTACTTGCAACTTGTCAGCCCAAGCCTGGATATTGTTCACGTCTTGCTGCATTTGGACATGGACTGCTTCAGTATCTGAGGAGTTGCGAATGGTGCTGAACATTATACAATCATCACTGAACATCCCCACTTCTGACCTTATGATGAAAGGAAGGTCATTGATGAAGCAATTGAAGATGGTTGGGCCGAGGACACTACCCTGAGGAACTCCTGCAGTGATGTCCTGGAACTGAGATGACGGACATCCAACAACCACAACCATCTTCCTTGTCCTAGAGTGCAAGGTGAAAAGCTTTGCCAGCACTTCCCTTTTTTCAGCAATTCAAGTTCACCAAAACGACAACCGGGGCCAAAGGGTCAAGCCATGAGGACAGGTCACATTGACTAGACCTGTACTCTCCAGAGCACAGGAGACCAAGAGATGATCTGACCAAGTGTTTAAGATGATAGAAGTATTAGCATTATTCTGGTATTGCACTGCACCCTTTCCAAGGCCAATATATCTTTCCTGAGGTGGGGAGGTGGTTGCACAGTGGTAATGACACTGGCCTTACAATCCAGAAGCCCAGGCTAATGGTCTGGGGAGATGGGTTCAAATCCCACCATGGCAGCTGGTAGAATTTGAATTCAATTAATAAATCTGGAATATAAAGCTAGTCTCAGTAATCATGATCATTTATTACATCTGGTTCACTAATGCCATCCTTATCTGGTCTGGCTGACATGTGACTCCAGATGCACAGCAATCTCTAAAATCTCTGCTTAATTCTCATCTGCCGTCTGAAATGGCCAAGCAAGCCATTCAGTTGCATAAAAGCACTACCAAAAACTTGATAATGAATGAAACTGGACGGACCACACGGCATTCGAGTGAGGTACCGGAAACATCAACAGCAACCCAAACCCTGTAGACTTTGCAATGTCCTCCATACTAACATCTGAGAGCTGTCCCACAGATTAGTCAAGCAACAGCCTGATACAACATAGTCATCCTCATGGATGATATCTTACACGTAATGTCCCAGACACCACGCTCACCATCCCACCGGCAGAACAGGCCCAGCAGATGTGGCGGCACAGTGGTATGCAGTCGGGAGGGAGTTGCCCTGGGAGTCCTCAATATCAACTCTATACCCCATGAAGTATCATGGCATCAGGTCAAACATGGACAAGGAAGCCTCCTGCTGATTACCACGTACCGTCTTCCCTCAGCTGATGAATCTATATTGGAGGAAGCACTGAGGGTGGCAAGGGCACTCAATGTGCTCTGGTTGGGGGAATTCAATGTCCATCACCAAAAGTGTCTCAGTAGCATCACTACTGACCGAACTGGCCAAGTCCTGAAGGACATAGCTGCTAGACTGGATCTGCAGCAGGTGGTGAGGGAACCAACAAGAGGGAAAAAAATATATAATCTCATCCTCACCAACCTGCCTGTAGATGCATCTGTCCATGACAGTATCGGTAGAAGTGACCATTGCATAGTTATTGTGGAGATTAAGTCCCACCTTCACATTGAGGATACCCTCTATTGTGTTATGTGGCACTACCACTGTGCTAAATGGGATAGATTTCGAACAGATCCAGCAACTCAAGACTGGGTATCCATGAGGCGCTGCGAGCCATCAGCAGCAGCAGAATTGTACTTGAACACAATCTGTAACCTCATAGCCTGGCATATCCCCCACTTTACCATCAAGTAAGGGGATCAACCCTGGTTCAATGAAGAGTGCAGGAGGGCATGCCAGGAGCAGCACCAGGCATACCTAAAAATCAGGTGCCAGCCTGGTGAAGCTATAACACCGGGCAACTTGCATGCCAAACAGCATAATCAGAAAGTGATAGACAGAGATAAGTTATCCCACAACCAATGGATCAGATCTAAGCTCTGTAGTCCCGCCACATCCAGTTGTGAATGGTGGTGGTCAATTAAACAACTCATGGGAGGAGGCAGCTCCACAAATATCCCCATCCTCAATGATGTAGGAGCCCAGCACATCTGTGCAAAAGATAAGGCTGAAGCATTTGCTACAATCTTCAGCCAAAAGTGCCGAATGGATGATGCATCTCGGCCTCCTCCAGAGGTCCCCAGCAACAGATGCCAGTCTGCAGCCAATTCAACCACTCCACGTGGTATCAAGAAATGGCTGAAGGCACTGAATAGTGCAAAGACTATGGGTCCTGATAATATTCCAGCAATAGTACTGAAGACTTGTGCTCCAGAACTTGCCGCATCCCTGCCAAGCTGTTCCAGTACAGCTACAACACTGGCATTTACCCAGCTATATTGAAAATTGCCCAGGTATGTCCTGTACACAAAAAGCAGGACAAATCCAACCCGGCCAATTACTGCCCCATCGGTCTACTCTTGATCATCACCAAAGTAATGGAAGGGATCATCAACAATGCTATCAAGCAGCACTTGCTTAGCAATAACCTGCTCACTGATGCCCTGTTTGGTTTCCGCCAGGGCCATTTGGCTCATGACCTCATTATAGCCTTGGTTCAAACATGGACAAAAGAGCTGAACTCCCGTGGTGAGGTGAGTGTGACTGCCCTTGACATCAAGGAGCCCTAGCAAAACTGAAGTCAACGGGAATCAGGCAAAATCTCTGCTGGTTGGAGTCATACCTAGCACAAAGGAAGATGGTTGTGGTTGTTGGAGGTCAGTCATCTCAGCTCCAGGACATCACTGCAGGAGTTCCTCAGGGTAGTGTCCTAAACCCAACCATCTTCAGCTGATTCATCAATGACCTTCCTTCCGTCATAAGGTCAGAAGTGGGGATGTTCACTGATGATTGCACAATGTTCAGCACCATTCGTGACTCCTCAGATACTGAAGCAGTCCATGCCCAAATGCAGCAAGAACTGGACAATATCTGGGCTTTGGCTGACAAGTGGCAAGTGACATTCGCACCACACAAGTGTCAGGCAATGACCATCTCCAACAAGAGAGAATCTAACCATCATCCTTTGACGTTCAATGGTATTACCATCATTGAGTCCCCACTATCAACATCCTGTGGGTTAGCATTGACCAGAAGCTGAACTGGACTAGCCATATAAATACTGTGGCTAAAAGAGCAGGTCAGAGGCTAGGAATCCTGCAACGTGCAACTCACCTCCTGACTCCCCAAAGCCCGTTCAGCATCCACAAGACCACAAGCCAGGAGCGTGATGGAACATTCCCCACCCGCCTGGATGATTGCAGCCCCAACAACACCCAAGAAACTCGACACTATCCAGGAGAAAGCAGCCCACCCAACTGACACCACACCCACAAACACTCACTCCCTTCACCACCGACGCACAGTAGCAGCAGCGTGCACCATCCACGAGATGCACCACAGGAATTCACCAAGGCACCCTAGACAGCAACCTCCAAACCCACAACCACCACCACCTAGAACGACAAGGGCAGCTGATAGACCACACCATCACCTGGAAATTCCCCTCCGTGCCATTCACCATCCTGACTTGGAAATATATCGGCCGGTCATTCACAGTTGCTGGGTCAAAATCCTGGAACTCCCTCCCTAACAGCACTGTGGGTGTATCTACACCACATGGATTGCAGCGATTCAAGAAGGCAGCTCACCACCACCTTCTCAAGGGCAACTAGGGATGGGCAATAAATACTGGCCCAGCCAGCGATGCCCACATCCCTTGAATGAATAAAGAAAAAAGACACCATCGTCACCATCACTAGATATGTTCATCCCACTGGCAGGACAGACTCAGCAGAGATTGGGCTGCACAGAGACACTCCCCACGCACACAAATTTCACACACACAGAAAGATACACGTGCACACACACACAGTCTCTCTAACCTTCTCGCACACACACACACACACACACACACACACACACACACACACACACACACACACACACACACACACACACACACACACACACACACACACACACACACACACACACACACACACACACAGGGCAGAATTTTCTGCCCATCTGGGGGAAGGTTCAGGAGCGGCCGTGTGCAGCTGGGCCTCCAATCGGTGCCCCCAATTAAGGCCCGCCCGGTGTGATGTCCACAGGAAGCACTGTGCGCTCCCTGTGCAGGTGGGGAGGGGGAAGTTCCCTCAATCGAGTGTGCACTCTTTCACACATGCGTACGAAAGAGTGCCCTCCACTTGCTGAGGCTGAGTGCTGCCTCAGGGAGATCAGCTCCAAATTAAAAAATGTTAAAAATAGAAAATTAAAATTTCCCTGACATGTCCCCTATTGTGACACTGTTACATGAGTTGGGACATGTCCATTGCTTTTAGTTAAACTTTTATTAAATTTTTAAAAACCGACATGAAACCTCATCCTGCTTTCTCTGAAGCCCGCCAGAGCTCCCGGCCTGCCCACCAACCTTAAGGTTGGACAGGCAGGTCCTTTAACTACTGCAATTACTTTTTAAATGGCCTCAATGGGCTGTTGACAGGTTGGCGGGCGCACAGCTGATTCAACTGAGCCCCCGCCGACCTGAAAATTGAAATGACCCGGGGTGACATTAGGAGTTCCGCCCAACGTCATTTTACACGTCAGCAAGCAGGTCCCGCCCCCCCCCCCCCCCCACCCCCTGCACCTCGCCCACCGACTGGGAAAATCCTGCCCACAGTCTGTCTCTTACACACACATTCTCACACACACACATTCACACACTCACACTTATTCTCTCACGCACGCACACACATTCTCACACACACACACACACACACACACATTCTCGCACACACACACACATTCTCACACATACACACACTCACATACATTCTCACACATACACACACTCACACACATTCTCACACACACACACACACACACACACACACACACACACACACACACACACATTCTCGCACACACACACACATTCTCACACATACACACACTCACATACATTCTCACACACACACACTCACACACATTCTCTCTCACACACACACACACACATTCTCACACATTCTCACACATACACACACATTCTCACACACACACACTTACACACATTCTCTCACACACACACACCCACACACACACACACACACATTCTCACACACACACATTCTCACACACACACATTCTCACACACACACATTCTCACACACATTCTCTCTCACACACACACACACACTCACACACACACACACACACACACATTCTCACACACACACACACACACATTCTCACACACACACACACACATTCTCACACACACACACACACACACACATTCTCACACACACACACACACACACATTCTCACACACACACACACACACACATTCTCACACACACACACACACACACATTCTCACACACATTCTCTCTCACACACACACACACTCACACACACACACACATTCTCACACACACACACACACATTCTCACACACACACATTCTCACACACACACACACACACACACACACACACACACATTCTCACACACACACACACACACACACATTCACACACACACATTCACACACACACACACACATTCTCACAGATACACACACTCACACACATTCTCTCTCACACACACACACACATTCTCTCTCACACACACACACATTCTCTCTCTCTCACACACACACACACACACACACACACACACACACATTCTCACACACACACACACACATTCACACACACACATATTCTTTCACGCACGTACACACATTCTCACACATACACACACACACACATATTCTCTCACGCACGTACACACATTCTCACACATACACACACACATTCTCACACACATTCACACACACATTCTCACACATACACACACACACATTCTCACACACACATTCACACACACACTTATTCTCTCACGCACGTACACACATTCTCACACATACACACACACACACTTATTCTCTCACGCACGTACACACATTCTCACACATACACACACACACATTCTCACACACACACATTCACACACACACTTATTCTCTCACGCATGCACACACATTCTCACACATACACACACTCACACACATTCTCTCACTCACACACACATTCTCACACATACACACATTCACACACATTCTCTCACTCACACACACACACATTCTCACACATACACACATTCACACACATTCTCTCACTCACACACACACACACATTCTCACACATTCTCACATGCACACATTCTCACACACACACACACACACACTCACATACACACATTCTCTCACACACACACACATTCTCACACATACACACACATTCTCTCACACACACACACATTCTCACACATACACACATTCTCGCACACACTCGCATGCATAGTCTCTCTCTCGCACACACTCTCTCACACACACACATATGGACACATACAATCACTCTCTCACACACACATAGAGCTATAGAGTTCTACAGCACAGAAAAAGGCTCTTCAGCCCATCGAGTCTGCAGCAGTCAAACAAGTACCTAACTATTCTAATCCCATTTTCCAGCACTAGGCCCATAGCCTTGTATGCCAAAGGCATCCCAAGTGCACATCCAAATACTTCTTAAATGTTTTGATGGTTTCTGCCTCTAACACCCTTTTCAGGCAGTGAGTTCCAGATTCCCACCACCCTCTGGGTGAAAAATTCTTTCTCACATCCCCTCTAAACCTCCTGCCTCTTACCTTAAATCTATGCCCCCTGGTTATTGATCCCTCCACCAAGGGGAAAAGTTCCTTCCTGTCTACCCTATCTATGCCCCTCATAATTTTATACACCTCAATCATGTCCCCCCTCAATCTTCTCTGCTCCAAGGAAAATAACCCCAGTCTATCCAATCTCTCCTCATAACTAAAACTCTCCAGCCCAGGCAACATCCTGGTAAATCTCCTCTGAACTCTCTCTAGTGCAATCACATCCTTCCTATAATGCGGATTCCAGAACTGCATGCAATACTCTAGCTGTGTAGCTATGTTATGCAGTTCCAGCAAAACCTCTCTGCTCTTATATTCTATGCCTCGGCTAATAAAGGCAAGCATTCCATATGCCTTCTTAACCACCTTATCTACCTGTCCCGCTACCTTAAGGGACAGGTGGACATGCACACCAAGGTCCCTCTGATCCTCGGTACTTCCCAGGGTCCTACTATTCATCGTGTATTTCGATGCCTTGTTTGTCCTGCCCAAGTGCATCACCTCACACTTATCTGGATTAAATTCCATTTGTCACTGATCAGCCCATCTGACCAGCCCATCCATATCCTTCTGTAATCTAAGGCTATCGTCCTCACTATTTCCCACCCCACCAATTTTTGTGTCATCCGCGAACTTACTGAGCAACCCTCCTACATTCAAATCTAAATCATTTATATATACCACAAACAGCAAGGGACCCAACACCGATCCCTGTGGAACCCCACTGGACACAGGCATCCAGTCACAAAAAGACCCCTTGACCATCACCCTCTGCTTCCTGCCACTCAGCCAATTCTGTATTCAATTTGCCAAATTGCCTTCGATCCCATGGGCTCTTACCTTCATTATCAGTCTCCCATGCGGGACCTTATCAAAAGCCTTGCTGAAGTCCAAGCAGACTACGTCAAATGCATTGCCCTCATCTACACACCTGGTCACCTCTTCGAAAAATTCTGTCAAATTGGTCAGTCATGACCTCCCCTTAACAAAACCATGCTGACTGTCCTTGATTAATCCCTGCCTCTCCAAGTGTAGATTAATTCTGTCCCCAGAATTGCTTCCAATAGTTTCCCCACCAATAAGTTTAGGCTGATTGGCCTGTAGTTCCCTGGTTTATCCCTTCCTCCCTTCTTGAATAACAGGTACCACATTGGCTGTCCTCCAGTCCTCTCGCACCTCTCCTTGTGGCCAGAGAGGTATTGAAAATTATTGCCCGCGCCCCTGCTATCTCCTCCCTTGCCTCACTCAACAGCCTGGGATACCTTTCACCTGGGCCTGGAGATTTATCTACTTTTAAGCCTGCCAGACCACTTAGAACCTCCTCCATTTCTATACTAATTTCTTTAATTATATCACAGACCTTCTGCCTGATTTCCAAACCCACGTCATACCTCTCACTTGTGAACACTGACACAAAGTATTCATTTAGAACCTTACCTACATCTTCCAGCTTCACATACAAATTACCACTATGGTCCTTAATGGGCCCTACTCTTTCCCTAGTTATCCTCTTATTCTTAATGTACTTGTAAAATAACTTTGGATTTTCCTTTATTTTACCTGCCAATGTTTTTTCATGCCCCCTTTCTGCTCTCCTGATTTCCTTTTTAAGTTCCCCCCTATACATTCTATACTCCTCTACGGCTTCTGCTGTTTTGAGTCCTTGGTATCTGCCATAAGCCTCCCTTTTTCTCTTTATCTAATCCTGTATATCCCTCAACATCCAGGGTTCCCTGGATTTGTTGGTCCCACCCTTTATTTTTACTGGAATATGTTGGCCCTTTACTCTCCCCATTTCCTTCTTGAATGAGTCCCACTGCTCTGACACAGATTTACCTAAAAGTAGCTGCTCCCAGTCCACACTGGCCAAATCATATCTGCTCTTATTAAAATCAGCCTTACCCCAATTTAGAGCTCTGATTTCTGGCCCATCCTTGACCTTTTCCACATCAACCTTGAATCTAACGGAGTTATGATTACTATCTGCAAAATGCTTCCCCACTGATACCTCTACCACTTGCCCGACTTCATCCCTAAAGTTAAGTCCAGGACCGCCCCCTCTCTTGTAGGACCTTCTATGTACTGGCTTAAAAGGCTCTCCTGGATGCATTTTAAGAATTCCACTCCCTCTAAACCTATCACACTATGACTAAGTCACACAGCCCCACACATGCACAATGTCTCTCTCCCACCCACACACATTCTTACACACAAACACTTTCACACACAGACTCACACACAGTGCCTTCAACTGGGTGAATATTGGTGATCTGATTTTCATTTCTGACCCTTCTTATGTCTTTGCAAGCAAAAATATTTTAACTTTAGTTGAAATTGACTTTCTTTGTTTCTTAAAAAAAGGAGAAATCTCTAGCCCTTATTTTTTGGGTGCAATATTGGATGGATTATCTCAAAAGGACAACAGCAGTTTCAATAGAAACTTAATTGGGATGCTATTATTCATATCTGTAGGGTAAGCTTCTTCCACCAATATTTTAATTGTTCTGCATAATAAATGTTTATTATGTTTGTATTTGTATTCACAGGCAATTGTGTTCTTACATAGTCTATTGTTGAAAACCTTGAGTTTGGAAAAGTGCTGATGAGGAGCATGTGCTACAAAGATTACTGATTAAAGTATTGCCATGGTTTTGGCTCTGATAGCCTTTTTAAGATCTTCAGATGGGTGATGGTTAAACTATTCAGCTATATTGACAAATACTACAAAATGAGGTGTTTATGAAGCTAATGAATGAATACTAGGAACTTTATTTGCAAAAAAAATGATTGTGCTGGTCTATTTGCTGTAATTATATTTATTGCAAATTGTCCTGTGACGTTTTGGGTGAGAAAAGTACTCCTTCAATGAAAGTAATAGTTTGTTGTGAAGCATAATTTTAAATAATTGTCGTTGTCATGGTATAAAGGTTTTAAGGAATTGGCAGAGACAATAGCTTTGTTATTTTACTGTATCTTTTCCACAGAGCAATAGCAGTGGGTTTTCGAGAAGGCCTGTTTAATCTGGCACTTGCCAGGTTAAATGTTAAAATTCGCAACGAGCTGTTCAGTTCCATACTGCAACAGGAAATCTGTTTCTTTGACGCCCATCAGACAGGTCAGTGAAACTTATTAAAAAGTGCGGAATTAAAGACTGAAAATAACACTATTTAATGGACTGACTTTGTAATACCCATTGTGCACTGTGGTATTGCTTAGCAATTTTTTGGCTTCTGTATTAATGAACGCAGAAAAAATCCTGTTGAAAACACAAAGGGAGTCGTTCAGGACAAATGCAGAATAAAACCAGGCAGGGTAAAAGGGACATCAGACTTGAATCCACACATTTCCTGCTGGCTGGGTTAGGTTAAAATTAAGTCCTCCCAGCTCCCTGCCATTCTGAAATGTTACTTCTTTTAGAATGATAGATACTTTGAAAAACAGATGTGTAGACTGAGTTGCTGAAACGTTTGTTGAACCTCCCAAACCTACAATCTCCACCACTTGGAAGGACTAGAATCATAGAGAAGAATTTTCGGGTTGGTGAGTGGGGGTGGGGCCCACTTGCTGACGTGTAAAATGATGTGCGCAGTGACATCGGGTGGCTGTCCTGATGTCACTGCGCGTCATTTAGATTTTCAGTTTGGCGGGCGCACTGCCAATTAGGCTGCGTGCCTGCCAACCTGTCAAAGGCCCATTAAGGCCTGTTAAAAACTAATTGAATTAATAAAATGAGCTGCCCATCCAACCTTAAGGTTGACAGGCAGCCAAAGAGCCCAGGCGGCCTTCGCATTTTTAAGGGAACCTCCTCCACAGGTGGGATGAGGTCTCATGAAGTGTTTTAAAATTCAATAAAATTTTAAAAAAAAATTAATTTATATGTCCCAGCTCACAGGACACTGTCACATGAGGGGACATGTCGTAAATGTTTTTAATTTCTTTATTTAGATGCTTAAAACTTAAACTAATCTCCCTGAGCCTCAGGGAGATTTCTGCAGTCTTTTGCGCACATGTGAAAGAGCGTTGGCCACGACTCAGGGAATCCCCCCCCCCCCCCCGCTCGCACAGGGAGCGCTCAGCGTTTCCGGGTGTGCATCTTGCTGGGTGGGCCTTAATTGGCCTGCCCATGTAAAATGGCGGCGCGGACTTGATCGGGGGTGCCGATGGTGTTCACGCCCGCCCCCACACAACCCCACCCGATGGGGGGGAAAATTCTGCCCATAAAACCATAGAATGGTTACGGTGCAGAAGGAAGCCATTTGGCCTATTGTGCCCATGCCAGATCTCTGCAAGAGCAACTCATTTAGTCCCACTCCCCCAGCTTTTCCCTGTAGTCCAGCAAATCTTTTCTCTTCCAATAATTATCCAATTCTCTTTTGAAAACCTTGATTAAATCTGCCTCCACTCTCAGGCAATGCATTCCAGATCCTAACCACTTGTTGCTTAAAAAAGATTCTCCTTACGCTGCTGTTGCTTTCTTTGCCAATCACCTTAAATTTGTGTCCTCAGGTTCTTGACCTTTCCACCAAAAGGGAAAATTTCTCTCTATCGACTCTGTCCAGACCACACATGATTTTGAACACCTCTATTAAATCTCCTCTCAACCAACTCTTCTCCAAGAAGAACGCCCCAGCTTCTCCAATCCATCCATGTAACTAAAGTTCACATCCCTGGAACCATTTTTGTGAATCTTTTCCGCAACCTGTCCAATGCCTTCACATCTTCCTAAAGCGTGGTGCCTAGAATTGGACACAATACACTAGTTGAGGCTGAACCAGTGTTTTATAAAGGTTCATCATAACTTCCTTGCTTTTGTACTCAGGCCCTATTTAGAAAGCCCGGGATCCTGTATACTTCATTAAACATTTTCCCTACCTGCCCTGTCACTTCAATGATATGTGCACATACACACCCAAGCCCCTATGCTCCTGCACCCCCTTTAGAATGTACCCTTTATTTCATATTGCCTTTCCTCATTCTTCCTACCTAAATGAATCACTTTAGATTTCTCTGCATTATATTTCACCTGCTACTTTCTGCCCACTTCACCAGCCTGTTTATTACTATCCTTCTCATTGTTCATAATACTCCCAAGTTTTGTGTAATCTGCAAATTTTGAAATTGTGCCCTAGACCAAGGTCTAGGTCATTAATATATAAAGCAATGGTCCTAACACTGATTCCTGGGGAACCCCACTGTATACTTTGTACCAGTCCAAAGAAACAACTATTCACCATCACTCTCTGTTTCCTGTCATTCAGCCAACTTCGTATCTAAGCTGTTACCGTTCTTTTTATTCCATGGGCTTCAACTTTGCTGACAAGCCTATTATGTGGCATTTTTGAAAGTCCATCATTGCAACATCAGCCACATTACCCATTTAAACTCTCTCTGCTATTTCATTGAAAATCTCAATCAAGTTAGTTAAATATCATTTGCCTTTAACCAGCTGGCTTCTAAAGGGCAGTAAGTACTTGGAAATATTGCAATCTCCAAGTACTGCTACAAGTTACACATCTTATTGAGTCGGATATGTATCGCTATTCCTTTATCGTTGCTGGGACAAAATCCTTACATAATCGCATTGTGGGAGTACTTTCACCACTCAGACTGCAGAGGTTCAAGATGGTGGCTCACCAGCACTTTCTCAAGGTTAACTACAAATGGGCAATAAATGCTGGCCTTGCCAACAACAGCCACATCGTAAGAACTAATACAATTTTAAATAAATGAGCCACCTATCTTAACAGCAGTAAGGTCTCGGGACCACAGTTGAGTTAGTGGTATTATCACTAAAATAGTGGCTAAGATTATAGTAGACAAAGAACAAAGAACAAAGAAAAGTACAGCACAGGAACAGGCCCTTCGGCCCTCCAAGCCTGTGCTGATTATATTGCCCGTCAACTAAAACATTTTGCATTTCCAGTGTCAGTATACCTCTATTCCCATCCTATTCATGTATTTGTCAAGCTGCCTCTTAAACACCACTATCGTACCTGGTTCCACCACCTCCTCTGGCAGCGAATCCAGACACTCACTACCCTCTGCATAAAAAACTTGCCCCGCGCATCTCTTCTAAAGTTTTCTTCTCTCACCTTAAATCTATGTCCCCTAGTAATGACTCTTCCATCCTGGGATAAAGCTTCTGACTGTCTACTCTGTCTATGCCACTCATAATTTTGTAAACTTCTATCAAGTCGCCCCTCAATCTCTGTCGCTCTAGTGAGAACAATCCAAGCTTCTCCACTCTCTTCTCGTAGCTAATAACCTCCAGACCAGGCAGCATCCTGGTAAACCTCCTCTGCACTCTTTCGAGCAGCTTAATTAGCCGTGCTTCCAGGAATTGTGGCACTGTTGCACCTGACGGCTGTAATAGTGCAGACTTGAGAGCACAATCTTGAAAATTTCATCTGACTTCCTTTTGGGGGAGTGAGTTCCGGATTTCCACTACCTTTTGTGTGTGAAGTCATACTTCCTGATTTAGCTCAACTTTAGGCTAAACTGTGACTGGACACTGGGGCACAGGCTCACATTGGCAGCAAGTTCTTCTTTGCTGTACAAGGTAATGGACTGAAGACATCAAAATTACTGAGAAAACAGATGGTGTCATGAGGTAAAAACAAAAAATGCTGGAAAACCTCTGTACCGGACTCGAAACGTCAACTCTGTCTTTCTCTCCACAGATGCTGTCAGACCTGCTGAGTTTTTCCAGCATTTTTTGTTTTTGTTTCAGATTTCCAGCATCCGCAGTATTTTGCCTTTATCTTGGTGTCATGAAGTGACTGTCCAGATGGATAATCTAAGATGGGATAGATGGCCTTCTTCAGTCATAAGCATTTTGTGATCTTTTTAAGTAGAGAGCCATGTAGAACTTATAGAGCCTGAAGAACTCTTACTGCTTCAGCACAAAGGAGAATTTTAGGCAATTATACATTGCATGGGAAAACCAATAAATGCAAGTATGGGAGGAATAGAGCCACCTTAAGAAGTTAACTTGTGACATCAAGCCACATGGTATGTGAGCATGTGTGCCCACAATTGTGTGTGTTTCTGTGTGTTGTTGTTGGCCTCAGAGCTTAGGTAAATGATATTAACCATAAGTACATGAAGCTTAAGAGCAGTTAGTACTAGGAAATAGGTACTGCAATTACTTGGAATAGAACTGTTCACCTGACCAACAGGAAGAGAACAAGTCCAGTACCCGGTACTAACTGATTGGTTTCACTTTATGTTTGCCCCCTACACAATTTCTAACACAGACTTTTGTTTCCCTACAATTGAAATTTATGGTAATTCAATCTGGTTAATGTTACAGGGGAAATCACATCTTGTCTGACCTCTGATGCAACAGTAGTGAGTGACATCATCTCGCAGAACATTAGCTTATTTTTACGGTACTTGGCAAAAGCTTCTGGAATCTGTATCTTCATGATCGTTCTGTCCTGGAGGCTTTCCATGCTTGCAGTCATAGAACTTCCAATATTGTTAACATTTTCAATATTGTATGGGAAGAGTTACAAGGTATGTTCTAGTATAAATACACTTCAGCATAAAAAATCCAAGAGCTCCTTTCACCTGGATTGGTACATTATCTTGTGTCATTGTAGCTGCTCAACTCTCAGATAAGATTCCGAACCCAGTATTCTTTCCTTCAGAAACACTACCTGCTTTCACCTCTGTCTCTAAACCAGCACATCTATTGCTGAAACTTACATTTACGCTTGTCACCTCCAATGTTCTTCTGTCTGGCTTCTTTGTCTTAAATACTCCGTCCTGTATACCATGATCATATCTTCTGTTAATATACCACCCCTTCCTGGAAAGCCTGAACAAATTCTGGGAATGAGACCTAAGCTGCCAGATAGTAGAAATTTGGGAGATAAATCCATTACATGCAGTGTAATGCAGAAGAGTCAATTCAAACATTGGGCATATATGGGCAAATGACACATTATAACATTGCACACCTCTGATGGAGAAGTTATACATTGCCAATTCTATTTTACTCCTGTCTCATTAAAATTGTAGATGATTGAATTTGAAACAAAATCAAAATATTCTGTTCATACTAAGCTGAATTCAAACAAAGGGGGTACGACAGAGAATTTATGTTAATTCCTCAAATTCCTGTGGCATTGTTCATGGGGATTGTTTTGCAATGAAGTGGGATTTGAGGGTGGGGAGTAATTGGGTCAGGGCCATGGATAGTTCAGGTCCCATTTTAAGGTCATACATTCGATCCTTATCTTCACAAAATTTAAATTTTATATTATTATTTATAGTTAAATATCAAACATTTGGTAATTTGGGAAATAAAGAAGTAAAGTTGGTTGGACTTAGGAGTGTCTTTGCAGCACAGGCGACAGGCACTACAGCACCACCTCTAGTGGAAAAATACAGTTACAGCTTGATAAGTTTACATGGGCAGTGAGGACACAAGAATTTATAATGGGAAAGAAAACTGACACAAAAACAGGACATGATTGTGACAATAGGAAGTAAAGTTCTGTAGATGGGAAGTGTGTCTAGATGGTTTTCAACATATTATTGATTGAGGAATAGATGCTTATTTAGTGCTCTTTGGAAAATTGTACTATTCACTTAAGGTCACACAATCTAATAATTTACTACAATAATAACATATAGTATAGTAATTTGCTAACCTATTTTACTTTCCTTCTTTAGAAACTAGCCAAACAGGTTCAGGATGCTTTGGCAAATGCAAACAAGGTAGCGGAGGAGACAATCTCATGTATCAAAACTGTACGTAGCTTTGCGAATGAAGAAACTGAAGCACAGGATTATAGTGAGCAGCTGAATATAATGTATAACCTGAACTTGAAACAAATTTTGGCAGTGAGCATTTTTACTTGGGGCAACAGGGTAAGAAACAATTTGTTGCATATTTGTTACCTAGTTTGAGCAATAAGTTTCACAAACTCAACATGGAATTAGCAGGCGAAAACAGTTGGTATATCCCTAGAGGAAATGACACACACTAACCTGAACTGAAGCCCAGACTTTGTAATGATGTACGTATGTGACAGTGTGTGTACTTGAACATCAATATATTTTGAACCTTCAGTTACTAAATTTCCCTTTGCAGCATTGAGATATGCAAATATTTCCTAGTACATGACAACCATTCTGTAATCCCAATTGATGTCCAGTGATGCTGCATACGGGGAATGAAACTAAATGTAATCTTCAACTGAAATGGGGTTTGAGGCTGGGGTATAACTCAACCACATTCCACACCTAATTCCGTACCCATTTGAAAGGTATATGCTTTGTCACTATTTAAAATAATACTGTGAATTTATTGTTAGATAGCAAAACTTTCAGCAATTTGGGAAGCAGAGGAGTAGTGATAGATGGAATAAGAGTTTCTCTACTGCCTGAAGAGCTGGAAGACGCAAAGGACTTGGTACTACAGCACAACTACTGGCTGAAGAGTGTAATTGCAGTGTGACAAGTTTACATAGGCAATTAGCATTATAGATGTGGACCTAGGAATTTATCATGAAACTCACACAGGCATAAGATTTCCACACCATGTTTTAACATATACGAAACGCATGTTGTGTTTGTTTTTATTTTGTGGCATTGTTTATACAGGGCAGAATTTTCTGTTCTGGAGACTAAGTGTAGTGGCAGGAAGGAAAGTCAGCATCATTCCTGTTGGGCAGTGGGGCAGGTTCTCCTCCAGATCTGCCACTTTTCAGCTCACTAGTTATGCAAAGCAAAGAGCTTGTCACACCTCATGGCAAGGTGGGCAATGGTTCATCCACCCCACCATTAGCTCATGAGGTTGAAGGTCCTGGACCCATATTTCAATGGCACCCACGCACACATTCATTTACTACAGGACAGGTGTGAGCTGAAGAGTCAAACTATGGCACCGAGACAAAGCAAACCCTTAACTCCATGGTTCAGCGAGGCCTCCCTGGAGAGACTCCTCCAGGCCACCCAGAACAGAAGGGAGGTCCACTTTCCGAGGGATGGAAGCAGGAGGTCACCACCATGACCACACCAGCCTGGGAGGAGGTCGCCAGGGAGGACAGCACTCGTGGACCTCAAAATAGAAATGCCCTGCAGTGCAGGAAGAGAATGAATGATCTCATCCGCTCGACCAAGGTAAGTGAACCTTCTAACTCCAAACTCACACCCTCATAAGGCCAAAGACACTCACAGGGTTACAGTCCACAGGGATGTCACACTACCAGAAGGGACACCAGCACTGATTGTCTGACAGCCACTTTAACATCATCATCTCCTATAAGATCCTGCATAATTGGCATCTTCATCCCTCAGTGGGGAGCACTCAGTACACATAGCAGGCATGCATGCTTCTGAGCTGCTCTTTCATCTGTCATGCTCACAGTCAATCCATCTGGCTTTTGAGCAGGAGAAGATTTCTCACAAGAGGGAGAGATCCCAGACCGGAGGGGGATGCCACAGTGGCGGACACTCAGCCCCTATGAGGAGCAGATGGCATAGCTCACTGGTGAGGACAGAAATCGTCCTTAGGTGGAAGGAGAGATTGGCCTCCCCCAAAAAGCCAGTGAGGGTCCATGCAGTATACATTGGCCATAAGGGGACAATGGCCATGAGTGGCTTTTATTGTAGGTGACTGTCTAGCCATAGGATGATAGGAACAGAAATAGGCCATTCAGCTCGTTGAGCCTGCTCCACCATTCAATTAGATCATGGCTGATCATCCACCTCAATGCCACTTCTCTGCATATCTCCATATCCCTTAATGTTATTAATATCCAGAAATGTATTGATTTCTGTCTTGAACATGCTCAGTGATGGAGCTTCCACAACCCTCTGGGGTAAAGAATTCCAAAGATTCACCACCCTCTGAGTGAAGAAATTCCTCCTCATCTCAGTCTTAAATGGCCTGTCCCTTATTCTGAGACTGTGTCCCCTGGTTCTAGACTCCCAAACCAGGGGAAACATTCTATCCACATCTACCCTGTAACGCTCTGTAAGAATTTTGTAAGTTTCAATGAGACCACCTCTCATTCTTCAAAACTCTGAAGAATACAGGCCCAGTTTCCATATTCTGGTGAACTTCCAGTCAATCACTCATTATCTCTTCTCTGTTTCAGCCACCAGCAAGAAAAGGCAGAGGGAGAGCACCAACCAGCACATCAGCCCCAGCCCCCAGACCACCTCAGATGAGAATCCTGAGGAGGCATCAGATGACCCATCACTGTTTCCCCCACCAGCATAGTTACATACACCTTGGTGGGTCCTAGATCTAGAGCAAGCTCAGGGTCACTATCTGGTGATCGCCTCATAGACACAGGTCCACAGTAGTTGGAGGCAGTTACAGCTGAGGTTTCCGACACTCGGAGGACTGCTGGACACCAATCCCATGCAGAGTCCGAGTCCAATCTCGGGCCTCTGGAATTGACAATGAGAGAAATGTTGGAGCTACAATGATAGGAAAGGGAACATCAGGCAGAGTTGTCAGAGGCCATCAGCAGGTTGGAACAAAGGATGGAGGGGTTCGTCTACGTTCTGTCTGATGTCATGGCTCTGGAATGCAAGTGCATCAAAGTCTCCATGGGATGCCTTGGAGGCCCAGGTCCAGCAGATTCTGCAGATTTGTGTTCAAACTTGCACATCATCGCTCTAGCCGTGAGTACGTTCAAGCAATGGCTAGGTGAGGGATGTGACGGGGTACCTCGACCTCCCTCCATGGAGGAATCAGGGACGGGCCCTTGGGCACCCACAAGGAGGAGGCATTTCAGCTGTACACCCTGGGGGCATCAATCCAGGACACTCCAAGGGTGTCCAGCCACTACAGATTGCCTCTGCCTGTGACCCCATCAACTCCAGCAGGTCAGGATGAAGGGGGTGCACCTGCCCCTGAGCAGGACACCCATATCAGGCCGGGGCCTTCCAGGCCACCAAAGTCATCTCCAAGCCAAGTCTGATTCTCCATTGTATTTGCTCCATGACATGCAGATGTCAGAATCAGGCAGAATACAGAAGGACTAGAGGGGAAGTGAAAAACCTAATAAGAAAAGCAAGGAGAGAGCATGAAAAGAACTGGAAACTAACATGAAAGGGAATCCCAAGATCTTCTATAAGCATGAAAATAATAAAAGGGTGGTAAAAGAAAGAGGATAAATAATAAAAAGGTGGTAGAAGAATGAATAGGGCTGATTAAGGATAAAAAAAAGGGGCCTTGCACATGGAGGCAAGAGAAATAGCAGAAGTATTAAACAAACACTTTGCATCTGTCTTTACAAAGGAAGAAGATGCTACACAGGTGAAGTGAGAGAGGAGGTAACTGGTACCCTAGAAGAACTTACAATTGAGAAGGAGGAGGTGTTAGTAAGGCTATCTTTGCTTAAAATAGATAAGGTACCAGGACCAGATGAAGTGCATCCAAGGGCACTGAGGACAGTGAGAATGGAAATTGCAGAGGCACTAGTGATAATCTTCCAGTCTTCCTTAGACACAGGGGAAGTGCCAGAGGACTGGAGAACTATGAATGTTACACCCTTGTTCAAAAAGGGGTGCAAGGATAAAGCCGGCAACTACAGACCAGTCAGTTTCACTTCACTGGTAGGGAAACTTCTGGAAACGATAGTTTTAGATAAACTCAATAGTCCCTTAGACAAGTAAAGGGTAATTAAGGAAAGCCAGCATGGATTCATTAAGTAAAAATCATGTTTAACTAACTTGCTGGAGGTAACAGAGAAGGTTGATAAGGGCAATGCTGTTGATGTGGTGTATTTGGATTTTGAAAAAGCACTTGTTGCCACACAACAGACTTATAAGCAAAATTCGAGCTCATGGAATAAATGGGAAAGTAGGCACTTAGATAAGAAATTGGCTGAATGACAGGAAACAGAGAGTAGTGATTTTCAGTTTGGAGGAAGGGTTCCCCAGAGGTCAGTATTGGGATCCTTGCTCTTCCTGATATATATTAATGACCTAGATGGTGATATGAAGAAATGGCTGGATACTGCAAAGGCTATGGGCCCTGACAATATTCCGGCAATAGTACTGAAGACTTGTGCTCCAGAAATTTCTGCGCCCCTAGCCAAACCATTCCAGTGCAGTTACAACACTGGCATCTATCCAACTATGTAGAAAATTGCCCAGGTACGTCCTGTACAAAAAAAGCAGGACAAATCCAACCTGGCTAATTACTGCCCTATCGGTCTACTCTCGATCATCAGTAAAGTGATGGAAGGAGTGACCAGCAGTGCTATCAAGCGGCACTTGCTTAGCAATAATCTGCTCACTGATGCTCAGTTTGGGTTCTGCCAGGGCAACTCATTACAGCCTTGGTTCAAACATGGACAAAAGAGCTGAGCTCCCGAAGTGAGGTGACAGTGACTGCCCTTGACATTGAGGCAGCATTTGACCAAGTGTGGCATCAAGGAGCCCTAGCAAAACTGGAGTCAATGGGAATTAGGGGGAAAACTCTCCACTGGTTGGAGTCATATCTAACACAAAGGAAGATAGTTGTGGTTGTTGGAGGTCAGTCATCTCAGCTCCAGGACATCACTGCAGGAGTTCCCCAGGATAGTGTCCTCGGCCCAACCATCTTCAGCTGTTTCATTAATGACCTTCCATCCATCATAAGGTCAGAAGTGGGGATGTTCGCTGATGATTGCACAATATTCAGCACCATTCGTGACTCCTCAGATACTGAAGCAGTCCATGTCCAAATGCAGCAAGACCTGGACAGTATCCAGACTTAGGCTGACAAGTGGCAAGTAACATTCGCGCCACACAAGAATCAGACAATGACCATCTCCAACAAGAAAGAATCTAACCATTGTCTCTTGACATTCAATGGCATTACCATCACTGAATCCCCCACTATCAACATCCTGGGGGTTACCATTGACCAGAAACTGAACTGGACTAGCCATATAAATACTGTGGCTACAAGAGCAGGTCAGAGGCTGGGAATCTGCGATGAGTAACCCACCTCCTGACTCCCCAAAGCCTGTCCACCATCTACAAGACACAAGTCAGGAATGTGATGGAATATTCCCCACTTGGCTGGATGAGTGCAGCTCCCACAACACTCAAGAAACTTGACACTGTTCAGGACAAAGCAGTCCGCTTGAATGGCATCCTTCCCACAAACATTCACTCCCTCCACCACCGAGGCACAGTAGTAGCAGTGTGTACCATCTACAAGATGCACTGCAGGTGTTCACCAAGACTCCTTCGACAGCACCTTCCAAACCCATGACTACTACCATCTAGAAGGACAAGGGCAGCAGATACATGGGAACACCACCACCTGGAAGTTCCCCTGCAAGTCACTCAACATCCTGACTTGGAAATATATCGCCGTTCCTTCACTGTCGCTGGATCAAAATCCTGGAACTCCCTCCCTAACAGCACTGTGGGTGTACCTACACCACAGGGACTGCAGCGGTTCAAGAAGGCGGCTCACCACCAACTTGTCAAGGGCAACTAAGGATGGGCAATAAAGGCTGGCCCAGCCAGCGAAGCCCACATCCTGTGAATGAATAAAAAAAAAGCACATTCTAGGACATTCCCCTGTAACCACAAACCTCTTGAAAATGAATGGGTTATCAACTCATTAAAGTGGGTACAGAAATATGATGCAAAAGTATTTAAGAGTGGTTATCATCAACAGCGATTTTACTCTCTAATAAATATTACACCCAGCTGGCACCTTGTCTAATCCCTGTGGGGTTTTCACTGTTTGAGATGCCGGACTCTGATTATTCCCACTTATAAGGACCCTCTGCTTCTCATCATCAAACCCATTTTCAGTCCAATTAACAATTTCCTTTCATCCCAGAAGCTTTCATCCTTTAATACACCTTTCATGAGAGACATTGTCACAGGTTTTCTAAAAGTCAGAATGTATAACAACGTAACTGTGCTGCCTTCAGGTTCTCACACCATACCTGAACCCTGAAATATGATTACCACTGAATGAAGCCACCTTGATTTTCTCTTACTAACTCCCATCTGGCTGATCAGCTCAATTGTCTCATTTTACAGTCAAACCCCAGCATCCACCCCCCCCACCCCCCCCCCACCACCTCCTCCCCCACCTCATCCATCCAGCTGTGGCTCAGTGGGTGACATCCTGGCTTCTAAGCCAGAAGATTGTGAGCTTCAGCCCCACTCCACACTCCTGAGCAAAATATTTATGCTCCGTGCTAGTGTACTGATGGAATGCTGCATTGTTGGAGGTGCTGTCTTTTGGATGAGAGGCTGAGGCCTCGTCTGCCCTCAGGCAGGGGAGTTTTTATGGTGTCTTGGGAAATATTTATCCCTTGACCAAAATCACTAAAATGGATTATCTGGTAATTTTCATATTGCTGTTAGTGGGAGCTTGATGTGTGCAAATTAGCTGCCACATTTCCCAGCAGTGACTACGCTTCAGAAGTACTTCATTGGCTGTAAAATACTTCGAGATCATGAATGGCGCTGTATAAATGCAAGTTCTTTCTCCCCTCTTTTCTCTCTCTTTTATCTTCTTCTCTCTGTTCCCAGCCCTGTGTCTCTGTTATATCTTAACGATTCCTAACTCCTGAAAATCTGCTTTCAGGACCTCATCCCTTTTTCTACCTATGTCGTTGGTCCCAGTGTGGACCGCCACCTCTGGATGTTCACCGTCCCCCAAAAGAATATCCTACAGATGACCTGTGACATCCTTGACCCTGGCACCAGGCAGGCAACACACCATCCTGGAGTCTTTTTTACGGCCACAGAAATGCCTGTCTGCTCCCCTAACTATGGAACCCCCCTATTACTATAGCTCTTCCACTCTTTCTCCTCCACTCCTGTGCAGCTGAGCCACCTGCGGTGCCACAAACTTGTCTCTTGCTACAATCCTCTGAGGAACCATCTCGCTCATGAGTATCCAAAATGGAAAACCAGCTAGAGAGCGAGATAGCCTCAGGGGATTCCTGCACTATCTGCCTGTTTCTCTTAGATACTCTGGCGGTCACCCATTCCCTTTCTGCCTGTGTACTTCTTAGCTGAGGCGTGACTACCTCTCTAAATGTGCTATCCATGTAATCCTCAGCCTTGTGGATGCACCACAGTGACTCCAGCCGCCACTCAAGCTCCACAACTCAGAGCTCAAGTTTCTGCAGCTGGTGATGATTCCTGCAGATGTAGTCATTGAGGGCACTTTGTGCCTGCATGACTTCCCACATTCCGCAAGATGCACATTCCACATGGCTGAGCTGCACTGACATAACTTATACTTTATATAAAGCGTTTACTATGGTATTTACTAATTTATTTTAATTATTATCTTAATTTAGAATAATTCCAATGTATACTACAATTTACTCTGTTTATCTCAGTCTCATTCCGTCTTGCATTCTTCTAACATTCTGGCTTTGCCCAAGTTAAACTAACTTGCTGGAGTATTTTGAGGAGGTAACAGAGAAGGTCGATAAAGGAAACACTGTTGATGTGGTGTATAATGGATTTTCAAAAGGTATTTGATACAGTGCCACACAACAGACTTGTGAGCAAAATTCTAGTTCATAGAATAAAAGGGAAAGTAGGCACTTGGATAAGAAATTGGCTGAGTGACAGGAAACAGAGAGTAGTGATAAATGTGTTGTTTTTCAGATTGGAGGAAGGTTTGTAGTGGGGTTCCCCAGGGGTCAGTGTGGGGACCCTTGCCCTTCCTGATATATATTAATGACCTAGACTGTGGTGTTCAGGGCATGATTTCAAAATTTGTAAATGATACGAAGATTGGAAAAGTTGTCAACTGTGATGAGGATAGTCATAAGCTTCAAAAGGACATATGCATGTTGGTGGATTGGGCAGACAAGTGGTAGATGAAATTCAAAGGAGTGTGTGGTGATTCATTTTGGCAGGAAAGATATGGAGAGACAGTACAAAATAAAGGGGAAGCCTCTAAAGGAGGTGCAGGAACAGAGGGACCTCGGTGTATATGTACATAAGTCATTGAAGATGGCAGAACATCTTCTGGGCACCAAAACTGAGGGAGGATGTGAGGGCATTGGAGAGTACAGAGGAGATTCTGGGATGAAGAACTGTAGCTATGAGGATAGATTGGAGAGGTTGGAACTGTTTCCCTGGAGAAAAGAAGGCTGAGAGGAGACTTGATAGAGGCATTCAAGATCCTGAGGGGTATGGACAGGGTAAATGGTGAGAAACTATTCCCATTCAAGAGAGCATCAAGAACTAGAGGGCACAGATTCAAAATAATTGGCAAAAGAAGTAAATGTGATACGAGGACAATTTTTTCACCCAGAGGGTGGTTGGAGCCTGGAACAACCTGAAAGGGTGGTGGAGGCAGGTTCAATTTATTCAAAAAGGAATTGGATTACTACCTGAAAAGAGAGAATGAGCAAAGTTACAGGGATAAGGCAGGGGAGTGGGACCAGGTGGAATGCTGTTTCAGAGAGCCAGTGCAGACTCGATGGGCCAAATGGCCTCCTTCTGCACTATAAAGATACTGTGACTGTGACACTGTGGTGTTCAGGGCATGATTTCAAAATTTGCAGACGATATGAAGATTGTAAATGTTGTCAACTGTAATGAAGATAGTCTTGAACTTCAAAAGGTCATAAACATGGATTGGGCAGACAAGTGGCAGATGAAGTTCAATGCAGAGAAGTGTGAGGTGATTCATTTTGGCAGGAAGAATATGGAGCAACAGTATTTAATAAAGGGAGAAACTCTAAAGGAGGTGCAGGAACAGAGGGACATTGGTGTATATGTACATAAGTCATTGAAGATGGCAGGGCATGTTGAGGGAGCAGTTAATAAAGCATATAGTATCTTAGGCTTTATTAATAGGGGCATTGAGTACAAGAGTAAGGAGGTCATGTTGAACTTGTATAAGACACTAGTTAAGCCTCACCTGGAGTACTGCATCCTGTTCTGGGTGCCATACTTAAGGAAGGATGTGAAGGCATTGGAGAGTACAGAGGAGATTCACAAGAATGACACTGGGATGAAGAATTGTAGCCATGAGGATAGATTGGAGAGGTTGAGACTGTTTTCTTTGGAGAAAAGAAGGCTGAAAGGAGACTTAATAGAAGTCTTCAGGATCCTGAGGGGTATGTACAGGGTAAATAGTGAGAAACTATTCTCACTCAAGAGAACATCAAGAACTAGAGGGCACAGATTCAAAATAATTGGCAAAAGGAGTAAATGTGATGTAAGGAGAATTTTTTTCACCCAGAGAATGGTTGGAGTCTGGAATGACCTTCCTGAGAGGGTGGTGGAGGCAGGTTCAATTGAGGTATTCCAAAGGGAACTGGATTGCTACCTGAAAAGAGAGAATTTGCAAGATTAGGAGGATAAGGCATTAGTGTGGGATTAGGTGGAATGCTCTTTCAGAGAGCTAGTACATACCAATGGGCCGAATGGCCTTCTTCTGCAATTCTGTGATCTCAGACAACCGGGCATGGCAGTCGACAAGCTGCCTGCAGTTCTGCTGTGAATCTTGGAGCTGTACCTAGACATTGCGGCAGGGTATGAAATTCCAAACTAATTTTCCACTAGTGAGAAACTGACTTTTGCTATCCCTCTAAATTTTGTGACCCCGCCGGTCATGAATCCCGCCATTGGCATGAGCGGTACATTCCGCCCATAGTCACTTTCATGATCAAGGAGCAGAGCAAGAGTGAAACACAGCATAGGGGAAGGGGAGGAACACCCTCAGTGACAAATGGATAGGCTCTTTTATGCCTGTAAAGAGTTTGGTTTGAGTATCAGGAAGACAAAGGTCATGGTCCAGGATGTTGCCGTACCACCATCTATCAGCATTGACAATGTGACACTGGAGGTTGTTGATCACTTCACATATCTAGGCTCCACAATCACCAGGGCCAGGATTTTTCCCTTGTCGGGCGGGAAGCTGACCGCCGCCCGCCATTGGGGCTGGACCATGATTTCGTGCTGGTGGGCCAATTAAGGCCTGCCCAGTGTGAAACGTGTACTTCAGCGCTGCCTGTGTGAGGGGGGAGGAGGCCGAGAGCGCAGGTTCGTGCACGCGCATGTGTGTGCACTGGAAAAGCTCCCTAAAGCACAGAGCTGCCTCAGAGAGATGGATGGTTTTGAAAATAAAAAATAAAGAATTTTAAGGTGTAAAAAAAACATGTCCCCTCATGTGACTCCGTCCAACCGTAAGATTGGACGGGCAGCGAAAAGTTTAAATCAACTGGATTATTAATAGCCTTAACAGGCCTTTTAATTATCGGCAGGCACGCTGCCAACTCCCGTGCACGCCTGCCGAGCAGAATATCGTGCAATGACCTGGGGACGCGTGCCCAACATCATTAGCCCAGCAATTTATGCTCGCCTGCTCAGCGAAAAATCCTGGTCCAGCGTTCTGTCGTTTGATGCTGAAATCAACACACATCACAAAAGCTTCAGCTGTTACGTGCAAGCTGAGTAAGAGAATTTGGAACAACAGCAATCTGACCGAGAACACCAAACTGCGAGTCTACCAAGCCTACGTCCTCAATGTGCTCCTCTCCAGTGCTGAGACCTGGACACCATATACAATGCAAGAGAAAGGGCTGAACGGTTTCCACCCTCGCTGTCTCAGACTTATCATCGGCATCTCTTGGCAGGACAAGGTCACCAACTCAGAGGTCCTGGAGTCTGTTAATTCCATCAGCATACACTCATTGCTAAGATAATGATGTCTGCGCTGACTTGGCCATGTTCATCAGATGGATGATGGCTATATACCCAAAGATCTTCTGTTTGGTGAACTGGCCAGTGGGTTATGACCTCCTGAGCATCCATACCTCTACTACAAGGAAGTTAAGTATGGAGGTAGTGAACATTGACACTGACAACTGGGAAAAACATCGCTGACAGCCATGACCTCTGGACTGCTTCGAAGGGCATTGAAGAGGAGAGCAGAAATGAAAAGCTTAGCTGTCCGAGAAGAGGGCCCAGAGAAAACAGAGACCAGTGAATCGTGCACCTTCTGAACCCACTGCTTTCCTCTGCAGCAAATGCAGCAGAGATTGCTCTGCCAGAGTGGGGCTCCTGGAGTTGTCACAAATCATCGTCTTACGAGATGGACAGCTACCACTGAGGGATAAAGGAGCAGGGCAATCCTGAACAAACAAAACATGGAGCTGGTAAGCTATGCAATCAGGAGGGGAACTAAGGCTGGGGCCAGGGAGCAGGGCAGCCAGACTGTACTTCAACTCCAGTTATCCACCTTAGTTCTATGCCCTTTTATACCCTTACCAAACAAAACTCTATCAATCTCAGCCTTGAAAGCATTAATTATCAAAATATCCACAGCCTTTTAGGGAGAGATTGATGCTTACCTTATCAGGAACGCAACAAAGAGTCAATTTCAAAAATTAGAGTTGAAAAAACATCTCTGTTCCTGCCAGACATGCAACTAAGTTTTAGATTTTTAGAAGAAGGAAGATGAATGTAATAGAAAGTGAACAGTGTGGTTTTATTTTAGGGTTTTGAAAAAATTGAAAATTAGGAACATATTTCCTAACAGGTGTAGGACAGATGACATTTGCATTTGGCTGCACCTCTTTTAAAATGGGCCAGGAAGTTATTAAATCCCAGCTCCAGGAAGATGGTTGTAGTTGTTGGAGGTCAATCATCTCAGTCCCAGGACATCACTGCAGGAGTTCCTCAGGGTAGTGTCTTAGGCCCAAACATCTTCAACTGTTTCAACAATGACCTTCCCTCCATCGTAAGGTCAGAAGTGAGGATGTTCGCTGATGATTGCACAATGTTCAGCACCATTCACGACTCCTCAGATATTGAAGCAGTCCATGTCCAAATGCAGCAAGACCTGGACAATATCCAGGCTTAGGCTGACAAGTGGCAAGAAACATTTGCACCACACAAGTGTCAGGCAATGACCATCTCCAACAAGAGAGAATCTAGCCATCTCCCCTTCACATTTAATAGCATTATTGTTGCTCAAATACAATCAACATCCTGTGAGTTATCATTGACCAGAACCTGAACTGGACCAGCCATATAAATACTATGGTTACAAGAGCAGGTCAGAGGCTGGGAATTCTGTGGTGAATAACTCACCTCCTGACTCCCCAAATCCTGTGCACCATCTACAAGGCACAAGTCAGGAGTGTGGTGGGATACTCCCCACTTGCCTGGATGAGTGCAGCTCCCACAACACTCAAGAAACTCAACATCGTCCAGGACAAAGCAGCCACTTGTTTAGCACCCCAACCTCGAACCTAAATGTTCAATTTCTCCAAAACTGATGCACAGTAGCAGCAGTGTGTACGATCTACAAGATGCACTGCAGCAACTCACCAAGGCTCCTTTGACAGCACCTTCCAAACCTGCGACCTCTATAATCTAAGACAAAGGCAGCAGATGCATGGGAACACCACCACCTGCAAGTTCCCCTCCAAGCCACACATCATCTTGACTTGGAAATATATCAGCCGTTCCTTCACAATCGCTAGGTCAAAATCCTGAAACTCCCTTCCTAACAGCACTGTGGGTGTACCTACACCACATGAACTGCAGCGGTTCATGAAGGCAGCTCACCACCACCTTCTCTTGGTCAACTAAGGATGGGCAACAAATATTGGCTTTGCCACTGACACCCACATCCTATGAAAGAATAAAAATTGCATGTATTCTAACCAGTGGAGAGGTTCGTCCCTGATTCCCATTGACTTAAATTTTGCTAGGGCTCCTTGATGCCACACTCAGACAGATGCTGCTTTGAGCAGTCACTCTCAGCTCATTTAATTAAGAGATAAAAAAGCTTGGAATAGTAAAAGTGACCATGAAGCTTTCGGGTTATCACAAAATTTCAATTGGTTCATTAGTGTTCTTTAGTGAAGCAAACCTTCCATCATTACGTGCTCACCAAACTTGCTGACTCTTGGTTCTATCAAACTATTGCACTGTAACAGTTCCGGAAGGCAGTCCAGTATCATTTCCTCAGGGCAACTAGGGATGAGTAATAATTGCCAGTCATGCCAGTGTCATCCTGATCTCAGAATGAATGATGAAGAAAAGGTCTCTCTTTAAATTGTGTCTGTGTCTCAGTAGCCATTTGTGGTAAGGCCTCTTTCCTCCCTCATTCTACCTGACCTGCCTTGAACCTGAACATCTATCACTTCTGCCTTTAAACCAACTCCTGATCTTTTCTCCGACCATATTCCTCCAATTTCCCTTGTTATATTCCTTCTTAAATGTTGTTCATCTCTAATATCTTTCTGTTCTGAGGAAAGATTTGTACCTGAAATGTCAGCCAATTTTTCTATTTCTATTTTTCTGTGCCTATTTTGAAGATAGAAATAGGCTGATTGCTTCTCACTAATTGCACTTTTTCTCTGCAGTTTTTTCAGGTTTTTCTACAACTCACCACAGTGTTGTATGGTGGGCACCTTGTCCTGATTGACAAAATGACATCTGGTGATCTAATCTCCATCTTCCTTTATCAGGTGGTGCTCGCTGATGCTCTTCAGGTTAGTGTTCTATTCAAGCCATTTCATACCAAATAAAATAGTGACCTTTGAAGAAATACTAGACATTGAATTAATTAAAACAGGTATTTTCTTTTATTTCAGAACATCAGCACTTCATTTACTGGGTTGATTCAAGGAATTGGTGTGACGGAAAACATCTTTGCGTACATCGACAATAAACCAACCCAGCAAAAGATTGGAACATTCATTCCAGAAACTCTGAAGGGTGAAATCACATTTAAGAATGTCACTTTTGCATACCCTAATAGGCTGCAAAACACAATTCTCAATGTAAGTTGCCCCAGTGAAGCTGAAATATTGGGCGAAATTTTATATCCCTTCCCAACAGCAGGATTTTTCCGGTCCCACCGAAATCAATGGACTTTTGAACAGCCCACGCATTTTACATCCCCACCCCCGCCACGATGGGGCCATAACATTCCGCCCATTGAATTGTACATTGCTGCTGCTGAAGATAAAGGGACTGATTTTTCTGCATGCTCTTCACCAATACCAAGTGAGCCAGCGTATCCAACTTAGATTTTACTAAATCCACCTACATATCTATTTGGTGGGTTTGCATCAGACTACCCACTGGGAACGATCGCTGTTTCATAGGAAGATATGATTAAAGGCCTGCAGCAATGCAAATTCAGGGCAACATTTACGCCAGCTATCAAAAACAGCAGCCATTATGATCCAGTTAGGGATTTAAATAGAAAGCCAAATACTTTATTTTAACTAATCAAATTACAACAAAAGATTTCACTTTTTTTAACCATACCATCCCTGTCTTGACTGTGGATGCCCGAGACCTTTGTTCTGATTACTTTCAATACTTCCAAGTTAATCTGCTTGTTGTTGTCTTTGGTACAAGACTCTATGAGGACCACTATAGATTCTTCAACTAGTTTCAAACTAGGCAATCTTCCAGATTATATTCACTCACAAAATTCAATCTGGGATTAAGCCTCCCTGCATTCCACATGGTGAATGATGAAGTTTGTTTCTTGTTCTCCTTACAGCGCAGGCCTTGCTAGCAATAGTTTACTTTGGCCATCACTTAGTGAGCTGCAGATCACACCAGGTCCAAAATACAGCTAACTTTGTCTTCAAACACCCCGAAAAAATGAGACCAGAGAACTCTTCTAAACCCCAGCCATCTCCATGATGACATAGCCTGCTCAGGGCTGTCCTCAAACCAACCTTTAGATTTATTATAAAAACAAAGAAAACTGCGGATGCTGGAAATCCAAAACAAAAACAGAATTACCTGGAAAAACTCAGCAGGTCTGGCAGCATCGGCGGAGAAGAAAAGAGTTGACGTTTCGAGTCCTCACGACCCTTCGACAGAACTTGATTTCGAGTCCAAGAAAGAGTTGAAATATAAGCTGGTTTAAGGTGTGTGTGTGTGGGGGGCGGAGAGAAAGAGAGAGAGAGAGGTGGTTGTGTGGACAAACAAGCAGTGATAGAAGCAGATCATCAAAAGATGTCAGCGACAATGGTACAATAGAACACATAGGTGTTAAAGTTAAAGTTGGTGATATTATCTAAACGAATGTGCTAATTAAGAATGGATGGTAGGGCACTCAAGGTACAGCTCTAGTGGGGGTGGAGGGAGCATAAAAGATTTTAAAATATTTAAAAATAATGGAAATAGGTGGGAAAAGAAAAATCTATATAATTTATTGGGGAAAAAAAAAGGGGGAAAACAGAAAGGGGGTGGGGATGGGGGAGGGAGCTCACGACCTAAAGTTGTTGAATTCAATATTCAGACCGGAAGGCTGTAAGGTGCCTAGTCGGAAGATGAGGTGTTCCTCCAGTTTGCGTTGGGCTTCACTGGAACAATGCAGCAAGCCAAGGACAGACATGTGGGCAAGAGAGCAGGGTGGAGTGTTAAAATGGCAAGCGACAGGGAGGTTTGGGTCATTCTTGCAGACAGACCGCAGGTGTTCTGCAAAGCGGTCGCCCAGTTTACGTTTGGTCTCTCCAATGTAGAGGAGACCACATTTAAAATCCCTCATTTACAATTTCTTCTTTGATCTGATGAAGTAAATGGGTTTTATAACCTTTCAGGTTCCACTAAATATTTATAAACCAATTTAGCTCTGATCCCCAAAACAGAAACATCTCTCTGGAATGCACTTGTTGCAAGGATTGCAGACATCCAGCTCTTTAGCTAAGTATGCCCACCAGCTTACCTTTCTATTCTGACTTTATTAAACAAACATGGGTTATCATTTGAACTGCCATTTCCTTCTGTCCTGGCAATCTCTAAAGCCCAGAATTTTAATAATCACCTAAAGTATTCACATGAGCCACAAACTCGATATTCATAACAATGGCCTCCACCACCTCACCCAGTTCAGCCCTGTTACACCCAGCATAGCTAACAATTCTTACCTAAAGTCTCAGTAGTTTGCAGGTTTCCTTTTTACAAATCTGTCCGCCAGAAGGAGCTGCTCTAGAACTGTACTGCCATTTTAGCCACATGCACTAATTTTAGTAGAAAACACGCAAAATATAGGAAAGGCGGTCAGCCTGAAACATTAAGGGCAGAATTTTCACCTCAGCAGCTGGGCGCGTGCCCAACCCGCTCGAGCATGAAATGACGCGCATGGATGTCGGGCGAGTGACATTAGCCACTGGCCACACGTGGCCAACTGGGAATTCAGAGGCAATTCCGAGGAGTAAATAAAAAATGAATAATAGATGTAACCAAGTGGATCTGTGATATCAATACACACATTCACACAGTGAATGAATGTGAACTTTAAACTTTTTATGCATTTGTTGGTAAAATAGTAAGACATAAAGCAGAGTGTGGGAGTGTTTTAATTCCTTGGTTACTGAACGGCAGGATATGTCTGCTCAGTAAATGTCCATGAATGAAGTGCATTTACCTGTGTTAAAAACAGAAAATGCTGGAAATACTCAGCAGGTCTGACAGCATCTGTGGAGAGAGAAATAATCAGGGCAAAAATTTTTACCTTGGCGGGCAGGCTCGGCAGGACAGGCAGTGGCAGCCAGGAAGCTGACCGCCGCCCGCAATCGAGGCTGGAAGGTGATTTCACGCTGGCGAACCAATGAAGGTCCGCACAGTGTGAAACGCGAGCGGCAGTGCTTAGCGCTGCCTGTGCAGGGGGGTGTGGGGTGGGGTGGGGGGGTTGGGGGGGGGGTGGCGAGCGTGAACTTCACACGCTTCAGAATCTTCCTGAGGCACAGAGCTGCCTTAGGGAGATCAAGAGCTTTTTAAAAATGTAAAGAATTGAAAAATGTAATAAAACATGTCCCCTCATGTGACTCTGTCACATGAGCAGAGATATGTTATTAATTAAATTTTAAAACTTTTAATTTATTTTTATTTGCTTTTGGAAACCTCATCCCGCCTGTGGATTCTGAATTCTGCCCTTAATGTTTCAGGCTGATGGCCTTTTCTATATTTGGTGTGTTTTCTACTAAACTTAGTGCATGTGTGGCTAAAATGATTAATACTTTAGAGGTTTTAACTTTGTTTCCTTTTAGCAAACAATAATCAAACATCTGTTGTTTTTACAGAATATATCTTTCACACTACGTCCTGGTGAAATTACAGCTCTAGTGGGTGTTTCAGGGAGTGGGAAGAGCTCTTGTTTGCAGCTGATAGAGAATTTCTACAGCCCACAGGCTGGTAAAATTTTACTAGATGATCACTCAGTTGAAGATTATGATTATAAGTACATTCACTCCAAGGTAGGTGTTAGGGTTTGGTTACTGAATCTTTAAAGGTTAGTCTGTTGTTTATATACCACATCCTAGAAATCACTGTTGATGATTTTAGTAGATAAATGTCGAGAAGCTTACATGATAGTTTAATGCAGGCATTAACACGTGTTTTAATTAGGTTAATGGCTCTACCAAGATAAATCAAAGCAAATTTTCAGACAGACTTTTCATTTTTGAAACTAAGTGGGCTGGTTCCGTGGCTCGTTTCTCGATGGTCAGAGTGTTGGGAAATTGTCCCCAATTTTGCACTCAGAAGCTAATTAATTATGCATAGGCGAGTATCTCACATGGCTGGTCAGGAACTGATTTGTCTGCCTTGCTGTTACCTAACGGGGTTGAAAGTCCCTGAGTGCCATATTTAAAAGTCACCCGAGCGCATTCATTTCACTCTCTCCAGCCCAGCTGTCCTCAGGAGACCCACAGAGATGTCCGCGCAGCAGAAACATGAGAAGGCTGCCCCAAGTTTTAGCCACGACGCCCTCGAGGCTTTGGTAAGAGGAGTACGTGAGCACAGGGATATCCTATACCCCAGGATGGCTCCAGGAAGCACACCAGCCTGACCTCACCATTCTGAGAGGCAGTGGCAGAGGAGGTCAGCGTGGGTGGCAAGGACCCCCGGAACGCTATCAGGTGCAGGAAGAGAGTGCAGCTCACTCCAAGCTCACACTCTCATCATGTCATCATGCACTCAAAGGGCTACACTGTTCAGGGATCTCACAAAATATTAGCTGGGGAGTCATGTCAGCACTGATTGTCTCATGGGCACTTTCCCCTCACCACCATCTCGTCTATCATGCTGCACTAACTCCATCCTCAGCCCTTACTCAGGGTGGGGGCTCAGCACACACAGCAGGCATGCATGCTTCCCAACCTCTGCTCTACCCCTTATCTTCACATTCCATCCCTTTGTCTTCATGCAGGCTAACAGAAAGGAAAAATTCCAGATGGGAGGAAGGACGGGCAACATAATTAGGTTCACTACATTCGTGGAGGATGCCGCTGAACTGGCTGGAGAGGTCAGGGATCACTCCTGTGGGGAAGGCGAGATCGGCTTCTTCCAGCATGCAATCTTGCATTCTGCCTGCTCATGAACTAAATCTGTCTTTCCTCTGTGATGGGCACCAGCAGGTCCAGGGACACTAGGAGAGCCAACATAAGCCCCAGCCCCCAGCCCACCGCAGAGGAGGATACTGAGGAGCCATCCAAAGAAGATTCGTCACTGTGTTCACCTGCACCCTCCACCGAAGCAGAGATACAAACCTCAGTGGCTCATACTTCTAGATTAGGCTCGGAGTAACTTCCTGGACAACCCTTTAATCACACATCTCCACAGCAGTCAGAGGCAATGAAAGCCCGGGTATTTGGAACTTGGAGGACTGCTGATGGCCAGGCACCCGCTGACTCTGAGTCAGATATCAGCTTGTGAACGGCCACTGAGATAATGCTGGAGATGGAATAACAGACGGGGGAATGTCAGGCAGAAATGTGAGAAAAAACGCAGCAGACTAGAGCAAAGGATGGAGGAGTCCGTCCACGTTCTGTCTGATGTTGTGTATCCAACATACAAGTGCCATGAGGTCACCATAGGATGGATGGAGTCCACCTTGGAGACCTTGGTCAAGCAGGCTTTGCCAGATTTGCACTCAGACCTGCACTCCATCGCTTACAGGCATTAGTAGGATCTATCAGTGGCTATGCAAGAGGGGGCAGGGGACCTCAACATCCTTCCAGGGGCCCCTTCTCCTCAAGGAGTCAGGGAGGGGCCCTTGAGCACCCACAGGAGGAGGAGCATCAGCCAGACACCTGGTGGCCTCCACACAGGACACTCTAAGGATGGCCAGCCCCTCTGAAAGCCCTCTGCCAGTGACCCCATCAACTCCAGCTGGTCAGGCCAAGGAGGGTGCATCTGCCCCTGAGCAGGTAACCCTTATCAGGCCAGAGCCCTCCAGGCTTCAGGCCACCAGAGGACATCCGCAAAGGTTATCACAGGCAATAGGACGTAGCAGTCAGCAGGCTGCCTCCACCTCTGCTGTGGATGTTGGGGCTGCATGAGGCGTAGCGGTGGCATTAGGAAAATTAAGAAGTATTGACATCACTTCTGGGTCACGGGTGTTCAATGACTATACATATCTTGCACATTTGTAAATACATTTGCTGTTCATGAGAATGGGCTTGTCATTTGAAGGCATCATAAATATGCATTTAGTGCCTTCTTATTGTGAGGGTGAGCCAGCCTCCCACTCAGTGATCACCTCCCTTTGTGAGCCTCACATTCATGTGATATCTACCTCACTCAAGATAGTTGCCAGATATCAGAGATGTGATATCAGAGATGTGTCAAAATTTTTATTGAAAGTGTGTGCTAAATGTGTTTGTAACCTTCATTCAATGAGACAACATTGTGTGAGGGCTGCTCAGCAGCTTTGATGGACTGGATGCAGTTGTGTCTCCTCAGTGATAGTGCTAAAGCACAAGACCTGATGCCATGATGATTTCTCCAACCATGCCCTCATATCATTGTCTGTTGTGGTTTCTCATTGAGGTGGCGATGACTGCATCAAGTCCTTTGATGCAACGTTTGTGCTGTTGTGTCAACTTTCACTTCCCAGAGCGTTTGGATACAGGGTGCACTGCTGATCTTTCCAAAGATTGGGGCCTGGTGAATCATGAGGGTTGGAGGTGCAAGTCCAAATGCAGAACTTGCTCTTGATGCTACTGGTTGTAAAGCCCTTTCACTGCACTAGCATTCCATTCAGGGACAGCGGGAATGTGGTCAACCCCTGTTGCCTGTACCTTACTCCTCCTGGAATCTTGTGGCAATCAATGTGGCACAGGCATATGTTCCACATTGTGCTTCTTCAATGGCATCCTCACATGGAAGATGACCCTCATCATCTCTCTTCATGTTCCTGCCCTTCCTGCTCTTCATTGTCTGAGGAGCTCTCAACCTCCTCCTTGTCTTCCTCTGGCAAGGGATCCCCCCTTTGATGTGCCAGGTTGTGAAGGGCGCAACAGACCATGACTATGCGGGACACCCTATGTGGAAAGTACTGTAGAAACCCACCTGAGCGGTCCAAACATCAGAAGCACATCTTCAGGGTGCCAATGGTCTAATCAATGATGGATTGTGGAGCTATGTATTGCATTGTACCTCTCCTCCGAGGCATTCTTGAGAACGACGCATGGGTGTCATGAGCTATCGTTTGAGGGGGTACCCCTTATCCCCATGCAGCCAGGCCTGTAATCACTGAGGCCCTTTGAATATGTGAGATCCTGGGAGTGACTCAGGGTTTATGAGTCGTGGGAACTCCCAGAGTACCTGGCGCAAACATGTATGATGTGCTTCCGATGATCGTACACCAGTTGAGCATTCGGGGAGTGGAACCCTTTCTGTTAATGAACATCAGGGGCTGCTGCCAAGGAGCTCTCAATGCCGCATATGTGCAATCGATTGCACCCTGTATTCTAGGGAATCCTGAGGTAGCTGCAAACCCCAGAAATCCAACAGCCTGACTAGCTTCATCAAGTATGAACTTCACATAAGGATGAGCCTTACGGTAGAGGGCATCTGTCACCTCCTTGATACATTTATGTGCTGAGGACTGTGAGATGCCGCCTAGGTTCCCTGTGGATCCCTGGAACATCCTGCAGGCAAAACAATGGAGCACAGTGGTGACCTTCAGGGGTACTGGCAGGAGATGTCCTTCCAGACCATGGGGCATTAAATCCTCCCTCAGAATGTGGCAGATATGATCCACCACAACTTTGGACAAGTGCAGACTTCTGCAGCATTGTCTCTCACTCATCTCTAGATAAGAAAATCTTCTCCTGTAGACCTTTGGTTGCATGAGTCGCCTCCATGGTATGGGTTTAACCTTTTCATCCTTTGGTTCTTGCTGAGGTTCTCCTGGGCCCTGGACTTGAGGTGGGGCCTCTCCCGAAGCGGCGCTCGGTGGAGGCGGGGCCTCTCCCGAAGCTGCGCTCGGTGGAGGCAGGGCTTCTCCCGAAAATGCGCTCAGTGGAGGCAGTCCCTTCTTCTCCTCCTCCATTCCATGAGTACGATCAAGAAAGCAGCATTACCCCAGGCCCCATTATTCTTTCCTCCTTGTCCCTGTGGACTGATAGATAAAGCAGAGTAATGAATAACGGGGAAAAATAGGAAAGCTCCCACTCACAAACAGAAACTACTGTCATGTCCTAGAGCTGCGTCTGCGTTTCTCGCCTTGTTGCTGACACAGCCTTGCAGGTGAAGTGTAAACTGGATGTTAACCCTGATACTTGACATCTCAATCCCACAGAGGTTGGAAAAGGTTTGGATGCCTTAATGACATTAATATCACCTTTCCAAACTCATTCCTGCAATCCCTGACCTGGATTCTGATTAAGATTAACTTGCACATGAGTAATGACTGGATGCCCTTTGGTCTGTTATCTATGCCAACGGAGAAAGCACATTAGAAGATTTTGTTGATGATCTGGCAGATGTGCAGCAGCTGTGCCTCCTTAACAGTTGCCAGCATTCCCAAATTTCACATCCCTGTGTGTTAATGCTGAAATGGAGAAACTGTATTGTGAAACCAATGACTCCTGCAGTCTCTTGTTAATTTGCACCAAAAGACATTGGCTCCAATTGCATCTTCTCAAGGAAGTATTCTTCTTTTCTCTCAGCTCTGACTCTACTTCAATGTTGTGACTCTAAGAAGTTTGAGGGTGCCCCCTGAAAGGGCCCTTTAATCCAGCTGTGGTCTCCTCCCACACTAACTCAGACCCCTCCCGCGCAGAATCATTTCTAGTTCCAATTTCAAACTGTGCAATTACTTCATTGATTCAAGATGGTGGTGCTCCATTTTAATTTTGAGATCAGCTTCGACCCTCCCCGCTGTCAGAGTCCCTCCAGTTTTCCTGGAACCTCACAATGTGTAGGTGGATCTCCCTCCGGTTATTCTCCAGTCTCCCTCAGTAACACTGGATCCCATGTCATTGTGGTGGACTTTCCAACCCTCCCCCCGAACCCATCACATACCCATACCCCATGTGGACCTCACCCTCCCTCATCCAGAGGCTGTGTGCACGGTCACATTCAGAGGACATCCCTCTCAAGGGAGCTTTGAGCACTCTCTCCACGTAATTACATTTTCCCCATTTACAGGTTGCAGATGCCTCCCCTGACCATGATCATCCTGTCTGCAGCCCAGTACCGAGCCACACAAGCCCGTGGCCACCAACTGTGAACACACCCTGCATGCCTACCTGTGTCTTATCCCAAGTGAGCACAAAGGCCTTGCCCCTCCCTGGATCAGGGATACAATGTGCGTGCCATGCATATCCCTGTAGCATGGTCTGTGAAACTCCAGGCCTGCCTTTAATCTCTCACCCTGACTATGAGGTCCACAGAGCCCCAGGGCTGCCTTTACTCTCTCGTCATGACCTGTTGGCCCCAGACCAAGGACCGTGTCTGCCTTTCAATGAGCTCTCCCATTCCCTCATGACTTAGCACAACACAATTTCCCGTCCCCCAACTTCCCATCCATCTATATGCAACCCATCCCTCATGCCACACTAACACCTATTCCGAAGTCTGTGTACATCCCCTTCCATTCAAACAGTTCAATTCCCATTCACTCCCTTGTGTGTCTTCGTTCCAGTTTTCCTTGTCAGGCTGCAGCTTCCCCACCCTCGTCTCCCTTCTGCCTGCCATTATTCCCCCTTCCAACCCCTTCATACCCCATTGCAGTGTGTCCATTGCCTCTCCCCTACCCCCTTCCAACCCCTTCGTACCCCTACTGACCCCCATGTCTCTGTCATTCTTAGCCCCCTCGCCCCCACTCCAGTTGCAATGCTAGTCTCTGTTTGAGGGTGCAGCCCTGCCTGAGAGTCACTGCACAGTGGTGTCCTCCCAGAGTATAGAGGCATCGACTGGGAGCAGACCAACCCTGCACCCCCACCAGTATGGTGTTCCACTGTCATTGCTGACAAATCAGCGCAGCGCTGTTGCAGGTAGACGTTGAATGTTGCACTCACCTCAAAGTCGCAAGAGAAGTGAGGGCTCTGACTGATGCACATCACTCATCGTCAAACGTGTTTCAGGCCAGTTTGTATTCCCGCTGGCATGACGCAAGATTGGAAGGGGGAACATAATTCCGGTGAGTAGCATATTTAAAGAGCATTCATGAGATGGTAACGTATGCAAATGGTCAACACTGATCAGTGGGATACCCAGCCCGCTATCAACTCACCATGAAAGAGGTGAAGGAAAAATTCCAAACTGTTTACCCATCGGGGGGAAGTCCAAATTTTGGCCTTTCTCCAAGTTTTCCGCTCCCACCTGCCATGAAACCCGCTGTGGACAGAAGGGGAAAATTCAGCCCCCAGGCCAGGATTTTCCCCTCGGCAGTTTGGGGGCGGGGCCCGCTTACCCAGGGGAAAATGACGTGGGATGAGGTGGGGAGGAATCCCTGACATCATCCCGGGCCATTTAAACCTTAACGAAGGCGGGCGGACGGTGAGATCAGCTGTCCACCCGCCGACCTGTCAATGGCCAATTAAGGCGATTGACAGGCTGGTTAAGATAGTTTAAATGCTCTGTCCGGCCAACCTGCAGACTGGTGGGCAGGCCAGGAGCCCCAGCGGCCTGTAGATTATTAATGAAGCTTCATCCACAGGCAGGATGAAGTTTCATTACTGTTTTGTAAAAATTTAATAAACTTTATGTGTTTATTATCAACATGTCCCATCTCGTGTGACATTGTCACATGAGGGGGGCATGTTAATAATTTTAAAATGTCTCTATTTTTTTGACTTTACTTATCTTTCACTAAACTCCCTGAGACAGGACTTTGCCTCAGGGAGCAGTGCGTTCTTTGACAGATGGGGAATCCCTTCACCCCCCACCCCCTGCACAGGAAGTGTTCCCGTCGGGCAGGCCACTGGGAGGGGCCTTAATTGGCCCGCCCATTCAAAATGGTGGTGGGCCCTGTTTCGGCAGCAGGGATTGGCTGCCCGCCCACCATCCAAGGGCTAAATTCTGCCCCTAATCTTTTTAGGTCAATGTCACACAATAAAACTTTAATGTTTTTTGAGGTAAAGTGAAGGGACCATCAAGTTATTATTTAAAGGCAAACCTTTGCAGCCAGTGTGATGTTAGAAGGTGGCAGAGCTGACCAACAGCTCATTCATATTGAGTATGTTGACTCAAAAGATAGAACCAGGGTGGTTGTGGGGGGCAGTATAAGATATTTGGCACAGTGACAGTCCTGATTGCTTTTGTGGAACCCAGAGGATCACTTCTGGTTCTCCTGACCCATAAAAGCAAATAAGGACTTTCATTTTGTGCTTCTGCTTGTAACTGGGTGACTGAGCAAGGTGCTTGACTTGCCTGGTTAAGTCCTAATATATTTGCATCACGGGACCCCAAAGGGTCTCCTTTTCACTTAGATGGGTGCTCCGCCGTCCTGCAATTACAGCTACCACCATTAAAATGATCCCTCAGGAAGGAATGAGGCCTCAATCAACATATGATTGATAAGTGTTTAAAACGGTATATTGTGCTGGCACAGTGATGGTATTAGTTTCACCCTGGCAGTTTCTCCATTCTCAGTTAGACAAAGCAGGCAGGTATCTGCAGCTCAGTTTATTGTCATTCTTTAGTTGACCATAAGGAAGTGAGCCAGAGACCCCATTCTTCCATTTCTATGCAGGAAGAGTGATGTTTGTCCAACGATTCTTTGCAATTACATGGCTGAGTCATATAGGGATGCATAAACAGGAATGGAAGTTCAAATATGTCATGGAGGGAAACTCACCACCAGCTTCTCAAGGGTGGTTAGGGATGGGCAATAAATACTGGCCTTACCAGCAATGCCCACAAACCATGAATGATATTTTAAAAAACACACTATGAACGTTGTGTGCACCTGACGGAGAATTTCTATAACCCACAAGCTGGTGAAATTTTACTGGATGATCACCCAATTCAACGTGGACTTGCACTGCCCTGAAGATACTCAAACTACTCAGAGTTTGTAAATATCCAACAGTGATAAAGCTGAAATGCTGGGGAAAGTGTCCAAATCAATGCTGCAAAAATAATGCAAAGTCCTATCTGGCACAGTCTTCAGTACTGAAGGCTGGTTGTGTTGGTTACCAAGAGGAATTATCAACGTGCAAGGAAAAAATGTAACATCTGAAGTCTATCTCTTAATGATGAAAGGATATTATTTTAATCTATCACCATTTATGCAAATTTGTTTATATAACCTTCGCATTTCCAATTATTGTGATATAACTTTGTACATAACATTTTGATGAAACCTTTTTAAAATTCTTGTTGAAGATTGCTATGGTTGGTCAGGAACCAGTGTTGTTTGCCCGATCAATACGGAAAAATGTTTCATATGGCCTCCAGGAGTGTTCCATGGATTTAATCATGCAGGCTTCTAAGACAGCTAATGCTCATGAATTTATTACTGAACTGAAAGATGGCTACAATACAGGTAAAACTCATTAAATTGATTACAGGTGTTGATTCCACTGGTGTTCTGAGATATCAAATTTTTGACAAACCCCTCCCCTCAAAATAATTGCATTAAAACAGCCCTAAGCTATTTGATTTGTTCCACTACTCATTTCATATTTACAGCAAGGATCAGTTCTGCTTCTTTCTTGCTCAAGACTGAGGTTTGTATTAAAGTATCTGAACAATGCAACCCTCGGATAAGCATTGTAATTTCTTCTGCTAACATGATCCATGTATAGTGTGGAAGGTGACACAGATTTGGCGGATAGATGGCAAATAACATTCGTGCCACTCAAGTGCCATCACCAACAAGAGAGAATCCAACAATCTCCCCTTGATATTCAATGACATTACCATTGCTGAATCCCCATCATCAACATGCTGGGAGTTAACATTGACCAGAAACTGAACTGGACAGTAAATATCCAACAGTGATAAAGCTGAAATGCTGGGGAAAGTGTCCAAATCAATGCTGCAAAAATAATGCAAAGTCCTATCTGGCACAGTCTTCAGTACTGAAGGCTGGTTGTGTTGGTTACCAAGAGGAATTATCAACGTGCAAGGAAAAAATGTAACATCTGAAGTCTATCTCTTATAAATATTGTGGCTACAAGAGCAGGTCAGAGGCTGGGAATTATGTGGCGAGTAACTCACCTCCTGACTCCCCAAAGTCTGTCCACCATCTATAAGGCACAAGTCAGGAGTGTGATGGAATACTCCCCACTTGCCTGGATAAGTGCAACTCCCACAACATTCAAGAAGCTGGACAGATTCCTTTTTTTTATTCATTCACAGTATGGGGACTTCACTGGCTGGGCCAGCATTTATTGCCCATCCCTAATTGCCCTTGAGAAGGTGGTGGTGAGCTGCCTTCTTGAACCACTGCAGTTCCTGTGGTGCAGGTACACCCACAATGCTGTTAGGAAGGGAGTTCCAGGATTTTGACCCAGTGACAGTGAAGGAACGGTGATATATTTCCAAGTCAAGATGTGACTGATTTGGAGGAGAACTTCCAGGTGGTGATGTTTCCATGTATCTGCTGCCCTTGTCCTTCTAGATGGTAGTAGTCATGGGTTTGGAAGGTGCTGTCTAAGGAGCCTCGGTGAATTCCTGCAGTGCATCTTGTAGATGGTACACACTGCTGCTACTGTGCATCGGTGGTGGAGGGAGTGAATGTTTGTGCATGTGGTGCCAATCAAGCGGGGCTGCTTTGTCCTGGATGGTGTCAAGCTTCTTGAGTGTTGTGGGAGCTGCACTCATCCAGTCAAGTGGGGAGTATTCCATCACACCCCTGACTTATGCCTTGTAGATGGTGGACAGGCTTTGGGGAGTCAGGAGCTGAGTTACTCGCCGCAATACAGCTACAACATTGGCATCTACCCGGCTATGTGGAAAATTGCCCGGAAATGTCCTGTATAGAAAATGCGAGACAAATCCAACCCGGCCAATTACCACCCCATCAGTCTACTCTCGATCAGTAAAGTAATGGAAGTGGTCAAGAATAGTGCTATTGGCCGGGTTGGATTTGTCCTCTTTTTTTGTGTACAGGACATAACTGGGCAATTTTCCACATAGTTGGGTACATGCCAGTGTTGTAGCTGTACTGGGTGAGTAACTCACCTCACTGGAACAGCTTGGCTAGGGGGGTGGCAGGTTCTGGAGCACAGGTCTTCAATACTGTTGCTGGAATATTGTGAGGATGAGGTCAAGCATGTTTTTCCCTCTTGTTGGATCCCTCACCACCTGCTGCAGACCCAGTCTAGCAGCTATGTCCATTAAGACTCAGCCGGCTCAGTTAGTAGTGGCGCTACTGAGCCACTCTTGGTGATGGACATTTGAGCACCCCCACCCAGAGTATATTCTGCACCCTTGCCAAGTGGTGTTCAACATGGAGGAGCACTGATTCATCAGCTGAGGGAGGGCAGTATGTGGTAATCAGCAGGAGGTTTACTTGCATGTTTAACCTGATGCCATGAGACTTCATGGGGTCCAGAGTCAATGTTGAGGACTCCCAGGGCAACTCCCTCCCGACTGTATACCAAGTGCCGCCACTCTGCTGAGATGGTGATGGTGGTGTCTGGGACATTAGATATGATTCCATGAGGCTGACTATGTCAGGCTGTTGCTTGATAGTCTGTGAAACAGCTCTCCCAATTTTGGCACTAGCCCCTAGATGTATGTCAGGAGGACTTTGCAGGGTCAACAGGGCTGAGTTTGCAGTTGTCATTTCCGGTGCCTAGGTCGATGCCGGGTGGTCCGTCCGGTTTCATTCCTTTTATGAGACTTTGTAGCGGTTTGTTACAACTGAGTGACTTGCTAGGCCATTTCAGAGGGTACCTAAGAGTCAACCACGTTGTGGTGGGTCTGGAGTCACTTGTAAGACCAGGCCAGGCTTACCCTAAAGGACATTTGTGAACCAGATGGCTTTTTATGACAATTGACAATGGTTTAATTGTCTTCATCAGACTTTTAATTCCAGATTTTTATTGCACTCAAATTCCACCATCTGCTGTGACGGGATTCGAACCCAGGTCCCCAGAGCATTACCCTGGGACTCTGGATTACTAGTCTAATGACAATACTATGCCATTTCCTCCCCAGGACAAAGCAGCCCAACTGATTGGCATCCCATCCACCACCTTAAACATTCACCCCCCTCCACCACCATTGTACAGTAGCAGCAGTGTGTACCATATACAAGATGCACTGCAGCAACTCACTAAGGCTCCTTCAACAGCACTTTCCAAATCTGTGATCACTACCACCTCAAAAGACAAGGGCAGCAGACGCACGGGAGCAGCACCACCTGCAAGTTCCCCTCCAACTTGCATACCATCCTAACTTGGAAATATATGGCTGTTCCTTCAGTGTCGCTGAGTCAAAATCCTGGAACTGCCTTCCGAACGGCATTGTGGGTGTACCTACATCACATGGACCACAACAGTTCAAGAAAGTGGCTAAGCACCACCTTCTCAGGGGCAATTAGGGATGGGCAATAAATACTGGCCTTGCCAGCAATGCTCACATCCCATGAATGAATTAAAAAAGATTGTCAAGTGCCATGCTGTGAGACTAACAAAATCTGCATAAATCTATTTAAACAGTGTCAGACTCACGTCTATGCCTATCACCCTCTGGCATAACGCTTTGTCAGATCTGCATATTTCCCTGCCACACTTGCAACTGACTAATATTTTATTCATAAACTAGCCACAATTGAATAGAATGAGAACGTACCATTTCAGGTGTACTATAGAAGTATTAAAATTACCAAACATGAGTCAGCAATCAGTAAATTGCTGCCAATAAAACCAGCAGGAGACTAGTGAAATCAATCAGAACCCTTTTTTGGCAGCATGTTTTCTTTGTAATTGGAGTGTACAGTACTTCAAATATGGTAGAATAATGATGTTCCCGGCAATGCTTATACAGTAGGCTTATTGTGAAGAATAACACTTTCATAGGGTGCTGAAGCATCACCAGTGCTCCTTGCTCCTTGGGGTTAGTCACCATTTCAAAAAACAGTGAGGAAGAAGTTAAGAAAAGTTCTTCTAGTAACCTGAACAATACCATATAGCTGTGTACTTGATTATTTCTGTTGATGACTGAAACAAATCTATACTGGGGAAATCACCACACAGCATGTAAAACATTAATTTAATTTGTGTGTAAGATCTTCTAATCAGTTTCTGCCTTCCTTAATCAGAGGCGGGAGAGAAAGGCACAAAGCTGTCAGGAGGCCAGAAGCAAAGAGTTGCAATAGCTCGTGCATTGGTTCGTCATCCTCAGGTTTTACTGCTGGATGAAGCTACGAGTGCATTGGATGGAGAAAGTGAATATGAGGTAGGCAAACATAACACTCATTAGTAACAGCTTCTCACCTTTAACATAAGGAAATGTCAGTAAGTACTTAACAAATAAATACAAGGAAAGGACAAAACAAAAACAGAATTACCTGGAAAAACTCAGCAGGTCTGGCAGCATCGGCAGAGAAGCTGCCAGACCTGCTGAGTTTTTCCAGGTAATTCCTTTTTTGTTTTGGATTTCCAGCATCCGCAGTTTTTTTGTTTTTATCTCAAGGAAAGGACATGCTGATTCAGGAAAGATTAGGAGAGACCAACAACCACTTCCATCCATCTAGCATTTTAATGTAGAAAAACATCTCAAGGCGCTACCCAGAGACAAAAGGAAAAAGATGGATTCTAAACCAAGAAGATAAAAGAACGGGTGACTAAAAGATTTGTCTTAATGAGAGTCATGAAGGAGGAGAAAGAATTGGAGAGATTTTAGGAAGAAAATTTGAGAACATGGAATCTAGGCAGGAAAAGACATTGGTGTCAAAGGTGAAGTGGAGGATGTGAGGCCAGAATTCAGATGGGTCGAGGGTGGGGAGGAGAGCAGAGAATGGGTCAGAGTTATGGGGTTACAGAGAGGGAGGCATGAGAAAACAGAGGAAATGAAACCTAAGGATGACAACTTAAAAGTTGATGTAGGTATTGGGTGATTGGGAGCCAATATGGGTCTGCTAGCACTGGAGAGATGGGCATGTGTGATGCAACTTAGGAAATGACCAGCAATATTTTCGTTGCACTGAAGTTTATGGGGGATGTATTGAAGGCTTACCAGGAGATCATGGAACAGTCAAGTTTGGAGGTGACAAAGACATAATTGAGGGTTTAGGGCTGAGGTAGGAGCAGAGGTAGTGATACTATACTATATTATACTAACTTCTATTTCTGTTTCTGGGAAAGTTTGCAGAATGCTATTGTTCAATCTCACAATTATGTGATGCAGGATTCCATTTATGCCTTTTCCATAGCATTTTCTTTATTGAAAGTGCTATATATGGAGCTGTTTTATTTTAAATATGGTAAGAATCCCACATCTTGGGACACACTAATATTGCATTTAAATCAGGGGTGTTACAAGTCGTCACAATTTAGAGATGCCCTGTTGTAACGCTTTAAAGGATATTTGTTATTATTTTCTCAGATCATAGTTTTAGTGTATCCAAACTAAAATAAGATATTCTTCTCAAGAGAACCTCACAATGTTAGTCAAACTGAACCACAATGACAAGGACATTGATTGTCCATTATGAATAATTGATTCTATTTTTACTGTCCGGTACCATATTGGGAACCAAGAATAGTCAAGCAGATGGAAATTTTTCTCAGACAGATGATTTGTCTGCTTCTTTGTTTCCTAGTTTTGTAACAAATGGTTGTACATTATTGCTAAAATAAATTGGTCAAATTTTTTTTGATTGTTATATGCAATGTAAAAACTGCTAAGCTAATTTACTACATCGACATGAAAGGCTTTGTGTTCCATTACGAATTCACTGGTTTTGCACAATATTAATTTGTGCTCGTCACTGATATACATTTTCAATGCAGTTACTCAAAATGATATGTTTTGAACGCGCTGTGTACATAAGCAAATTCTAGTTGTTGGCATAGATTAAAAATCTACTCACTATTTTAGATCCTAGAAGAACTGTCCAAGTTGAAGAAACACTGCACCATCCTTATTGTAGCACATCGTTTGAGCACTGTGAAAAACGCACAGAAAATAATTGTTATCGAGAAGGGCATGGTGATGGAGGTGGGGTGTCACAAAGAATTAATGCAGAGAAAAGGTACCTATTTCAGAATGGTGCAAAAGCAAATGCCTGCTTTAGAGTCTGACAATGACAATTAACCATAAATCCTTGAATTCAAATAAAATTAGTATCACTGGAGAAAATATTAAAATTAAGAATAATAAGTGAATTAAAATAAGCCAAACTTTTGATGTATGTGGGGGAATGTGTAAGATGCGAGGGAAGATTTCCCCCTGTTGTTCATATAAAGCAACACTAAATATTTGGGAAATTCTATGTTTACTAAATGACAGCTTTGGACAATTTATGATGGGCAGTTATCTATCTGGAGAAATCTTCTCGAAATCTCAGATTAGAATGACCCACTTCATTACAATTGTAGGATTAATTTACATACTTTTTGAAATAGAGTGTGTAATGAAAGAAGATTTTAGCTTTGCTCTACCAAACAAAAGGAAAAAGCTCAGAATGCAACTGCAACTTTGTGGAAAAGGCTTCAGAATCTGATATATATTAGAACAGACTTACAATTCTGCTTGTTTTCCCTTATACAAATGTATGTACTCTTCTAGTCTCAATGTATTACTTATATTGCTTTGCAAGTGTACATTAAATTGATTGTGAAAACAATGTCTCAAGGTGTTTTATTTTTGAATTATGTTCCATTATGAAATTCTTCAGTTGATAATGAGTAAAAAGGATGAATTTTCCTGGCGATCCTAGACGGGGCTAGAGGCATGCCAACAATTTCCTGCTAGCGGCCAGTCTGCCACTGTGGTCCAGCCTCCAAGCTATTTGAGGGAGGCTGCATCATTGGAAGGAGGGGGTTGACTGTTAACCACCTGTCAGCAGCAGGCAGCCAATTAAATTGTCCGTTGAGGACACTGAATCAGAAGCCAACTGGAATATTCCAGATGGCAGGCAGCTCGTGCCCCCACCCCACTGAGACTGAGGTCTAGCCAATGAATGGATGAAACCTCTTGGTGACAGGCCAAAGGGGCCAGTGATGCCTCATTCAACTTAACCGAGCACTGCAGCTGCAATCGACAGAGGGCCACAGTTATGGCTCCCCCTCCACAATGGCAGTCTGGCAGCTGTGCCACTTTTCATTTTTTAAAGTTGGAAAATTCTTCAGAAGGCACCTCTATCTTGGGATGCCATTTCATTTACCAACCTACTTCAGCAGTGCCTACCTCTGAGAGTGGGGCTGCTGATCCTTCAGTGCTGGTGGGGCTCCTTTTGGCCCTCCAGTCTCAGACCCCACCTGCCACCTTGATTGGACAGGGGTCCAAGAGGTGGCCACTTAATTGGCTGCTCCTTCCAAAATTTCCTGGGGGGGGGGGGGGGTTCTGCTGCCGGCATTTCCCGGTTCCCAACCCGCATTTCATCCTGCCCTCAGTATCAATAAACAAACAAAAAACACTAGAAGCACAAAGCAGATCAGTCGACCTCCATGTATGAGGAGGGTTTAAACTAGATTGGCAGAGGGTTGGGAACCTGAAAGGGAGCTCAGATTGGAGGGAAGCAAAACTTCTATCAGGATGTAGAAAAGTAGTAAACAAAATTTGAAAGCAGACCAAGCGAAGGCAAGCGTCAAATAGGATCAGAATGTGGAATAATGTTAAAAGGACAAAGGTAAGGGCATTCTTTATAATGCATGCAGCTTTTGTAAAAAGGTAGATAATTTGAAGGCACAAATAGAGGTAAATGGGTATGATTGCTATTATATATTGCTATTATAAATTGCTATTATAGAGGTGTGGTTACAGGGTGACCAAGACTGGGAACTGGATATTTGACATTGAGCAAAGGTAAGCAAAAAAGCAAAATGAGGCGGGATGGCGCTGTTAATAAAGAATGAGATCAGTACATTTGTAAGAGAGGATTTTAGTCTGAAGGATCAAGATGTAGAATCAGTTTGGGTGGTGCTAAGAAACAGCAAGGGGCAGCAAACATTGTTGGGTGTTGTTTATAGGCCACCAAACTAGTGGTAATGTTGGGCACAGTGTAAATCAGGAAATTAGAACCACATGTAACATTAGTAATGCAGTAATAATGAGAGGCTTCAATTTACTTATAGATTGGGTAAGCCTCATCAGCACTAAGGCTGTGGAGGATGAATCCCTGGAGTGTGTACAAGATGGGTTTCTGGAGCGGTACGTTGAAGAACCAATCAGCTTGGGCTATTCTGGATTTTGTGTTACGTACTGAGAAAGGGCTAATTAATATCCTTGCTGTGAAGGAGCCTTTAGGTAATAGAATTTTTACATTAAGTTTGAAAGTGATATATTTAATTCTGAAACTAGGGTCTTAAATCTGAACAAGGGAACGCATGAACATATGAGGAGCAAGTTGGCTATTATGAAGTGGGAAAATACACTAAAAAATTTGACGGTAGACAGAAAAAGCCGAATATTTAAAAAAGCATTACATTGTCTACAACAAATATACATTCTTCTAAGACACAAACATCCAATAGGGTGCTCAAACATGGGCCAGAGAGGTGAACTCCCAAGATGAGGTGAGAGTGACTGCCCTTGACATCAAGGCAGCATTTGACCGAGTGTGGCATCAAGGAGCCCTAGCAAAACTGGAATCATTGGGAATCAGGGGGAAAACTCTCTGCTGGTTGGAGTCATACCTAGCACAAAGGATGATGGTTGTGGTTGTTGGAGGTCAGTCATCTCAGCTCCAAGACATCACTGCAGGAGTTCCTCAGGGTAATGTCCTCGACCCAACTATCTTCAGCTGCTTCATTAATGACTTTCCTTACATCATAAGGTCAGAAGTGGGGATGTTCGCTGATGATTGCACAATGTTCAGCACCCTTTGCGACTCCTCAAATACTGAAGCAGTCCATGTCCAAATACAGCAAGACCTGGACAAAATCCAGGCTTCGGCTGACAAGTGGCAAGTAACATTCACATCTCACAAGTGTCAGGCAATGACCATCTCCAACAGGAGAGAATCCAACCATCGCCCCTTGATGTTCAATGGCATTACCATCACTGAATCCCCCACTATTAACATCCTGGGGGTTACCACTGACCAGAAACTGAACTGGACTAGTCATATAAATACTGTGGCTACAAGAGCAGGTCAGAGGCTAGGAATCCTGCGATGAGTAACTCACCTCCTGACTCCCCAAAGCCTGTCCACCATCTACAAGGCAGAAGTCAGGCGGAAGTGTGATAGAATACTCCCCACTTGCCTGGATGAGTGCAGCAACCACAACATTCAAGAAGCTTGACATTGTCTAGGACAAAGCAGCCCAATTTATTGGCACCACATCCACAAACATTCACTCCCTCCACTACCAACGTACAATGGCAGCAGCGTGTACCATCTACAAGATGCACTGCAGGAATTCACCAAGGCTCCTTCGACAGCAACTTCCAAACCCACGACCACTATCATCTAGAAGGACAAGGGCAGCAGATAGATGGGAACACCACCACCTGGAAGTTCCCCTCCAAGTCACTCACCATCCTGACTTGGAAATATATCAGCTGTTCCTTCACTGTCGCTGGGTTGAAATCCTGTAACTCCCTCCCTAACAGCACTGTGGATGTACCTACACCACATGGATTGCAGCGGTTCAAGAAGGCAGCTCACCACCACCTTCTGAAGGACAGCTAGGGATGGGTAATAAATGCTGGCTCAGTGAGTGAAGCCCACATCGTGAGAATGAATAAAAAAAGATTGAACGGTGAATCAACTGTGGCTAACCAAAGAAATTAAAGATTGAATTAGATCAAAGGAAGTGGCTAATAAGGTTGCCAGTAAAAGTGTTAAGCTTGAGGATTGGAAGCAATTTAGAATCCAGCAAAGGAGGACCAAGAAACTGATAAAGAAAGGGAAAAGAGAATATGAATTAAAGCTAGCAAGAAACATAAAGGGGGATGGTAAAAGCTTCTTTAGGTATGTGAAAAGGAAAAGATTAACTAGGACAAATGTGTGTCCATTACAAGTGGAGACAGGAGAATTTATAATGGAGAAGCGGGAATGGCAGAGAAACTAAACAATTGCTGAGTCTGCCTTCATAGGGGAAGATACAAAAAAAATTCCCAGAAATATTAGAGGAGAGGGGCTTGTGAAAGTGAGGAACTGAAAGAAATTAGTATTAATATAGAGGTAGTATTTTAAAAATTAATTGGATTGTAGGTTGATAAATCCCATGGACCTGATGGGCTACATCCCAGAGCATTGAAAGAGGTGGCCGTAGAGATAGTGGATGCATCTTTCAAAGTTCTATAGATTCTGCAGACTGGAAAGTAGCAGATGTAACCCCAGTACTTAAGAAGGGAGGGAGAGAGAAAACCGAGAACGATAGACCTATTAGTTTGACGTTAGTAGGGAAGATTTAAGAACCTATTTCAAAGGATGTGATAATTGAACGCTTGGAAAATAATAATATGATTGGACAGAGTGAACATGGAATTATGAAAGGGAAATCATGTTTGACAAACCTGTTGGAGTTTTCTGAGGATATTACTGTTAGCATAAAGGAGAACCAGTGGATGTGTTGTATTTGGATTTTCAGAAAGCTTTTAATAAGGTCCCAAACAGGAGGTTAGTAAACAAAATTAGGGCAGGTGGGATTGGGGCTAACCTATGTGGTATGGATTGAGAAGTGGTTAACAGAGAGAAAACAGAACGTAGGAATAAATGGATCATTCTCAGGGTGGCAGGCTGTTACTGGGCGGGTACTGCAAGCATCAGTGCTGGGGCCACAGCTATTCACAATCTATATCAATGATTTGCATGTGGGGACCAATTGTAATATTTCCCAATTTGCTGCTGGTGGGAATGTAAGTTGTGAGGAGGATGCATGAAGGCTTCAAGAGGAATTGGACAGGCTAAGTAAATGGGCCAGAGCAGGGCAGATGGAATATAATGTGAATGAGTTATCCACTTTGGTAGAAAAAACAGAAAGGGAGAGTATTTCTTAAATGGTGAGAGGTTGGGAAGTGTTGATGACCAAAGGAACCTGGGTGTCTTTGTTCATAAGTCACTAAAAGCTAGCATTCAGGTGTAGCAAGCAGTTAGGAAGGCAAGTGGTATGTTGGCCTTCATCGCAAGGAGTTTTGAGCGCAGGAGTAAAGATGTCTTGCTGCAATTGTATAGAGGCTTGATGAGGCCTCACCTGGAATATTGTGTAGTTTTGGTCTCCTTACCTAAGGAAGGATATACTTGCAACAGAAGGAGTGCAACAAAGGTTCACCAGACTAATCCCTGGGAAGGCAGGATTGTCTTATGAGGAGAGATTGAGGAAACTGGGCCTGTATTCTCTAGAGTTTCGAAGAATGAGAGGTGATCTCATTGAAACTTACAAAATTCTTACAGGGCGTGACATGGTAGATGTAGATAGAATGTTTCTCCTGGCTGGTGAGTCTAGAACCACGGTCTCAGAACAAGGGGTAGGCCATTTAAAACTGCGATGAGGAGGAATTTCTTTGGTCAAAGGGTGGTGAATCTTTGGAATTCTCTGCCCCAGAGGGCTGTGGAAGCTCAATCACTGAGCATCTTCAAATCAGAGATCGATAGATTTCTAGATACTAATGACATCAAGGTATATGGGGGTAGCACGGGAAGGTGGAGTTGAGGTAGATGATCAGCCGTGATCTGATTGAATGATAGAGCAGGCTTAATGGGCCAAATGGCCTAGTCCTGATCCTATGGGCAGGATCTTGCCCATGGTGGGGGTGGGTGGCAAGCTGACTGCCTCCTGCAATTGGTTCCACACCGTGATTTCATGCGGGTGGGCCAACTAAGGCCTGCCCCGCGTGGTTCGCAAACAATAGCGCTGCCTGTGCGAGCAGGGGGAAGAGGGAGAGTCACTCTGTCACATGAGCTGGGACATGCTTTTAATTAAAAAATAAAGTATTTATTTAATGTTTATTTGCTTTATCCCGCTCGTGGATGAGGTTTCCTAAAAAAGGTAAAGGCCACTTGGCCTGCCCGCCGACCATTAGGTTGGACGGGCAGCGTAAATTTGAATTTAATTAGATTGTTAATGGCCTTAATAGGCCTTTTAATTATCGGCAGGCGTGTAGCCAACTCCATTGTGCGCCCGCTGAACTAAATATTGTGAGACTGCATGATGATATTGGGACGCACGCCAAGCGTGATATTCTGCCCTATGTTTCTATGGCTGGAATTTTGCAGCTCCTCATGCTGGCAGGATCTTCTGGTTCCGCCGGTGTGAACGGAGATTTCAATGGCTCCCTGGCCCCACTACAGGGAGGGGTTTGGGGAGGGCTGGAAGTTTTGGGTTAAAGCTCTTAATCAGAATTTTAAATATGTCAATGCTTTACATTAAGTTGAGGATCAGTAGACCTCCATCACCCTTTCCTCACAGTGCCAACATTTTCACTGATAATCTCAGCCAAGGTCTGAACAATAAGATTCCAAGAAGCACATTAGTGTTCAAATTCCTGGTCATTGCAGTAGGAGGTAACTAAATATATTTGACTAACTGGATTGAATTTTTTGAGGAGTAGGGTTGATAAGTACAGTATGGTGGATGTGGTCCATGTGGATATTAGCAAGGCTTTTGACAAGATTCCACATGATGGACAAGATTCCACATGATGGACAAGATTCCATATGATGAACTGGTCAACAAGCAAAAACCTTTGGCATTCAAAGGAGTGTGGAAAATTGGATCCAAACTTAGTGGTAGGAAGCAAAGGGTTATGGTTGACAGGTGTTTTTGGGATTGGAAGGCAGTTGCCATTGGGGTTCTGCAAGGCACAGTACTTGGGCACTTGCTTTTAGCAGTTATTATTAATTATTTAATCCAAATGTAGGGGGCGTGATAAAGAAGTTCACAGATGATACAAAAATTGGCCAAGTGGTTGACAGTGAAGAGGAAAGCTTTTGACTGCAGAAATATGGAATTCAATCTGGAGAAGTGTACAGTAATGGATATTGGGAGATGTAAAAGGCCAGGGAAAAATGGGAGCTACTGAGCATTGTGGAGGAATGGACAGAGCTTACTGTGTGTACCCTCAGATCCTTAAATATAATAGGACAAGTCGATAAGGTGGTTAAGAAGGCATATGGCATGTTTTCCTTTATTAGTCCAGGCAAAGAACTATATACAATACTAGTTAGGTCACAGCTTGAGTACTGCATATTGTTCCCTGCTCACCATATTGCAGGAAAGAGGTGATTACGCTAGAGAGGGTGAAATGAGATTTACAAGGATATTGCTGGAACTAGGGATCTTTAACCATGAAAAAAAATTGGATAGGCTGGGGTTGTTTCCCTTGGAGCAGAGGAGGCTGAGGGATGACTTGATTGAGGTGTATAAAATTATGAGGGGCTAAAATTGAGTAAATGGGAACAACCTATTTTCCTTAGCAGAGGAGTCAAAAACTAGGGAGCGCATATTTAAAGGAATTGGTAGAGGATTAGAAGGGAGATGGGGGAAAATGTTTTCACCCAGAGGGTGATGGGGACCTGGAACTCATTGTCTGAAAGGGCGGGAGAGGCAGAAACTCTCACCCATCTAAATAGTCATTGCATATCTACTTACAGTGCAGCTTGAACACACTACTTTCTGACAGAGGTGAGAATGTTGTCACTGAGCCATTATGCACAGGGCCCTTTATAACATTGCTAAAATCTTCCTTTTTAATGCACAAATTATATAAATTCACCTCTGAAGATGGTGTCTTCTTATAGATGATACGTTTACTTTTGCCTTTGGGAGAGACATATTAGAAGATGAAGTACTCCAAGGTCCATTGGCTGAGGTTGAGCCAGACTGTCTGCAATCATGGTATTGTCTTTGATCTAAGTTTCCTGCCACATATCCTTACATCACCATCTACTTTCTCCTCCATAACATCACCAGCCTCCAGCTCTACCTCAGCTCATCTGCTGATGAACCTCTTATCCATTCTTTCTTACCGAGAATTGACCATTCCAATGCTTATACAAACATACAAATTAGGAGCAGTAGGTCACTCAGCCCCTTGAGCCTGCTCTGCCATTCAATAAGATCTGATTGTAACCTCAGCCCCACATTCCCACCTATCCCTGGTAACCTTTCATCTCCTTGCTTATCAAGAATCTATCTAGCTCTGCCTTAAAAATATTCAAAGACTCTGCTTCCACTGCCTTTTGAGGAAGAGAATTTCAAAGACTCACTGTCTTCTGAGAGAAAAAAATTCTCATATCTGTCTTAAATGAACTACCCCTTATTTTTAAACAGTGACCTTATCGAGCTGGCTTTCCACCTTCTACCCTAAATAAATTTGAGATCATCCAAATCTCTACTCTCCTATCCTAACTTGCATTTTTCTGTTCACCCATCATCACCTATGCTCACTGACCTAGGCCAGTTGGGCAATGCCTCAATTTTAAAACTCACAACTTTGTGTTCAAATCTCACCGTCTATTTCTGTAATCTTCTCCAGCCCACAACCCCAAAGATCTCTACACTCCTCCAACTCTGGCCTCTCACTCAATTTTCCCAATTTTAATTGCTCCATTGGCGACCATGCCTTCAGCTGCCTGGGGCCCTAAGCTGTGGAATCCCCTCCCTAAACCTCTCTGCCTCTCTCTCTCCTTTAGGATGCTGCTTAAAACCTATCTCTGGCCAAGCTTTTTGGTCACCTGTCTGAAATACATGTGGTTCATTCCCTCTCAGCTGATGAATCAATGCTCCTCCATGTTGAACACCACTTGGAGGAAGCACACAGGCTGGCAAGGGCGCAGAATGTACTCTGGGTGGGGACTTTTAAAGAGTGGCTCTGTAGCACCACTGCTGACCGAGCTGGCCGAGTCCTAAAGGGCGTAGCTGCTAGACTGGGTCTGAGGCAAGTGGTGAGGGAACCAACAACAGGAAAAATGTACTTGACCTCATTCTCACCATCCTGCCTGCCGCAGATGCATCTGTCCATGACAGTCAGTAGGAGTGACTGTCGCACAGTCGTTCTGGAGACAAAAGTCCCACTTCACATTGAGGATAGATTTCGAACAGATCTAGCAACTCAAGACTGGGCATCTATGAGGTGCTGTGGGCCATCAGCAGCAGCAGAAATGAAATTGAATACAATCTGTAACATCATGACCCAGCATATCCCTCATTCCACCATAACCATCAAGTCAGGGGATCAAACCTGCTTCAATGAAGAGTGCAGGAGGGCATGTCAGGAACAGCACCAGGCATGCCTAAAAATGAGCTGTCAACCTGGTGAAGCTATAACACAGGACTGCTTGCTTTCCAAACTGCATAAGCAGTAAATGATAGACAGAGTTAAGTGATCCCACAACCAACAGATCAGATCTAAGCTCTGCAGTCCTGCCATATCCAGTTGTGAATGGAAGTGGACAATTAAACAACTCACAGAGAGGAGACTCCACAAATATCCACATCCTTAATGATGGGGGAAGCTCAACATATCAGTGCAAAGATTAAGGCTGAAGCATTTGCTACAACCTTCAGCCAGACATGCCGAGTGGATGATCCATCTCAGCCTCCTCCGGAGGGCCCCAGCATCACAGATGCCAGTCTTCAGCCAATTTAATTCATTCCACATGACATCAAGAAACGCTGAAGGCACTGGATACTGCAAAGGATATTGGACCTGACAATATTCCATCAATAGTGCTGAAGACTTGTGCGAACTTGCCATGCCCTTAGCCAAGCTGTTCCAATACAGCTACAACACTGGCATCTACCTGGCTATGTCCTGTACACAAAAATCTAACCCAGCCAATTACCGCCATATCAGTCTACTCCCCATCACCAGTAAAGTAATGGAAGGGATTAAAAACAGTGCTATCAAGCAGCACTTGCTTAGCAATAACCTGTTCACTGATGCCCAGTTTAGGTACCACCAGGGCCACTCAGCTCCTGACCTCATAACAGCCTTGGTTCAAACATGGACAAAAGATCTGTTCCCTCGAGGTGAGGTGAGAGTGACTGCCCTTGACATTGAGGCAGCATTTGACCGAGTGTAGCATCAAGGAGCCCTAGCAAAACTGGAGTCAATGGGAATCGGGGGATAACTCTCTGCTGGTTGGAGTCATACCTAGCACAAAGGAAGATGTTTGTAGTTGTTGGAGGTCAGTGATCTCAGCTTCAAGTCATCACTGCAGGAGTTCCTCAGGGTAGTGTCCTCAGCCCAACCATCTTCAGCCGCTTCATCAATGACCTTCCTTCCATTATAAGGTCAGAAGTGGGGATGTTCGCTGATGATTGCACAATGTTCAGCACCATTCACGACTCCTCAGATACTGAAGCAGTCCATGTCCAAATACAGCAAGACCTGGACAAAATCCAGGCTTCGGCTGACAAGTATCAAGTAACATTCGCGCCTCACAAGTGTCAGACAATGACCATCTCCAACAAGAGAGAATCTAGCCATCGCCGCTTGATGTTTAATGTTATTACCATCATTGAATCCCCCACTATCAACATCCTGGGGGGTTACCGTTGACTAGAAACTGAACTGGATCAACCATATAAATATTGTGGCTACAAGAGTAGGTCAGAGGCTAGGAATCCTGCAGTGTGTAACTCATCTTCTGACTCCCCAAAGCCTGTCCACCATCTACACCATCTAAGTTTCCTGCCACATATCCTTACATCACCATCTACTTTCTCCTCCATAACATCACCAGCCTCCAGCTCTACCTCAGCTCATCTGCTGATGAACCCCTTATCCATTCTTTCTTCCCACCGAGAATTGACCATTCCAATGCTTATACAAACATATGAATTAGGAGCATGAGTAGGTCACTCAGCCCCTTGAGCCTGCTCTGCCATTCAATAAGATCTACAAGGTACAAGTCAGGAGTGTGATGGAATACTCCCCACTTGCCTGGATGAGTGTAGCTCCAACAACACTCAAGAAGCTTGAAACCGTCCAGGGCAAAGCAGCCTGCTAGATTGGCACCCCATCCACAAATATTCTCTCTCTCCACCACTGACGCGCAGTAGCAGCAGTGTGTGTACCATCTACAAGGTGCACTGCAGGAATTCACCAAAGCTCCTTAGACAGCAACTTCCAAGCCCACAACCACTACCATCTAGAAGGACAAGGGCAGCAGATAGATGGGAACACCACCACCTGGAAGTTCCCCTCCAAGGCACTCACCATCCTGACTTGGAAATATATCGCCATTCCATCACTGTCGCAGGGTCAAAATCCTGGAACTCCTTCCCTAACAGCACCGTGGGTGTACCTACACCACAGGGACAAAATCCTGGAACTCCCTCTCTAACAGCACTGTGGGTGTACCTACACCACAGGGACAAAATCCTGGAACTCCCTCTCTAACAGCACGGTGGGTGTACCTACACCACAGGGACAAAATCCTGGAACTCCCTCTCTAACAGCACTGTGGGTGTACCTACACCACAGGGACAAAATCCTGGAACTCCCTCTCTAACAGCACGGTGGGTGTACCTACACCACAGGGACAAAATCCTGGAACTCCCTCCCTAACAGCACTGTGGGTGTACCTACACCACAGGGACTGCAGCGGCTCAAGGAGGCAGCTCACCACCACCTTCTCAAGGGGTAATTAGGGATGGGCAATGAATGCTGGCCCAGCCAGTAACACCCACATCCTGTGAATGAATAAATAAACAAAAATGGTTCAGACAAAATAAATGAGTTAAAAAACTCCCCCCCCCCTCACCCCCCAGGTATTATGCAGACTAATTGCTTCTTTTATTTCCAGCAGGTTTTGAATTTCCACGTGCTGAAATCTGCGCGCCATTTTCAACCCACCGGCAGATTCCGCTCCGCATGCGCAGAGCCGTCAGGACCACACCACTCCTCCGTCTCCAGCCTAAATCCTTCCACTTACCCTGGTGTCAAATAGATCTAGGTATCAAAAAAGTAAATTCAAAATACTTCCACTTAATGCAACACAGCTGTGCGATGGAAATTGATTATGGGATCTAACAAAGCCACAAAGAAAGGTTTTAAGTCTGAAGCAGGTGGGGCGGAGGGACAGAAGCGGATGGTGGTGATGCGGTGGGAGCACGTGCCTGTGTTGGGCGGGGAAGGCGGTTAGAAGCCGCGCGGGGCGGCTCAGGGCGGGAGCGGGATCCAAGCGGCCCGGGCGCTGCGGTTATTTTCTGACAGGCGAGGTCGGCAAATGTTCCTCGTCTTTCGCGGGTGGTGGAAAGCGCGAGTGATCCGAGTTTTGGGTGAAGATGCCGGAGGGATTGTTGGCTTCCATTTGTCGCGAGTTTCGGTCTTTTATTCATTGGGTTGTTGCCGCCGAGATGAACCCCCAGCCCGGCCGCTTCTTTACCCCCCACACCCCCCCCCCCACCCCCTCCTCCCCACCCCCACACCCCCTCCCCCCCCCCCACCCCCTCCTCCCCACCCCCACGCCCCCCACCCCCCAAACACACCCCCAAACACCCCCCCCACCCCCTCCTCCCCACCCCCCAAACACCCCACACCCCCCCCACCTCCTCCCCCCCAAACACCCCAAACACACCCCCCACCCCAAACACACCCCCCCCAAACGCTTCTTTACCCCCCACACCCCCCCCACACACACCACACACCCTCCCACCCCCACCCCCCCCCCCCCCCCCCAGCCTGGCCCCTTCTTTACCCCCCACACACCTTCCACCCTCCACCCCACACACACACACACCCCCTCCCCCCCACCCAGCCTGGCCCCTTCTTTACCCCCACACCCCCCAGCACACACCCTGCCCCACCCCTAAACACACCCCCCACCCCCACACACACCCTGCACCCCACACCCCCCACCCACACACACCCCCTCCCCCCCCAGCCTGGCCCCTTCTTTACCCCCCAAAACCCCCCCACCCACCCCCAAACACACCCCCCCACCCACCCCCAAACACCCCCCCCCCCACCCACCCCCAAACACACCCCCCCCACACACACCCCCACCCACCCACCCCCAAACACATCCCCCTCCCCCCCCAACTCCCCACACACAACCCCCAGCCTGACCCCTTCTTTAACCCCCACTACCCCCACCCCCAAACACACACACACACACCCTAACACACACCCCTTACCCACAAGCCCCCAGCCCAGCCCCTTTACCCCCAACAACCTCCCCCCCAACACACCCCACCCACACACACCCCCTCTTTCCCCCCCCCCCCCCCCCCCAAGCCCGGCCCCTTCTTTACCCCCACCCCCAAACACACACACCCCTCCTTACCCATACCCCCCACCCCCAAGCCTGGCTGCTTTATCCCCAACCCCCAAACACCCCCCCCTCCCCCAAGCCTGGCCCTTTCTTTACCCCCCACCCCCCCACACACACACACACACATACACACCCCCTCAGACTGGCCCTTTCTTTACCCCCACACCACAACCCCCAGAGTGACTCCTGCCATTGAGCCTACCCCTAGCCCTTTTCCCCACAGTGCCAATTGATGTTAACCTGAGGAGTTTTTGCAAGGTGCTGGATAGGAAATACTGGAGCTTGGTATTTCTCTGTCTAATGGATGCTAATCAGGAAACATCTTTCAGAAAAGTTATGTGCTGATAGTTACTTTGTTCATATAATGCTGGCATCTGTGGTGATTTCACACGTCTTCAGCTGCAGTCTTATTGCCTGAGTTTACATGATTGTTTTCTCCTCAGAAAGGAGCTGTGGGAGCTTTAATTTATAAAAATGAGTGGAAGAGCCCGATCTCGGGCTCGAGGGAGGGCCCGTGTCCCTGAAGTAAGTGCCCAGCCTCTTGCTCCAAGGCCGGTAGGTAACTTTGCTTACAAATACACACTTGTTTTAGATGTTCTAGTGCCTCTGTAGCTTATATCATACTGACTTTGTAGCAAAGTTTTAATCTGCACTTAAGTGGTGGGCAAGCTTCTAGAAGCAATTATTCGGGATAGAGTTAGTAGTCGCATGGAAAAATATGGGTTGATAAGGAAGAGCCGGCATGGATTTCTGAAGGGGAAATCATGTTTGACTAAGTTGCTGGAGTTCTTTGAAGAGGTAACAGAGAAAGTTGAGGGTAATGCTGTTGATGTGATGTACATGGACTTTGCAAAGGCATTTGTTACAGTGTCACACAACAGACTTGAGAAAAAAGCTATATAGCTCATGGAATAAAAGGCACAGCAGCAACGTGGTTACAAAACTGGCTGAAAAATAGGAAGCAGAGAGTAATGATCGATGGATATTTTTTGGGCAGGAGGAAGGTTTGTAGTGGAGTTCCCCAGGGGTCGGTATTGGAACTCTTGCTTTTCCTGATATATATTAACGATCTTGGTGTGCAGGGAACAATCTCAAAGTTTGCAGATGATATGAAGCTTGGGAGTGTTGTGAACTGTGACGAGGACAGTGTAGAACCTTATAAGGACATAGACAAGTTGGTGGAGTGGGCAGATAGGTGGCAGATGAAGTTCAATGTGGAGAAGTGTGAGGTGATGCATATTGGTAGGAAGAACATGGACAGACAATATGAAATAGTGAAATTTTGAAGGGGCTGCAGGAGCAGGAAGACCTGGGTGTGTGTGCACAGGTCACTGAAGGTGGCAGGACAGGTGGAGAGAGCAGTTAATAAAGCGTATAGTATCCTGGCCTTTATTAGGGGCATAGAGTACAAGAGCAGGGAGGTTATGCTGAACTTATATACGACACTCATTAGACCTCAGCTGGAGTACTGTGTACAGTCCTGGACATCACACTAGGAAGGATGTGAACACATGGGAAAGAGTGCAGAAGAGGTTTACAAGATTGGTTCCAAGAATGAGAAACTTCAGCTATGAAGATAGATTGGAGAGGTTGGGATTGTTCTCCTTGGAGGGAAGAAGGTTGAGAGGAGATTTGATAAGGGTATTCAAAATCTTGAGTGGGCTGGACAGAGTAGATAGGAAGAAGCTGTTCCTGCTCTTAAAAGGATCAGGAATGAGAGGGCACAGATTTAAAGTGATTTGCAAAAGAAGCAAATGTGACATGAGATAAAACTTTTTCACACAGTGATTTGGGTCTGGAATGCACTGCCTGGAAGTGTGGTGGAGGCAGGTTCGATTGAGGCATTCATGAGGGCATTGGATGATTAATGTGTCAGCGTACAGGGAAAAAGCAGGGCAATGGCACTAGGTCATAATGCCCATTTGGAGGGCCGGTGCAGACAAGATGGGAGAAAGGCCTCCTGTGCCGTTTAAATTCTGTGATTCTGTAAAACTGCTCACAGGCCACTGCCATTTGTTATCAGGCAAACCAATCTTTGAAAATGATGTAATTTAAAAAAAAAACTAACTTGGAACACTTGGCCTGAATCTTGCAGTGTTTGACAGCACTTGCCACTGACCTCAGGAAATTGCCCACAAGGTTTCAGTAATAACTATGATGTGGGCTTCCACTTTCCCAGTGTTAATTTTGTTATGGGGATCTCTGGTGTCCAACGATGTAATCAAGCAGGCTAAACATTGAAGAATTCTCACACAGCAAAGCAGGAAGTAAAATCCACCAAAGATGATTCTCTTTTTATCGTTTTATGGAGAATTGAATAGAGGCATAAACTTTGGGATTAAAATAACAACTGAAATATGGAGGTATCAAGGTCAGAGAGGTAGTTGAGCAGAAATATGTTAGTACATCATTAAAAACTCAGTTGCACCTCATTCAACAAGCTGTAACTTTTTTGAGCGCTTGGAATAGGGGAGGGGTGCAAGGACGGAGGCTGATGTAGGGGCCCTGATGGGGTCCTTTTGAACCTTTATTTTAAAAGGTCCGCTCATGCGCACTTGGGATTGTAACTCCTCTAAGGGGCCGTGAGCCATGATTCTTTAAAACCTGGCCCGACTCTATGAAAATTGCGGAGGAGTAGGAGATACCTATCTCTGTGGTGGAGCCGACCAGTTCGAGTACTGGATGTGGGCTTCTGACAGGAAGCAGCCTGTAGCCTTTAGAGGCAGTACCGAAAATTGAATGGGGTTGGGAATCCCAGAATCCAAACTGCCCACCATTTTTAAAGAGCTCCTGAGTCAACCGGACTCGGTGAAAATCCAGGCTGATATTTTCCGACCTGTACTTAAATTAATTTCAATCACTGGCATATGTTGAAATGGGCATTGAGGTTGCTATGACTAAAAAAGCTAATTGCTTCAGAAATAAATGAAGGCCTGTCTTATACTTTGAAATGTAGGCACCTGCTCCAGTACCAGCTCCCACAAGACCTGTAACTGCAGGGGAACCTGAACTACTTGGTCGTGGTCGACAAAGAGGGCCCTCTGGAGCAGTGGGACGTAAAGATGGTGAGGCTTGATTAAAATGTGTACCATCATAGGACTTACAATTGAAACGTTATAATTTGTGTATATAAATAGCCTTTGGGCAGTTCTTTGTGCTTGTGGAAGGAAAATAGGGGCATTCTCTTGTGTGCAAAGATTTTTGTTCAGAGGTCTCAGAAGTATGTCTTGGTCAAACCGGAAACCAATGCGTGCCATCAATCATTGGTGCATGATGAATCCACATCTGAGAAGCTTTCTTTGGTTTTGGGTTGATTGAATCTTATCATTAAGCCCTCTCATGGCATTATTGCATAGCTCATTCAATTCTTGATTGACTAGAGCACAAGAGGAGGATGTTAAGAGGCTTCAAGGTGATTTAGAGAAGTTGAGTGATTGGGCAAATACATCACAGATGCAGTATAACGTGGATAAGTATGAAGTTATCCACTTTGGTAGGGAAAAACAGAATGGCAGAGTATTATTTAAATGGTGATAGGTTGGGAAGTGTTGGTGTAGAAGGACACTCAGGTCCCTTTGTACATCAATCGTTGAAAGCAAGCATGCAGGAGCAGCAAGCAGTTAAGGCAAATGGTATGTTAGCCTTCATTGCAAGAGGATTTGAGTACTGGAGCAAGGATGTTTTACTGCAGCTGTACAGGGCTTGGGTGAGTGAGACCACACCTGGAATATTGTGTGCCGTTTTGGTCTCCTTGCCTAAGAAAAGATATACTTGCTACAGAGGGAGAGCAGAAAAGGTTCACCAGACTGATTCCTGGGATGGCAGGATCGTCATATGAGTAGAGATTGGGCTGACTTGGCCTGTATTCACTGGAGTTTAGAAGAATGAGGTGGGATCTCATTGAAATGTTTAAAATTCCGACAGGGATGGACAGACTGGATGCAGAGATGACGTTTCCTCTGGCTGGGCTGGGGGGTTGGGGGGGCAGTCTAGAAAAAGGGGTCACAGTCTTAGGATATGGGGTAGCCCATTTAAGACTGAGATGAGGAGAAACTTCTTCATTCAGAGGGTGATGAACCTGGGGAATTCTGTACCACAAGGCTTTGGAGGCCAAGTCACAATATATTTAAGGAAATAGATTTCTGGACTCTAAAGGTATCAAGGGATATAGGGAAAGAGCGGGAGTATGGTGTTGCGGAGGAGTAGGAGATACCTGGCTCTGTGGTGGAGCCGACCAGGTCAGGAGTGCTGGATGTGGGCTTCTGACAGGAAGCAGCCTGTAGCCTTTAGAGGCAGTCCTGAAAATTGAATGGGGTTGGGAGGGCCAGCCAAGATAGTATTGAATGGTGGAGCAAGCTGAAAGGGCCAACTGATCGATTCCTGCTTCTGTTTTCTATGTTTCTGTTTTTATAGCCAATGAAGAGATTGGTGTTCGTCAGACCTTTTTGTTCCAGAAATTAAATCTTGGTATCCTCAGCTTTTGCGTAGCAAGCAAAGCTGGAAAATTGCACGTTGTGAGATTAGTTCATAGTTCATGACTCACAACAAAGATATATCCCAGTGAGGAAGGAGGATTCTAGGAAGGGGATAAACCAACCATAATTAACCAAGGAAGTTAAGGATAGTTAAGGATAGTATCAAATTGAAAAACAAAATATACACTGTGGCTTACCGTTAATCTTTGCCAGAGGATTAGGAAAGTTTTAAAATCCAACTAAAGATGACCAAAAAATGATAGTGAGAAACTAAACTTTGAGGGTAAACTGGCAAGTAATATAAAAATGGACAGTAAGAACTTCTTTAAATATATAAAAAGGAAGAAAGTGACCAAAGTGAACATAGGCCCCTTAGAGAACAAGGCTGGGGAAACAATGGGAAACCAGGGAATGTTCGAGGAGTTGAATAAATACTTTGCATCAGTCTTGATGATAGAAGACACTAAGTAAAGGGGAACCAGTAGATGTTATATATTTGTATTTCCAAAAGGCATTTGCTAAGGTACTGCACATAAAGCTACTCAGTAAATAAGAGCCCATGTGTTGGGGGTAGTATATTAGCATGGATAGAGGATTGGCTAACTAATACAAGACAGAGTTGGGATAAGGGGGCATATTCAGGTCGGCAACCTGGATAACTAGTGGAGTGCCACAGGATCAGTGCTGGGGCCACAGTTATTTACAATATATATTAATGACTTAGATCAGGGAAATGAATGTCCTATAGCCAAGTTTGCAGATGACACAAAAATAGGCGGGAAGGCAAGTCGTGAGGATGACAGAGTCTACAGAGGGATGTGGGCAGGTTAAGTGAGTGGGCAGAAACTTGACAGTTGGAATATAATGTGGGAACATGTGAGGTTATGTACTTTGGCAGGAAGAATAGAGAAGCTGAATGTTATTTAAATGGAGAAAGACTGCAGAAAGCTGCAGCACAGGGATTTGGGGATCCTCGTGCGTGAATTACAAAAAGCTAGCATACAAGCTCAGGTAATAGGAAAGGCAAATGGAATGTTGGCCTTTATTTCAAAGGGAATGGAGTAAAAGTAGGGAAAGCTTGCTAAAACTAAACAAGGTACTAGTTAGACCACACCTAGAACACTGAACAGTTTTGATCCCCTTATCTAAGGAAAAATATACTGGCATTGGAGGCAGTCCAGAGAAGGTTCACTATCTCTATCACTATCCTGGGTATAGAGGAATTTTCTTATGAGGAGAGGTTGAGTAAGCTGGGCCTGTATTCATTGGAGTTTAGAAGAATGAGAGCCAACCTTATTAAAACATATAAGATTCTTAGGGAACTTAACACGGTAGATGCTGAGAGGTCGGTTCCCCCTGTGGGAGAGTCTAGGACTAGAAGGCATAATCTGAGTAAGGAGTTGTCCATTTAAGACAGAAATGAGGAGGAATTTCTTCTGACAGTATTGAATCTGTGGAATTCTTACTGCAGAGTATAGAGGCTGGGTTGTCAAATATATTCAAGGCTGATTTTAATCAGTAAGGGAATCGAGGGTTATGGGGAAAAGGCAGGAAAGTGGAGTTGAGGATTATCAAATCAGCCATGACCTCATTGAATGGCAGAGAGGGCTCGATGGGCCGAATGGCTTACTTCTGTTCCTACGTTATATGGTCTTGCATCTTTTGGTCTTGCTAAAAGAACAAATCAAATATTGTATTCCCTGTCATGGGTTTTCCCCTCTCAAGTAAAGTAGGCCACTTGTTATCATTCTTCTAAAAACTCCAGGGCTTGAAAAGAAATGAATATCGATAGCTAAACATAATTGTGCAAAGAAACACCGATCAGGTATTTCTACTATAAGAATTGTGGGTGTCCTTCCTGTTTGTGGAGAATGCATGTGATTGCATTAAATTAATATTCTGCCTCCTGTTTATAATTGTAATGAGTTTGTGTAGCTGTGAAGGCTGACTGTTTTCCTGTCGGTTGTTTAGTTGAACAGCATCCGATGTAAATGGAAGTTGGAAATAATAGGACTTTTTAATAGTTCCTCAAGACTGGTTAAATAAATATAGCTCCATTGCACTGGATCTGACGTGTCTAATTTATTCTTGTTTCTTGAACGTGTGGCAGTCGTTGAGGTGATATCTGCTGGATTTAAAGAGATGTCATTGGCAGAAAGAGGGGGTCGGCGGCGAGACTTCCACGATCTTGGAGTTAACACTAGGAAGGCAATGGAGCATGTCAAGGAGTCCAAAACAGGTAAAGTCTAGTGTGGAGTAGTTCAGGGTTTACATTTGAGGTTGCTTGTACTGATGATCACTTTCTGTGGTCAAATCTTAAGATCGTATGTTAGTTTCAGAGCTTTGTTTTAATTCATTTATCTCCACTGAATGAGCAAGTGATGAAGTTGCACGTTCTAGATTAAAGGTGTCCAAAAATAATTTTAATAGGTTTGTTTTTACTCTTTTGTCCATTTCATTTTCTCTTTGCTCATTTAACTATACCAATATATTAAAAAAAATTAGTCAAAACCTTTCAGTTTTTAAAGGCTTTTTGAAAAACCACCCAAGCTCTGTGGAGTTCAGCACTAAATACAATTTTTGGCATGGCTTTTGCTTTGGTACAAATACTATAGTTGTCTTGTACTTGATTTTTGGTGTATGATTCAAATTGCTACAGTTGACACTGACAATCCAGATCAAGCAGCTACTATTGTGCTAATGGTGCCATTGTGAAATCACCAGTGAATTGGTGGCTCCAAAGTAACACTGGATCAGCACAGTGACCAGGAATGATTATTCATTGGTACAGCCATTAGATCAGTGTAATTTATTAGGTGGTTAACACATGACATTAGACTCTCAATTTCCTCCAAATCTTTGCCCTATTATGCATGTCTGCACTTGTACCCATGACAGTGGTAACACTTTTTTTGGAGAATTATTAGCATCTGTTATAATCTAGCTAAAACAATGAAGCTTTTTTCACCTTGAGGCTTTGCATAAGTTAGATGTAGCAGAAGCGGTTTTGGTTATTTAATGTTTTTTAAAAAAAACACTAGTATTGAGATTGAGTTGGGGAGGATTAAAATCATAAACTGTTAAACCAACTATGTGCTAGTTTTCGCTAGATCACCTAGCGTATCTGCTCAATCTGCTTGCCCTATTTTTTCCAAGCAACTAATGGTTCGTGGCAGAAAATTTCTAGCTACTAACCATTCTTAATGTAAAGATGTTTTTCTGATCTTTGGTCCTTTTGTGATTGTCTCCACTTGTCAAAATTAGATGGCCTCAATATTTACTACCTCACAGCCCTATGTACTCTTGCTGAGCTGCCCAAAGATACAGGGAACTGCCCAGTTATGATCCGTGTCTTCTACATGTTGAAATTGTCGCTTTGTTTTTATTCTTGATAGAAAATCTAGAATTCTTGCTTTTTTTATGGCCTTTATTTACTCAAGCTCCCACATTTTTTAAAGCTCCGCATGCCTGCAAATCTATTGTTTAAGATGTATTATTCTAAGAAATATCACTTATTTTTCTACACTGTCACCTATCATGTAACCCTAGTCTGTTCTTCAGTCTGCTGCAGTCTTATACATTAGAAAATGTTAAATTTGGCCTCCGTTTCTAAATTCGGATTCTTTACTTGTGTATGGTTAAATCAGAAAGCTCCCAACGCAATCCTTTGCAACAGTACTTGCTGCATCCTGCTAAACGTCTGCACACCGCTGTTTTACTCTTTGCCCTCTAGCCAACTCCTGTCCATGCAGCCTTTTCCCCTTAATTCCCATGTGCTCTGCTCTTTGCCATCAATATCCTTGATATCCTTTTTAAAAGACGGGTAACATTTCTGATCCTCTTAATATTGTGGCATTGCCATTTATATAGCATCTTGGAAAATAAAATTCAGTCTGTTACTCCCTCGTTTTTCTTCAGATCTTCAACTTTGGTACCCTGACTTTGAATAATAGCCTCTACTGTAATTAATTAAGTGACTGCTAAATACCTCATTTGTACCCTTTCTATTGTAAACTAATTACATGATTTCTCTCCATATTCTAAGTACTGTAGTTTAGGTAAACACTAATCGAACTCTGAACTTTAAATAAATGTGTCAAAGTAAAAGCAGCACTTACATTTATATTGTGCCTTTCATGACCTCAGATGTCTCGAAGCAATTTCAGAATGATCTGCTTCTGAAGTGTTGCTGTTGTGCAGAAAATTATTAATCTTTTATATTTTCAGGTATTTCCGGAAGTATGATACGTCTGATAACAAACTATATTTGCCTAAACTCACGTCCCCAGTGGGCCCTATATCAATACCATGTGGATTATAACCCTCAAATGGAATCGAGACGTCTGCGTACTGTACTATTGTTTATGCATGACAAAATTCTTGGTACAACTCGTGTTTTTGATGGCTCCATCTTATTCCTGCCTATAAAACTGGAAAAGAAAGTAAGTTCTAAATCCTTTAAGAGACTATCGGAAATGTAATCATTTTGCCTTAAAAGAAGGATCCTGACCTTGTGGTGGAATGAAAAAGAAAATATAATGCAGTGAACTTATTCTTAGAATTTGGCGCTCTCGCTGTTGATTAACCTCACATTTTTGTGAGCTTTGTGATCTCTTGCTGAGCTGCTTCCTCTCCATTTTGTAATGAGGTTTGAAGTTTTCCATTTTTAAGAACATTTATAAAACCTTAGTGCAGACGGAGGCAATTCAGCCCATTCTGTCTTGGATAGAAGAGCTATCCAATTAGCCCTGCTTACCTTGGCCCTGTATATTTTTCTTTTCAAGTACATATCAAATATCCTTTTGAAAGTTAACAATACATCCTCTTCCACACCCCTTTCTGATAGTGTGTTCAAGATCGTAACTTTGAAGCAGTGACACCAGATAATGTAGATGGAGGAGTTTAAGGCATTTGGGCCTGAGTTCTGTCCTGGGACCTTTTAGAACTGGACTCAAATTGTGAAAAGAATGAGCTGGGAGGGGAAGGAACAGGCTATTGGAATATAATTGTACTATGTTCAGCACCTGCCCCCACCATTTGATTCACCTCTGTAAAAAAAACTAAAAAGCTTTGCGTTTATATAACACTTTTAACAACCAGAGGATGTCCCGAAGAGCTTTGGTGAGACCACACCCTGTGGTACTGTGCCATTTTGGACTCCATATTTAAGGAAGGATAAACAGTTTCTCTGGATTGAGGCTGACTTGCTTGCACCCTGGGATTGATGGTTTCTGAGATGACTAAATCCAGCGTGCCATCCACAGACTGTACCACATGCGGGGCGAGCAGGTGATACTTGAAGGATTGGGTAGATGGGTTGTTTTGGAGGTTTGTGCACTCCCTCCGATACCTCGATTTCTCCTGCCATGACCATGTTCCAAGCAGAGCAGTTGCTTCTAGAGCCTGATGTCAGGCGTATGAATGACATGTCCTGTCCAGTGGAGCTGGTTTTGCATGATTAGTGACTTGATGCTGGGTGAGTTGGCTTGGGAGAGGACTCTGCTGTCGGACCGCCTTACCTGCTAGTGGATTTGGAGGGCCTTGTCAAAGCACTGCTAGTGGTACTTCTCCGGTGCTTGAAGGTATCTGCTGTAGGTTGTCCAAGCCTCTGAAGCATATAGGAGCGAGGGAACCACTTCTGCCCTGTAAACCATAACCTTAGTCTCGGGTTTGAGATTGTGGTCCTCAAATATTCTTTTTCTCAGATGGCTGAAGGCTTGCACTGGCACGCTGGAGGCAATAATAAATTTCACCTTCCATGTCTGCCTTTGTCGAGAGGAGGCTCCCAAAATAAGAATCGACATTTTCCAGGATCTCACCACTGATCTTAATTGGTGGGTGATGTTGTGATGTGGGAGCTGGTTGGAAGAAGACCTTAATTTTCCAAGTGTTTAGTGAAAGGTTCTCAGTTCTTATTTCAACTTTTAAGGAAGGATATATTTGCATTGGAGGCAGTACAGCAAAGGTTCACCAGATTGGTCTTTGGGATGAGGGGGTTGTCCCATGATGAGAGGCTGAGGTGAGTTGCGTGTTTATTCTTGGTGTTTGAGAGGTGATCTCATTGAAACATTCAAGATTCTGAAGGGGCTTGACAGGGTCGATACTGAGGCAGTTTTCCTGGCTGGGGATGTGGGGGCACAGTCTCGAGACAAGGGGCCAATCATTTAGGACTGAGATGAGGAGAAACTTTACTTAAAGGGTTGTGAATCTTTGGAATTCTCTACCCCAGAAGCTTGTGGATGCTCCCTTGTTGAACATGTTTAGAGCTGGGATAGACATTTTTTTGGTGTATCATGGAGTCAAAGGATATGGGGAGCAGTTGGGAAAGTGGAGTTGAAACCCAGGATCAGCCCCAATCATTGAATGATGGAGCATGCACGCCAGGCCATACGATCTACTCCTGCTATTTCTTTTGTGTTCTTGCATTTGTGAAGTACTTTTGAAATGTCGTCACTGTTGTAACGTAGGAAATGTGGCAGCCAATTTACACATAGCCAGCTTCCACAAACAGCAATGTGTTATTGAATAGATAATTTGTTCGTGATGTTGACTTGGGGATAAATATTGGCCAAGGCACCCTGGATAACTCGCCTCTTCAAAGTAGTGCCTTGGAAATTTTTTCATCTGCTTGAGAGGGCAATGTGGGTGGGAACCTCAGTTTATTGTTCCATCAAAAAGACATTGCAGCCCTTCTTCGGTACTGCACTGGCATGTCAGCTTTATTGATTTTTGTGCTCCAGTCCCAGAGAGACTTGAACCTGCAATCTTCTGACTTGGGCGAGAGGTTACCAACTGAGTTACAGCTGACGTTTTTGATATTGAGCATGTATTGTTTAAAATTCTTGGTGATCAATGTATGTGCTTTTTATGTTGTGTCTGTTATGATCTCGGTAGAGATCAGTAACTTTTTTTAAAAAGTTGACGACAATTGAAATCTGTTATCTATTGAGAGTGAAGCCACAAGATCCCAAGGTTAAAACGGAAGAATTTTTACTATACAGGAGTCAAGAAAGCACACACCAAATACTACCTATCCTATACTTTGACTTCCAGAATTAACATGAGTTAATAGGCAAATGGTGGTTGAATATAGACTATAAATTGCACAGTAAATGACAGAAACAATGAATACAGACCTTAGGAATTGGCTCAGCAGTCTGCTCAAATTTTAGTGATCATACTCAGTCATCGAGTCCTTTCAACTGTCTTCCTCACAAGGAATTTCAACTCTTCCCTCTAGGAGCTAGTCTGATCTCCAGCAGACAGCAGTGCACAACCAACTAGAGCTCCACAGACATGGTCTTCACCACAAATGTCACGTCTGTAGAAGCTGCTCAACACGGCCTGGATAATGTAGATCCACCAATGTTCTCTTCAAGTAACAGAAACAGCTGCAGAATCCTTTCTCCTTGCTTATTCTCAGCTTCTGGATCTAGGTTTTCCTTGAACCTTCAGCTTTTGTTCTGCTCCAGTGGACTGAAAAACTGTTGCTGCACAGCTTGGACTGGTCTGTGTCCTTTTTATACCTTTTCAACAAGTTTTAGTTTCGATTTCCCAACCACAGCTTGCTCTGAGTTCTGATGAAGAGTCATACGGACTCGAAACGTTAACTCTATTCCTCTCTGCAGATGCTGTCAGACCTGCTGAGTTTTTCCAGCTATTTTTGTTTTTGTTTCAGCTTGCTCCTGACATCTTTGGGGACTAGGAAGTTCAGTTTTACTTGTGTTGAATTTTCTGCTTCCCTTTTAGTTTCATTTTCAGTTCAGCTTTTGTTTTGAGGTAGGATCTGCCTCAAACATAAAAATCAAATCTCCCCCCAGTGTGTTATAAGGATTCAGATGAAAACACAATTGCATAGCAGGCTTAGAGAGATTGCCTTATTGGGTGTGATATTTTACCTCTAATGGAACTGTCAGGCTGGAGAATCCTCTTATAGTTGCAACAGAGCTTTGAAGACTGGGAGGGGAGAAAATATTGAGAATTCACTGCCACCAGAGAGGGCCAATGAATTTATACCCATCAATACTTTGTTAAAGCAAGTGCTAACACTGTTATGCCAGCTACTACGTTCAACACAGTTTGGGGTTTGTAACAGGCAACCTATTAACTCAACAAACGGTGTCTGAACTACTGCAGACAGAATTCCTGAGCGAAACTGCAGGATTATTTCTCCAGATAAAAGCAGAGAGTGGAGGATTGTTGTTATAAATTGTCTATAAAATCAGTACCAGTTAATTACATCTGTGCAGTTTCCAGGCATGATGGACTGGAATTACCCAATGAGCTCCATTCTGGCTGGGAATAGTGGTGCCACTTCTTACAGCTCATAATTCAGGATTTGAGCTTGCATACTTAGGAGCTGTATTGAGACTGTTGAATACAAGTGCTAAATCCTAAGGCTACATTCAATCAGCAGAGTTGCATTTAAGTCTTGGTGAAGAGGTAAAAAGTGCCTCCTGTACCCAATTTATAGTCTTGCCCATCATTTAGTATGTTGACATTAAACATAGCAGCATAGAACTTTGAAGCAGGAGTAGGCTGTTCAACCCTTTGAGCCTGTTCCACCATTCAATAAGATCATGGTTGATCTGGTTGTGATTTGAAATGGTTTTTAAGAAACTCTTGGAGGTGCTAATTTCCATCTAAAACAGGGAAGCTTTCAGGGTTAAGTATGTGAAATGTTTGAGTTTTAATAAGATTTGTCACCTTTCCTTAATTGAAAGGTCACTGAGCTGCTCAGCCAGACACGTGATGGCCAGAATGTGAAGGTAACGGTTACTTTGACCAATGAATTGCCTCCGACTTCTCCAACGTGCCTTCAGTTTTACAACATTGTATTCAGAAGGTAAGCAATTGACAGGGTATCTTTTGGCCTGGATTGTAGGGACTTAAATAGTTAGCCCCAGTGATTGAACTAACACAGGCATGTTGAGTAGGATAGCTGCCTGTTTTGCAAGTTCTGTGATTCTAGGAATTATTTAATACTGTTTAATAATGACACAATTTGAAGTGAATCTCCTTCCTATTGGATTGAAAATTTACCATTTGGATGCACTACTGTTTTCAAGTCAGACAATTTCCCGAGATACTAGAGAAAGTATAAGGTTGAAAGAAATATCCTTGTGTGGAATGTGCACTGATTTTGTGCAAAACAAATTCCTACTTAAGAGTTTCCCACTAGCTTGCTTACTGGACGTAAATTCTGGCATGAGCTCATTGCTTGTCAGACATCTGACTGATCAAAGAAAAAATTCAGATTGGCTGAGTTGATCTTGACGTGTTTTATTGTAATTCTGAGATTTAACTAATTTGAAGTTTGTTGAATAATCTTCCAAGGATGGCATTGCCTCAGGGAAATCTGAGAAATTTGCAGTTGGGCTAATTTAACTAGAATTCTTCTTACATCTGCTGTGTTAAATAGATTTGATTGGAATTGTCACATTTCTAAAATCACTTCAATTCCTGAAGTATTTTTTTTCAGACTTTTAAAGATGATGTCCTTGCAGCAAATTGGTCGAAACTATTACAATCCTCAGGATCCCATTATGATTCCACAGCACAGGTAGGTGATAACTAGTTACAAACGCTAACAATTTGATTTGATTGAGCTGGTGAGTCTTCCTTGTACCTGGCGAGTTAAGTGTAGCCTTCAGGAACAGCAGGGTCTAAAGGCATAATTCAGTAATGTTAGCAAACTGTCTATTTTGTCCTTAACTTGATTTCTACTTGAATCCACATATATATAATGGCTTGTCAAATTGTAATTATCCCTTCCCACAGGTGGCTACACTGGCAGCAGAGTAGAATCACCATGTGAAAAGTTACCTACTGTTACTTTAGATGTGGCCATAGGAATTTATAATTGGATAAGTTGACAAGAATTGTATTCGGATGTAAGATTTTTTAATATAGGCTCAAAATCGATTCCATGTAATTAAAAGCAAACTAAATTTTAAATACACATAAACTGTAGGAAAATTTAAAATGATGGAAGATGTGGACTTTTTTTATATTTGTTCATTGGATGTTGGCTTTGCTGGCAAGGCTAGCATTTATTGCCTATCCCTAAATTGCTTCGAGTAGGTGGTGGTGGTGAGCTGCCTTCTTGAACTGCTGTAGCTCATGTAGTGTAGGTACACTCACAATGCTGTTAGGAAGGGAGTTCCAGAATTTTGACAAAGTGACAGTGAAGGAATGGTGATTATGTTTCTAAAGTTAGGACGGTATATGACTTGGAGGGAACTAGCAGCTGCTGGTATTCCCATGCATCTGCTGCACTTGCCCTTTTGGTTGGTAGTGGTTGTGGGTTTGGAAGGTGCTGTCAAAGAAGCCTTGGTGAGTTACTGCAGTGCATCTTGTAGATGGTACACTCAGTTGCCACTGTGTGTCAGTGGTGGAGGGAGTAGATGTTTAAGATGGTGGATAGAGTGCCAGTCAAGTGGGCTGATTTGTCCTGGATGGTATCAAGCATCTTGACGGTGTTGGAGCTGCACTCATCCAGGCAAGTGGAGAGTATTCCATCACACTCCTGACTAGTGCCTTGTAGGTGGTGGACAGGCTTTGGGGAGTCAGGAGGTGAGTTACTTGCTGCAGAATTCCCAGCCTCTGACCTCTTGTAGCCGCAATATTTATGTGGCTAGCCAAGTTCGGTGTCTGGTCAATGGTAACCCCCAGGATGTCGTTAATGGGGGATTCAGTGATGGTCATACCATTGAATGTCAAAGGGAGATGGTTAGATTCTCACTTGTTGGAGATGGTCATTGCCTGGCACTTAGCACAAATGTTACTTGCCACTTATCAGTCTGAGTCTGAATATTGTGCAGGTCTTGTTGTATTTTGACATGGACTCATTCACTATCTGAGGAGTTGAGAACAGTGCTGAACATTGCGCAATCATCAGCCAACACCCCCATTTCTGACCTTATGATGGAAGGAAGGTCATTGATGAAACAGCTGATGATGGTTGGGCCTAGTACACTATCCTGAGGAACACCTGCAGTAATGTCCTGGGACTGAGATAATTGACCTCCACCAGCCACAACCACCTTCCTTTGTGCTAGATATGACTCCAGCTAGTGGAGTGTTTTCCCCCTGATTCCCATTGACTTCAGTTTTTTACTGCATTTTGATGCTAAGCTTGGTCAAATGCTGCCTTGATGTCAAGGTCAGTTACATTCACCTCTTGAGTTCAGTTCTTTTTATGTTTGGGCTAAGACTGTAATGAGGTCAGAAGTGTGGCCCTGGCAGAACCTATATTGAGCATCAGTGAGCAGGTTATTGCTGAGTAAGTGCTGCTTGATAGCACTGTCGACGACTCTTTCCATCACTTTGCTGATGATAGAGAGTAGACTGATGGGGCGGTAATTGGCTGGGTTGGATTTGTCTGGCTTTTTCTGGACAGGACATACTCGAGCAATTTTCCACATTGCCAGGTAGATGTCAGTGTTGTAGCTGTACTGGAACAGCTTGGCTGGGAGTGTGGCTAGTCCTGGAGCACAGGTCTTCTGTACTATTGCTGGAATGTTGTCAGGGCCCATAGCCTTTGCACTATCCAGTGCCTTCAGTCGTTTCTTGATATCATGTGGAGTGAATTAAATTGGCTGAAGACTGGCATCTGTGATGCTAGGGACCTCAGGAGGAGGCCGAAATGGATCATCCACTCGGCATTTCTGGCTGAAAATGGTTGCAAATGTTTCAGCCTTATCTTTTGCACTGATGTGCTGGGCTCCCCCATCATTGAGGATGGGGATATTTGTGGACCCTCCTCCAGTTGTTTTAACTGTCCACCACCATTCATGACTGGATGTAGCAGAACTGCAGAGTATAGATCTGATCTGTTGGTTGTGGGATCGCTTCGCTCTGCTTCTGTTGTTTGGCACGCAAGTAACCCTGTGTTGTTTAACCAGGTTGACACCTCATTTTTAGATATGCCCCTGGTGCTGCTCCTGGCATGCCCTCCTGCACTCTTCATTGAACCAAGGTAGATCCCCAGCTTGATGGTAATGATGGAGTGGGGGATATGCCAGGCCATGAGATTACCGATTGTGGTTATATACAGTTCTGCTGCTGATGGCCCATAGTGCCTCATGGATGTGCAGTTTTGAGCTGCTAGATCCGTTCGAAATCTATCCCATTTAGCATAGTGGTAGTGCTGCATGACATGATGGAGGGTATCCTCTTCTGAAGACACAACTTCGTCTCCACAAGAACTGTTTGGTGGTCACTTCTACCAACACTGTCATGGACAGACATATCTGTGGTAGCCAGGTTGGAGAGGATGAGGTCAAGTATGTTTTTTCCTCTTGGTGTTCTCACTACCTGCCACAGACCTAGTCTAGCAGTTATTCCCTTCAGGAATTGGCCAGCTCAGTCTGTGGTGGTGCTACCGAGCCACTCTCGGTGATGGACATTGATGTCCCCCACCCAGATTGCGTTCAGTGCCCTTGCCACCCTCAGTGCATCCTCCAATTGGTGTCCAGCAATGTGTGCTGATTCATCAGCTGAATGGGGGGTGCAGTGGCAATATCCAGCAGGAAGTTTCCTTGCCCATGTTTGACCTGATGTCATGAGACTTTATGGGGTCAGGAGTTGATGTTGAGGGCTCCCAGGGCAACTCCTGCCTGACTGTATACCACTGTGCCACCACCTCTGGGGCATTGTCTGTAGGTATGATTCCATGACTGTGACTATGTCAGGCTTTTGCTTGACTAATCATTGGACAATTCTCCCAATTTTGGCACTAGCCCCCAGATATTAGTAAGGAGGACTTTGCAGGGCTGACAGGGCTGGGTCTGCCGTTGTCATTTCCAGTGCTCTGATCGATGCTCGCTTCCAGTTTCTCAGGTCGATGTTCATTCCTTATTCACTTTGTAGCAGTTTGATACAACTGATTGGCTTGCTATGCCATTTCAGAGGACATTTGAGTCAACCACATTGCTGTGGGTTTGGAGTCACATGTAGGCCATGCCAGACCATTTAGGGATGGTAGATTTCCTTCCTTTAAGGACATTGGTGAACCAGTTATGACAATTGAGTGGTTTTGTGGTCACCATTAGATCAGCTTTTAATTCCAGATTTATTGATTGAATTTAAATCCTACCAGCTGCTGTGGTGGGACTTGAACCCATGCCCCCAGAGCCTTAGCCTGGGCCTCTAGATTACTAGTCCAGTGGTGTTATCGCTATGCCATCGTCTCCCCTCTAACATTGAGATATTTTCCCTCATGACAGGATCATGGTTTGGCCAGGTTACACCACTTCAATTCTACAGTATGAGAACAGTGTCATGTTATGTGCAGATGTCAGTCACAAGATTCTGCGTAGCGAAACTGTACTTGATGTAATGTATCAGTTGTATGAGCAGTTTGGTGAACAACGGTTTCAAGAGGCCTGCTCCAAGGAGCTAGTCGGTGTAATAGTTCTTACCAGGTAAGATGTGACTGATAGTTTGGGTTACTTCATGTCTTCCATATAGAAAAAGGGCACTTGGGTTGATGAGCTTGAGGGGGAGCTTTACTCTACTGCACATCTGGGTCTTGCAGTACTATGCCTTTTGAATATTTGATGCTAATTCTTCCTTCTGTTTAAATTAGGCTTTTTTCCATAACATGTTTTTAGGATGTACTCGTTCATAAACTAATTCATTCATTATGGTGACTTCTAGGTACAACAACAAAACTTACAGAATCGATGATGTTGATTGGGTTCAGAATCCACGAAATACCTTTAAAAAGGCAGATGGATCTGAAATCAGCTACATGGATTACTACAAGAAGGTACAATTGTGTGTTGCCATTGATCTGCAGTAAAAAGTTAGAACATCTCTACATTTCTCCTGTAGTTTACTGAATAGTTTGTTGGTAAACTGGCTTTTGTGTGGTGGGGATGTGGGCTAGGAAGATTTGAGCTATGCCTATTTTTCCCACAGCAATATAGTACAGACATCACTGATATGAACCAGCCAGTACTCATTAGTCAGCCCAAACGGCAAGGACCTGGTGGTACTACAGTTGGACCCATCTGCCTCATTCCAGAGCTGTGCTATCTTACAGGTAATAAGGATTTAAAGATACCTAAACAAAAACAGAATTACCTGGAAAAACTCAGCAGGTCTGGCAGCATCGGCGGAGAAGAAAAGAGTTGACGTTTCGAGTCCTCATGACCCTTCGACAGAACTCTTAGTCATATGGACTAGAAACGTTAACTCTCTTTCTTTCCACAGATGCTGTCAGGCCTGCTGAGTTCTCCCAGCAATTTTTGTTCTTGTTTGTAATAGTTATGTCTTTCTATAACTCCTTGTAAGTACGAAACTATGTTCCACCTCATAGGCTGGATCTTACCCATGTAGAATCACATTCTGGTGGAATGGTGGTGCAAGATGTTGAAATATTTCTCTACTGTTCAAGTGGCTGTGAATCATGTATTTTGAGATTGGCTAACTGTACTGAGGTTTTGTCCCATTTTGCATTCCAGTGAGCTACTGGGAGGAAGTCTTTAAGTAGTGAAACAATTTTTTAAAAAATTCTAAATTTGGCTGTGATTTAGTGCACACATAATTTAGCTTGTGCTGGTGATTATGGTTAAATACTGGGAAATAGATTGTACAGATTTTCAGCAAGGTTGTTGTGAATTGAAGGAAGCTGCTCCAAAGGGCTGCCAGTTTGTTCAGTGGATCTTTGATCTGTGCAAAAGATCAATTTTGATATGAATAGGTGATTTGCATTGATAACTGCTCTTTCTCAATCCACAATGACCTTGTGGAGCACAGCATGTGACTGCAAGACACAAAGCTATAATGTATATGAGAGTCTTCATCGAAAAGTGCCTCAAGCCTCTCATGTGCCCTTGTTTGAGTTCAGTGTATGACATTGAGCAGCAATTGTGTGCACTTGATTCAGGAAAGGCATTGAGCCTGGACAACATCTTGGCTGGTGCTGAGGACCTGTACACCAGACCTAGCTGTTCCTGTAGCCAACGTTGTCCCATCTACAAAAGTAGGACAAACCTAACCTGATTAACTGCTGCTCTATCAGCTTCTAGTTGAGTCATGGAAGGAATAGTGACATCAAGTGGAATTCCACTGACCCTCTGTTTTGGCTCTGCCAGAATCAGTTGACCCCAGACCTCATCACAGCTGCAAAACCTGAAAAACAAGAGGTGAGGCTCTTGACTTCAAGGCATTTGACTAGGTAAAGCATCAAAATGTCTCCTGGCTCTTTTGAACAAAAGAGAGAATTTAAACTTCTATGTCCTATTTAGCAAAACTGAAGAATTTTGCTTTTAATAGTGTCAGCTTCAATGGCTCAATGGTAGCACCCGCCACTTGAATCACAAGGTTCCGGGTTTAAGTCGCACTCCAGGGCTTGAACACAAATCAATGCTGAAACTGCAGTGCAGTACTGAGTGAGTGCTGTACTGTTGGAGGTGCTCTCTTTTGGATGAGACATTAAACAGAAGCCCCTCCAGCCTGCTCAGGTGAATTTAAAAGATCCCATTGAAAAAGAGCAGGGGAGTTATCCCCTATGTCTTGGCTGATATTTATTCCTCAATCAACATTACAAAACAGATCATCTGATGTGCACATTACATGACTACACTTCAAATAAGCACCAAATTGGCTGTAAAATGCCAAAGGTGGTTGTGAATGGCGTTATACAAATACAACTCTTTCTTTGTAATTTATAGGTATGACTGATAAGATGCGTTCCGATTTCAATGTTATGAGAGATCTGTCTGTACATACAAGACTAGCACCAGAACAGAGAGAACAACGGTTGTGGCGTTTCATGGACTACATCCAAAAGTATGTTCTTGAATGAAATGAAAGTTGGAAAAATTCTTCGCCTTCAGAAGTATAAAAACCAAAATTTTGTAATAAAGCTTCTTGTAAAAAAAAAAAAAATTGGAGCATATCCTTTCTGTAGACTGTAATAAAATTTAAATTCAGTTCATTGTTTTAATTCTGCATCTGTATTGGTTACTTGGGTTAGTAGATGAACTCACTTTAATTTGAATATTTGATGCAGTCCTATCTCAATTTCCTTGGCCTCGGCGTTTGGTCCAAGCCAGCACTGGGATTGGAGTCTGAGCCAGCTTGCACTGCTTACACTAAGAATTTATAATGTAATTTTCTTGTTCTTGGAGTGAGTCTGAAATTTGGATACTAGCAATTAGAGTACAAAATTAATTTGTTTAATTTATCCAATTTGCATATAATTACATAGCCTGGTTCTGTGCTCTATATTTGGTGAAACTGTTCAATGCTGGCGTTTACTCCGTGTGAGCTGCCTTCATCTGGCTTTGTCAGCTTAACCTACTATTTCTTTGTGTTAATCTAGTTTCCCTTTGAATGCATGGGAAAGTTCTGGCTCTCTTGTGCAAGCAGTCTGATGACACACATAGAAACTGCCAATTACAAACTGAACTGTCTTTATATATTGTTCTATATTAATGTATTTAATTTCTTTTGGATGCCATCAATGCAGAAAAATAGATTTTAGGCTTGAAATTATTAGTTTGCAATGAAATTTTAAACTTTTAATTTTAAACAGGGATGATAATGTACAGAAGGAACTCTCCGATTGGGGTCTCCAGTTTGATACCAAATTACACTCGCTGTCTGGCCGAGTAGTGCCTTCAGAGAAGATCCACCAAGGTGGAAAAATGGTAATGTGCAGGTGTAGAATGGAGTAGCAATTCTTTCCTTGTCTTAATTTAAGCATTTGAAATCCCAACCAGATTGTGAATGGCTATAAACAGTATTTAAATCCATATGTAAGAAGGAATTGCTAAATTCCCTCAGCCAAATAGTTCTTGAATCTACTTTATGGCAATAAGTCTTTGAAGCACTGTTGGTTAAGCCCAGCGTGGGGATACCTTCAGGACATCGATAGACATGTAGATTTAAGTGGGAACTAACTTTCAGCCATTGGCCAGCAATGTGTTCTTTAAGACCGGTTATTACATTGGAATGCAAGCTACAATAGGCAGAAGATAGTGAAATTAAGTGTATAAAAGTACTCTTGTAGGCAGGTAGTCTTTGTGATAAGTCTTGTTGGGAAAGTGGCTCGCAGAAATTTAGATTTACATTACTGTTACTTCAGCTTGGGAGCAGAGGAACTAGATTTGGCTCTGAGCTTGTTCTGCCATTCATCTAAGTCATGACTGATGTGAATCTCAACTTCATTTATCTGACTTGGTTCCATAATCCTCAAGACCCTAACCATCATACAAATTTACAGCACAGAAGGCTGTTCGGCTTATCATACCAATTCCAGCTGTTAGAGCTATCCAATTGGTGCCAATCTTCTGCTCTTCACAATGAACATGTTTCTTTATCAGGTATACATCCAATTTCCAAAGTAGACTGGGGCTGTGCTAGTTAATGTTAGAGTTTCATAAATCTATTTATTTCCATGTAGCTATTGGTGGCTGGGAATATGATGACGTGGTACACAACAAAACTCTTGACTCTGGTTTTAGTACTTTAAAAAAGTTTCTATTCACACACAGAAACAGCAGCACTGCTAATGCAAGCATCAAACTACATTGCATGGATAGGATATGATTTTGTGAACTGATGTCATTAATAATTGCACAGTTTAGCATGTGTGAAAGTAAATTCTCAAAACTGTTGCTTTGCCTTACTGTAACTGTTGTATGCTGGCAATTTTTCTTCAGTATGGAGAAGGAAAAACTAAAGATCTCTCTAGAATAGGTATGCATTTTAAAAAGCAATTTGTGTGTATGTTTAATTACACTTTATGTTGTGACTATATTTTCAATGCATGGGTCCCATTTCTTTTCAGTTTGACTATAATCCTCAAGCAGCAGAGTGGTCCAGAGAAACCCGAGGTGCTTACCTGATTAATCCTATTCCACTGGAGAATTGGGTGTTGATTTTCACCCGAAGGAATGCTGATGTAGCTAGGAGCCTCTTCCAAACTCTAGGCAAAGTAGTAAATGCAATGGGCATTAGGATGGAGAAGCCATTAATGTAAGTATTCAACAATACTAAGTATAGTTCACACTATTCCACCATTAGTCTAATTATATTGGGTAATTCACATGAGATACCATAAATATTCCTGTCAACTTTAGGAACATAGGAACAGAAATTGGCTATTTAGCTCTTTGAGCCTATTGCTCCATTCAGTGAGATTATGACTGACCTGTGACCTAACTTTATACCTGTCTTTGCCTCATAACTCATCTTTTGGTTGAAGAAAATCTATTAATCTCAGGTCAATTAATTTTAAATCCATCATCGACAGCCATTTGCTGATGAGTTCTAAACTTCTGCCACCTGTTGCCTGTAAAGGTGTTACCTGGTCACGGTGCTAAGAGGCCTGCTCCTAATATTAGGCTGATTTCCCCACTATTCCTAGATTCCCCAGTGGTGGAAATAGTTCCCCTCTGTGCCCAATCAGTTCCCTTTGTGAATGTGGGAGCATGGTGTAGTTTGGTTGTCAACAGTTTTGGGGAAAAAAAAACAATCTAAAACGAAAATATACAAGTAAAAACCTTTATACTGGCAATAAAATATAATGGTTGCCTGCAAGCGCCTGCTCTGCATCACTGCAATCTGAACTATGGACAGGAGGACACTTCATGCCAGGAAAGGAGGCCCAAAGAGGAAAACCTCCTCGTAGATGAACTTTGGAAGATTCATGCCTTTCAACGCCTTCATCAATACCACATCCTAGCAAACCAAATTGATTGAAAAACTTGGATCTCTTCGGCTTAACTTAAGGCATGCTGGACACATATGTACTGTTGCATTGAGAAAAACTTAAAATGTTGACAGTTTAGTTTGTGCCTAAGACAGCTCCAAGTTGCAAACAGAGGTGGGCTGTGAATAATAGTTTCTCTAAGGGAAAAGCCATATCCTTTTTTAATATAATTGTTTTCTCTATCCCTTCACGCAAAACTGGATTTTTAATGAAGTGGTCTCCAGCCCCTGATTCATTGTGGGAGAAATTACATAATTAGTAACATGGAGTTACTGTCCTGTAAATCTTGCTTTGGGTCTAAGATCGATTCCCTATTCCAGTGAAGAAAGATTAACGTCCTGCAGTCAGTGTGAGACAGTCTGGCATTAAACAAAGGACATCAATCAGATGGTCTTTGGAGAAAGCTGACGAGCAGCAAGCTGAGCAGGGGTCACTCATTCTTGATACCATCTGTGGATGAAGAGTTCAGGTCTTAACAGAAGAGTGGAGATTGTGGATGGGGCCATTTTGTACCGTGCCCAATTTTCTTCCTCATTGATGTCTACTTCGTTTGCAATTCCTCAGATAATAACTGTCCATGACCATGGGCAGCAGGCCCTGTACAACATCATCCAGGCTTGAGCTGGCAAATTGCAAGTAGCATTTGTGCCACAAATATCAGACAAAGACGATCTCCAACCAGAGTGAGTCTAATCTCCTGTTAATTTTTAATCACATTCCCACCATCAACTTTCTGCCATCACGATCCTAGGGATCAGAAACTTGACCAGAACAGTCCCATAAATGCCCCAGTTGGGTGACCAGTTCAAAGATGAGGTATTTTGTGATGAATGGCTCTCCTGACTCCCCATTTACAAGTCAGGAGCATGTTGGAATATATTCCACATGGGTGGGTGCGTGTAGCTGTGTCAGAGAAATCAACTTGAAACATTCACTCTTGCTCTCCACAGATGTTCCCTGACCTGAATATTTCCAGCCTTTTCTGTTATTGCTAACTTAATCTTGCTGGGTACTTTGCAGCTCTGAGTATCTATTTTGAATTGGCAAGTTGCTATTGTATTGTGATTATTTTGGGGCATTGTTGGAAATGGAGGAAATTTTACATGGGTAGGTTCCAGCCACGACCACTTTCTGTGGCTACATTTGACGGGGTTATGCTATACATTATCAATTGGATCTGGTCACTTCATTGTCCAAAAAACATCTTGTTTTATTGCTGTTCTAAAATTAGCATTTTTAATTGCAGGATTGAGGTGGAAGATCGCAGTGAGGCGTTTTTGAAGGCATTGCAGTCTAATGTTACTCAGTCTACAAGAATTGTAAGGGGACATATTTATTTATTAGTTTATAGAGATTTTAATCCAGTGTTACTTATCTCTGATTAAAGTTAAGCTTGCAATTGTGTATGTGTGGGAGTTAAAATGGCAGAACAGAATTTATTCCTTTTGGAGCCGGTTAATCTTTTTGAAAAGGTGTAAAATCCAAAATCTGTAAAAGTGGGTGGGGGCGACTTAATAGCACAGAAGAATTACGTCTATAGAATCCTAGATTGTGAATAAAAGTATCAAGTACACAACCAGTAGCAATGCTAAACTTGTCCAAATCATTGGTTGGGCTTTGGTTGAACAATATTGTCTAATTTTGGGCACTGATCTTTAGGAATTACATGAAATAGGTGCCAGAAAGATTCCTTAACATTACCCCATGGTTTTACTTAACAGAACTCTGAGCAATGGAGTCTCTTAGTGAGAGTAGTGAAGGTTTGGAGGAGTTCTAATAGATATGCTCAAGGTTTTGGAAGGATTTTGATGAAGGAAAAGGGCTGGTGGGAAGTGGGAGCAGGAAGCTCCCAATTATTTGTCAGTAATGTGGTCTCCTGCATAAAGCGTCTCTAGGTTAGCCTTTCAAACGAGGAAAAATGGCATTATTGGTAAGTATTTCATAAAATTGAAGAGATCGGATGATGGAATGATGAAATGGAAAGCATCCATTGTAGTGATAGGCTTATGAAGAAAAATAAGCTGCACAACAGTGGTAATTCTGTGTTCAAATTTAACTTTCATCCCCTCACCAGGTGGTTTGTGTTCTTCCATCTAACCGCAAAGACAAATATGATACAATCAAGAAATACTTGTGTGTTGAATGCCCTACCCCGAGTCAGTGTGTCGTCGCCCGCACTTTGAGCAAGCCACAGGCATTGATGGCTATTGCTACAAAAATTGCTTTACAAATAAATTGTAAGATGGGTGGTGAACTGTGGAGTGTTGAGATACCAGTAAGTATTTGCACTTGAATGAAAATCCACACGTTTTTCTGTATTGCAAAATAAAATGTTTCTTTGGACGTTTTTATGGCGAATTAAATGCCAGGGGAGAGAATACATCCTTAAATATCAAAGACTCGTTTTCTGTATCACAGCAGAGGAGACTGCTGCTGAGCTGTCTCAGCCCTCCTGTATTGTGTATTCAAAACAAGGAATAGTGTACAAATCGGCTCTAACTAATAGTGCAAAGCAAAGTGGTTGCAGTGGATCAGAAAGGCGTTGTGGCTTTGGTACTGAACTAGAAACTAGACGTGGTGAATTAAAATCTTAATGTGTCATTGTGAAATTAAGGTCACTTGATTTGGGAAAATTTGCACAAGTAGCTGATTTTGATTTTATTGTATCTTAAAGCATGGGTGACATTTTAACTTAGTGAATTTTTTACAGCTCAAACAGCTTATGGTGGTTGGAATAGACTGTTACCATGATAATGCTGCTGGGAGAAAGTCTATAGCGGGATTTGTAGCCAGTCTTAATCAGTCAATAACAAGGTAAGCTGCGATCGGAACCTACCCGTCCGATTAGGATACCTGTATATCAAAACGTTTAAAATATTTCTCTCCATATAAAATTTGATAGTTTGCTCCTAATCTTTAGTTTGAAATTGAATTGAGTTTCCACATTTTCAGAAACTTAAAATATTGATTTTTCACAGAATCGCAGAGTTATTACGGTGCAGAAGGAGGCCATTTGGCCCATCACGTCTGCGCCGGCTCTCTGAATGAGCATTATGACTTAGTGCCATTCTCCTTTTTTTTCCCGTACCCCTGCACATTGTTTCTATTCTAATGCCTGCTTGAATGCTTCAGTTGAAGCTGCCTCCACCACACTTGCCGGCAGTGCATTCCAGACGTGAACCACTCACTGTGTGTGAAAGTTCTTTTCTCACATCTTCTTTTGCAAATCACTTTAAGTATGTGCGCTCTTGTTGTCGATCCTTTTTATGAATGGGAACAGAGTCTCCCTCATTACTCTATCCAGCCCCCTCATGATTTTGAGCACCTCTATCAAATCTCCTCTTAGCCTTCACTCCTCCAACCTCTCACAACTCTAGTTACTCATCCCTGGAACCATTCTTGTAAATCTTGAAAGAAGCTGCTTCGTTCTTGGTGAATAGAGGGGAGCCGGAAGGTTTTTATCTGCAACACAATTCAAACCTTGAGGGGGAAGTTTTTTTTTTCAGATTTTGTTTGTCCTCTCTGTCTTCTATCCTCCACCACACATTTTCTGCTCTTTCACCCCCACCCCAGCTCTTGTATTTCAGATTGTTAAAAAAACTGTAGTAAATGACAGGGCACTTAAGACAGTAGTTTGGAAATAACACTAAGTGTGCAGTGTATTTCCATTGTGTATCCTCATCTATTCTGATGCTTTCAGATGAAAGACCATGTGCTCAGCACCTTGAAATTAATATTGAGAACCTTCTAAAAAAGCCAAGTCCTGAAGACTGGATTCTAAGTAATCATGTACTTAAACAATCTAATGCAATTTTCATCTGATGCTCTAGTTTTTATGCGGACAGCACTGAGGTCTCTGACCCAAAAATGGCCTGGTTCCTTAGTAAATTATCTTGACTATAGGACAAGATTTGTTCTTTGTAGGACTTGTCACAGTTTCTGTGGATCCAGCCTAGCTACAAATTGTGGGTGGTGCAGCAACCAACATTTGTTGTGAAGTTGCAGAAATGTTGACGGAACTTTGCTCTGCTCTCCCGTAATAAATAGGATTTTCTACTCAAGGGATAAGTAAACTTACTTTTGGCTTGATTGACCTTGTTACTGTCTAATGAGTTGTCCACGTTTTAAAAACTAAAAAGGTCTAGAACTGTGAAAGTGCTGGGCTGGTAGGATTTAATGAAGAATGATGTAGCCAAGGTTTAATTGGAGTATTTATTTTTGGTATTTTTGGAGAATCTGTGCTATTTTATAATTGAGGTGTTTTAATATCTGCTCTTCAAATGTTTATAAAGATGTAGGTATAAACTTGATTGCTAGATGAAATCTGTGTGCAGGGTTACACTGCAAAGTTTTCAAGTTGAAGATTTTAGGATGAACATCTCATTGATCTTGTGACTAGGTGGTTTTCTCGCTGCATCCTGCAAGAGCGTGGACAAGAACTTGTAGATGGATTAAAAGTTTGCTTACAAGGTAGGTTCATATTAAAATTGGATAAAAGCTGTTGTATACTTAAGAGCCAGAAATATGTACAAGGGAACAGTGACTTGTGTTGAATATTTTCATGATGGGCCCCTGGAAACATCAAAATTTATATATAAATTACTTCTACAGGTTGGTAAGGTTGCATTTATTTAAAGATATGTATTTCAAAATTTTTGACCAGAGGTGTAGATGAATTTGACATATTAGTTTTCTGAGCGAAGACCACCAGAATATGTGGACTCATTGTATTCCTAAAAGTCATGAAGCTGAGCTTAGTGTGATCACAATTTGACAAAAAATGTATTTTTTTTCCAGCTTGCTTGTATGGTGCAGGAATTGTGGGATTATCCACCAATTCCTCCCAGGGATAAAGACAAAAATTGCTGGAAAAACTCAGCAGGCCTGACAGCATCTGTGGAGAGAAAGGCAGAGTTAACGTTTCTAGTCCGTATGACTCTTCAGATCTGATAAAGAGTCACACGGTCTTGAAACATTAAGCTGCCTTTTTCTTCACAGATGCTGTCAGGCCTGCTGAGTTTTTCCAGCAATTTTTGTCTTTGTTTCAGATTTCCAGCATCCGCAGTATTTTGCTTTTACCTCCCAGGGACAACTCTGCTGAAGCTAAGACAGCCAATGAGGGAGAAACCCCCCCTGTCATCATGCTTTGATGTCACTTGCATGGAATTCCTCTGCAGATTTGAGAGGCCCATGATTAATAACTTCTGGGCGGATGATGCTGAAAGAAACAAGGGCATGAGATCTACAAAGTGCAGACAGTCAGCTTGAGAGGATCTTTTTGGCCCAGATTTTGAGATAGCAAGAGTGAAATTGTCAGCGTTTGTCATCATTCCTCCTCTGAAACTGCAAATTATGGAGTCTGTACATGAGCAATTCAACACTCAAATCCAGAAGTTTGCTGTCAGTGAACCTGCTTATTTGGAGTGTGTGTTGAAGTCCTTTCAGGCTGCAATCAATTACAAATCATTAAACTGGCAAGAACTTCTTCCCCTTTTAATGTTCTTTGTCTCACTGTAAAAACTCTTAAAAGTTGTCATGTTAAATGAGGTGTGACTGGGTTCTAAAGCTGTATTAAGTTCATAATGTTTAAAAAGCCTCAGAGCAATTTTATATTTAGTATGCAGGAGCAACACTAGTGGTATTTTCCACTAACAGGATGCTGCCACCAAATCAAAAAGACATTCTGCCTACTACACATGCATCTTGAATTTCAGTGTCTGTGTGATATCAGGTACATAGGCCGTATGTCTCAACGATTGGTGGATGGTATCAAACAGCACATCCCTTCAGCTTTTTGCAATAGATACAGTACTAACTGCTCAACCAAGCCTGTGCTTGCAAAACTCAGGACATGTTTAACATTAGATGTGATTCCTTGATTGGACAGCGCTTGCTGAAAAATCCCGAATGTGTTAAGAATTACACTGGCAACCGATATCATTGAGCTTGCAATGTACTTCCTTTATGCTTTCTAGAAGCTACATGCGTTCGTTTGCAGAGACCTGTCCTCTGCAGGCAAAAACAATGTTTAGGCATTGCACCTTTTTTGAATTAAACAAAAGGATGGGGTCACTGGTGCATTTTCTACAGCAACTCCTTGACCAATCAGAGCCAGCTTGCCAACCAATCAGCATCCTTTTCTCGTGCAGTATTAATTGTTGCTCCCATTGAAATTTGGAATTCTTGCACCAGTCCTGATAAGGATGTAAAGTTTTGGCATGACTTCTTCAGAAATACTCACACTTTACATTTGTTGAATGCTAAATTTCTCCATAAATTCCAGATTTTTAAATTCTCAAACTTTATTTTGTACCTTTAGTCCAATAATTGGTGGACAATTATTATTGCGTCATCTGTATTTAAAAAAAAAAGTGAAAAGATTCGGTGATTTTCTTTTTTGCTTCCTGATTTGCTGTTTGAGAATACTGAAATATGTTATGTCTGCTTACCCTCTTGTTGACATCACTTCTGTCAGACACTTGGGAGGTCCCCTTGGTGCCAGAAAGAAGCCAGTGTTGGAAGAGGCAAAGTGGGTGCCACAGATCTCTGGATCTTTATGGGCAACTTTCTCCCATATTAATGGTGATTGTCATTCCTTCACTGTTGACTGCAAAATCTGGGCCAGGGTGAGAGTTACTTCCAAACCAATGACGAGGGCTTGACAGGAGCAGCACCAGATATTCTTAAAAATGAATTGTCAACTGAGTGAAACTATAACACAGGAGTACATGGCAAGCCAATCAGCATAAACAACATGAAATTGGCAGTTAAGCGACCCCACAACCAACGGATCACTTGGAAGCTATGCAGTCCTGCCACATTCAGTTGTGAATGGTGGTGGACAATTAAACAACTAATTGGAGGAAGAGGCCCCATATATATCCCCATCCCTCACTGAAGGGAGGAGCCCAGCATATCAATACAAAAGGCAAGGCTGAAGCATTTGTAACCCTCTTCAGCCAGAAGTGCCAAGTGAATGATCCATCCCGGCCTCTTCTTGAGGCCCCCAACATCTCAGATGTCAGTCTTCTATCAATTCAACTTACTCTAATGGAAGATTGACAGTGCTATCATACAGTACTTACAATAATCTCATTGACACTTTCGGTTTTGCCAGGGCTACTTAGCTTCTGACCTCATTACAGCTTTGGTCCAAACATGGACAAAAGAGCAGAATTCAAGAGGTGAGATGAGTGTGACTGCCCTTGACATCAAGGTAACATTTGACCGAGTGTGGCATCAAGGAGTTGTAGCAAATCTGGAGTCATATGGGAATCGGGTGAAAACTCTGCTAGTTAAAGTCATACCTAGCACAAGGGAAGTTAGTTGTGGTCGTTGGAGGTCAGCCATCTCTGTGCCAGGGCATCACTGCAGGAGTTTCTCAAGGTAGTGTCCCAGGCCTGACCATCTTCAGCTGCTTCATCAATGATTAACCTTCCATCAGGTCAGAAGTGGGGATGTTGGCTGCTGATTGCACAATGTTCACCATTCACGATGACTCAGATACTGAAGCTGTCGGTGACCACATGCAGCAAGACCTGGTAAACCATTCCGGTTTGGGCTGATGTGTGGTGCAAATGTCACTTGCCACTTAAATCCCAGGCAATGACTATCTATCTCCCTATGTCATTCAATGGCATTAGTATTGCTGAATCCCCCACTGTCAACATAATGGGGGTTAACGTTGACCAGAAACTGAACTGGACTAGCATATAAATACAGTGGTTGTAAGAGCAGGTCAGAGGTTGGGAATTATGTGGTGAGTAACTCACCATCTGACTCCCCAAAGCCTGTCCACCATCTACAAGGTATAAGTCAGGAGTGTGATGGAATACTCCTCACTTGCCTAGCCAAGTGCGGCTCTAACAAGACTCAAGAAGCTTGACACCAACCAGGGCAAAGCAGCCTGCTTGATAGGCATCCCATCCACCACCTTAAACATTCACTTTCTCCACCATTGATGCATAGTGGCAGCAGTATGTGCCATCCACAAGAGGCACTGCAGCAACTCAACAGGGCTTCTTTGACAGCACCTTCCAAACCTGTGACCTATACCACCAAGGAGGACAGGGCAGCAGATGCACAGAAGCACCTCTACCTGCAAATTTCCCTTCACGCTATTTTGATTTGGGGCTATATTGCCATTCCTTTGCTGTTGTTAGGTCAGAATCCTGTACTCCTTTTCTAACAACACTGTGGGTGTACTTACACCACATGGACTGAATTGGTTGAAGAAGGCAGCTCAGCACTACCTTTTCGAGACCAATTAGGGATGGCCAATAAATGTTGGTCTTGCCAGCAATGACCACATCCAATGAAAGAATTAAAAAAATAAACAATGCAGGATCTAAAATGATGTAACAAATCTGGGCACCTAAAAACCTTTAACCTTGCATCAGTAACTAACATTATTTGAATTGATCATTGGGCACAAACTTGAAGATCACCTATATGAAAATTTCTGGATTCTCCACTAGTAAGCAGTGCGGGAGTTGAATCAGTTTTTGAGCCTAGTTCCCCAGTGGAGGGGAAGATTGGTTGTGGATTAGTTACGGGATGTTTTCTATTAAGTTCAGTAATGCTACTTAATTTGTTAAATTTTGATTCCCTCAGCTGCTTTAAAGACATGGCATGCGTACAACAAGTGCCTACCTGGTCGTATCATCGTGTACCGTGATGGAGTTGGTGATGGGCAGCTCAACACAGTGGTGAATTATGAAGTTCCACAGCTGCTAGATTGTTTGAGATATCTCACTGACTACAAGTGAGTTATGCAAATTCTCAAATGCCTAAGCAGTATGAGAAGTGTTTTTTGCCGTTTTTATTGGCACATCTAGCAAATGTTTCTTTTTCAGTCCGAAGCTATCGGTGATTGTTGTAAAGAAGCGTGTTAATGCAAGGTTTTTTTCACAATCTGGTGGAAGATTACAGAACCCACCACCTGGCACTGTCATTGATACAGATGTCACAAGACCAGAATGGTATAGTATAGTTTTAAAGATTCAAGCATAATTATAGATTAAAAGATTTTAGTTGACCAGTTTTTTGCAAGTAAAAATCAGACTCTTAGATGTGTGCTTTTTTTTTTCAGGTATGACTTCTATATAGTCAGCCAGTCAGTGAAAGTTGGAACAGTTACACCAACGCACTATAATGTAGTGTATGACAGCAGCAACTTGAAACCAGATTACATGCAGCGGCTAACCTACAAGCTGTGCCACATGTATTACAATTGGCCGGTGAGTGAAATGACCTCTGCTTTTATTTACTAAAACTGACCAGGCTGGAGGCTTGAATGTTCCAATGTTCTAAAGTAACCCCATCTTAAAAAATAAATTTTCTCAGGCATCAGCTGCCAGACTTTTGAGGCTCGAGTTAACTTGTTTGTCACTTGAAAGTTACTACAAAGTGAACGGGAAGCTTGACTGTTTGAATTTTTTTAGTATGCGAAGCTTAACATCCATTCACCATCCATTGTGGGGTAGAATGTTACAGTGCAAAAGCAAAGTTGGTGTGGCGTGGACCCTGCTCCTTGCCAACCAGCCCTGAGTAATAATGCCTCTCACTGGGGAGGAAATCCAGCCCTTAGGAGCAGCTCCATCAGTCTCAGCAGTGCCAAGAACCTATTACTGGGTGCTGCCTTGACTGCAACCAGGAACAGGAAAAAGACTGATGGATCCTGGAACCAGGTAAGTCTGGGGTCTTGGGCAGAGGAGGTTTGGACTGTTTAGTTTGGGTTGGTGGGGTGTGTTTAATGGAGCAGGGTGGGTACTACCTTCAGGGGTTTCCCCCAATCTGCACAGGGAGCAGACCCCCCCCCCCCACCCCCTGCCCACTCCAACTGTTTTATAGCCTGTGCAGCATATTATCGCAGCCAATTGGCTTGGTAAAGAGCCGAAATGACCCTTGATTTATTCTGCTTCTCTGCCCCCCCCCCCCCCCCCCCCCCCCCCCCCCCCATATTATGGGAATGGGCATGGAGGTGGTGGGGTGGGCACCCACCCTTCATTACATGCCCCCCCAGCTGAAAACATATCCAGCAGGGGGCACATGAAATGCAGTTCGTGTTTTCTCAATTATTTGGACTTTTTTTTTAATTTAGTCATACAGTTTCTAGTTTCAAGTCCTGGCATAATCCTAACCAATCACCTCTCCTCCTCAGAATATCTTTAGTTGACGTTTGTTGGGAATATGTATGTATTTAGAGCATACTGGGAAGAACAGGAAGCTTGTTTGAATGTGCAAAAGGGAACGGGCAGGGAGAAATTCATTTTCAAACACAAAATGTGTGGAGGTTAAATCATTGCAATATTTCAAACTAATCCAGGGAAGTTGAACCAGAGGATGTAATTGAGAATTGAATAAAAAGTAAACTAAGTTTGTTCTTGACTGAGGGTGGGATTTCCCCCTCCTGTGGTGGGTGGGAGAAGCAGTGTTCTCTCCACTGGCCACAAAGGTGGGTTTTCGGGCCCGATTGTCCACTTGTCATCTCATTAAATATGCATCAGGAAACGAGTCATATCGTCGGTGAGTACTCTGATTCGCCCGCCCCACCATATCGCCAGTGGGTGTACTCTGATTCGCCCGCCCCACCATAACCTCAGTGAAACCTCACCCAGGGCACCATCCATTTTCTTGATGACTGCAGCCCAGGATTTCTCCAGGTTAGAGATGGTCCTCAAACCAAAGAAACATGCAGCCCCAAGTTTAGTGATGTGTTGCTGGATCACCTCTGGATGCCTTTGAGGACCGCTCTGACTTTCTCCACCCTTGTGGAGGAGGCCACCCAAGTCACCAATCTGGCCTGGTAGGAGTGTTTTTGGTGGTGTGTCAATTCCGTTTGGAAGCGAGCTGGGATCCAATGTCACAAACAGGTGAATGATCTCATCTGCACAACGAGGGTAAGTCAACCTTCTCGTCACTCTTGCCACATTCTCACAAGCCCCTCAGGCTTTCACAGGATGACGCTCTGCAGGGAACTTGCACACTACCAGCACAAGGGACATCACCACACTCGCTCCTACACACAAATTGACACCTCCACCTGGGCTCCACTCAGTGCATACACAAGACCGATATGCTTATCACCTGCTTTGGCACGCTTCATGCTCTCTCTCTCTCAATCTATCTGTCTTAATGCAGGCCAAGCTCGCCCATATTAAAAGGGGGATGCCCCGAACCAGTGGGGGCATGGCAGAGATCAGAGCCCTCACCCAGTATGAGGAACAAGCAGTATAACTGGCTGGAGAAGACCAGGACTATTACCTGTGGCAACATTGAGACTGGTGGCACACACCTAAGTGAGGACCCTGCACCAGCTGATCCTTTATCGCAAGACTGAGTGCAGTGTGATGTTTTGTACATTGCTGCCATGCACTAATTATCTCTCCTCTTACAGGTACCTCTACCAATGGCACAGGGACACAGAGCCAGCCCTTCCTGTCCAGGCCCCTCAATTCTTCCGATAAGGATCCTGAGGACAACAATGGAAGACCTATCACAGCGCTCACCCACACTCTCCACCAGTGCAGAGAGATACCTTGGTGAGATTTAGATCTAGAGCAGGCTCAGGGTCACAATCTGGTGAACACAGCAGTTTCTGGTCCACAGCAGGCAGCAGCTAAAACATCCAAGGTCACTGGCACTCAGGATTCCTGGAGGCTAGGATTCTGCTGAGTCTTAAGTCAAATGACGAGCCTATGGACTCTGTCTTAACGCAGATGTTGGAGCTGCAGCGATTCACTGGAATATCAGGCAAGGTTGCAATGTATGATGGAGTCCGTCCACGTTCAGTCTGACATGCTGGCACACAGGTCAACACTGGCAGGATGGCAGGGAAGACCTTGGAGACCTTAGTCCAGGACATTGGTCCTGAACTGCACCAGGAGCTGCACTCCATTGCTGTAGGCTATTCAAGAGGGGGCCAAGACACCTCGATCTCACTCCAGGTGCCCCTTCTCAAGGAGTCAGCCAGAGGCCCCTGGGCATCCATAGGGATGAGAATCAGCAGCTGGACACCTGGGGAGAGCCTAGATGATTCTAGGAGCACCCAGCTGATCCCACTCTCCACTGCCTGTGACCCCATCACCTCCAGCTCCACAAGTCACGGGCGGGTGTGCCTGGCCCTCAGCAGAAGGGTGCTGCAGCCCTCCAGAGTCATCACAGACCACAGTGTAGTGGTCAGCAGGCTGCCTCCACCTCCACTGTGAATGTTGGGGATGCCCCTCTTTGGGCTTGTCTGCATTGCACCCGCAAGGCTATCGTCAGAAGGGATGTCATACTAGTCCATACGTTCTGCTCAGCGTACCCTCACCTAAACACTCGCCAAGCTCAGCAGTGTGACATCCATATGTGTTACCGTTAAAGGAAACATCTAGTATGATCTTGATATGCATCACCTTGAGGTGCTTCACCAGACGCATGGCTCACTGTCATGAATGCACTGACGATTGCAGTGCAACTCCTGCCTCTTGTAGGCTCCTGGAGAGACGCTTGATGAGCCAGTACCTTCTGTTGTGTGTTGCCGGAACACCCCTCTGCAGGCGGAGCATCATCTCGGTGAGGACACGTGCTCCCAAGGCTCTGTCACCCCTCAGATGATCAGGAAAGGTGAGCCTAGTGTGTAACTACTCATTGTCGGATTGAAGAGGATGGGTGAGATGAGACGGCTTGCAATGCTGGTGGCGATGTGGGCCCCATCATGGAGGGCACTTGGCTGAGAGGATGACCACTGCTACTCATCCTCCTCCTAGAATCTGGTAGCTATGAGGACCTCGTGCACGCCTCTTGCCCTGCTGCCTCGGCTTTGTCAACCTTATCAGCCTCCGCCCTCTCAATGTCATTCTTATCGGAGGAGACATGCAGCTTCTCGTATTTTGGCGTCTGGCAAGCTCTCCCCCTTTGCAGAGCCAGGTTATGCAGGGTGCAGCAAGCCACAATGATCCGTGAGACTGTCTGGAGAAGTGGACTGGAGTGTGCCGCCATACCTGTCAGTGCATTGGCATTGTATCTTCAAGATGTCAATGGTTTGCTCGATCAATTGTGTGGTAGAATGAGCATTGTTGTACCTTCCCTTAGTTGGCTTTTGTGCCACACAGGTGCCATCAGCTACATTCTTTGTAGGTAGTCTTTACCACCAAGCCAACCCTGGATCTTGTGTAGTCCCTCGAAGATGCCCATGATCTGCGATATAATCAAGATGTAGGAATCATGGCAGCTTTCTGGATCTGGAGCAAACCTGTATGATGTGTTTCTGGTTGCAGACGAGCTGTGCGTTGAGCGAGTGAAACCCTTTCCTGTTGATGTATTGCACTGCTTGTTGCCACAGAGTTCATATAGCCACATGAGTGCAGTGGATGGCACCCTGGTAGGAATTCCAAGATGGCAGCAAAGCCCAGCTCTGGCTGTCTGGCTAGCTTGATGTCTGGAGGAGTGCATATAATTGTGGGCCTTAGCAAAAATGGTGTTCGTCACCAGCTGTGTGCACTTCAGTGGATGTGTGAGATCCTGCAGAGGTCTCCAGTGGAGCCCTGGAACGAGGGTTTCGTATAGAAGTTGAGAGCGGCGTTGACTTTGATAGCCACTGGCAATGGATATCCTCCCAGTCCCTGTGACATCAACTCCTGGAGAATGTGGCAGTTGTGAGCCACCAGATCCCTGGATATGTGGAGGCATCAATGGTGCACTCGCGTTCACCTGGAGAAAAAACGTGCGTGTCCCAACCCCCCCCACCCGCCCACCCATGCAGTGATCAAATTCTCTTAGAAGCTCTAAGAACCCTCCCGAGCACTGTTTCATTTTCTGGTGCAACATACCTACGGTTTGAAAGATGATTTTGCTACCAGACCACTTCACACCTCCTATGTGACTGTGCAAATACCTTCATCCTGGAGAAGCATAATGTAAGGGCCCCTCCCTCCAATAACTAAGTCTTCCCCCTGTAATCCTGGACCCCATTTATAATTGAAGTTGTTACCCCTGAGTTGTTTGAGGTGGATGTTCCTATGTCCCATGTTGACCTTACCCCTCCACATCTTGAGGCTTACTGTATAGGGACCCCCACCCTATGAGACCTAGTGCCCACCCATACACTACCTGTTCCCGGTCTATAGGCTGCAGATGCCCTGCTCCCTAACTGTGACTCTGCCATCTGTGGCCCAGTACTATGCTCACAACCTCTGGGACCAACATGCTTGAGGTGATGACCATGCCTGCGTGCGCCATGCTGGGCATGACTGACATGCCCTCCCCCTCCCTAGACTGGGACAAAGACTATCTTTGCAATCTCAGTTGTCTAAACTGAAGTGCTTCCTTACTCTGCTCTCAGCTTTCCTCTTCTTCCCCCACCACACCTCCAGTCATGTCTGTGTGCACCCTTCCCCAACCAAGCCTTTGCCCTCTGGACCGTCCCCTTGCCTCCCCACACTCCCCTACCTCAATCAAGACTTTGCCCTCCATCACACTTCAACCCATCTCCCCCGCTTACCACTAGCCTGGTAAATATTGCCTAGTTTGTGAAAACCCCCTGAAATCGATGTGCTGCTGACTGCGCAGCCTGGCACGGAGTTGGAGGACCTGCAAGCACAGCACAATGCAAAGTGGGTGACCATACCCTGAAGTCACAAGTGCACCTGGCGAATTGCACTTCAGGTTGTGTATATCCAATCCTGCATCAGGTCAGTGTAATTAGACACCGCCGTGGCCTTTTGATCCTGTGTGGGGGCATGATTCCAGCGCGATGCCTTGATAATGAGCATCCATAATATGCTAATGCATTCACATTTTGCTCCTGACATGGTGAAGCAGGAAACACATTCCGCTATTGAAGTCTGCAGCACTCTATCTGTTTTCGCGCCAATAGAAAACTGACTGTTTTGCTCCTGCGCTATTATCCTGTGCTGCCTGCCGTTATGCCAGCCACTGACTGGACCGGAAAGTCCAGCCTGAGTTTCTGTGCTCACAGTAATATCCTAGGCAGATTGAAGGCCAAAACATTGGGCTGATGCTATGACGGGTGAGTTGGTATACGTGAGCGAACTTTGGCTGAATGAATCTAATCAATGCCATTTCTTAACTTAGGCCACATTGTCATTTGAAAAATCCAAGTAAGATGCAATGGAACCATATGAGTTTTTTTTTTTTGTATAGTGGTTTGAGAAGCTTATTATATTTCTGATTACTTTGTCTTAAACAGTGAATTGTTTGCTCTTGCTTCAGGTGGTTGATTAAAGGGGTGGGGTATCATGTTGCAGTTCAGAAAGAACATAGGAATGTGGGAGTAGGCCATTCAGCCCATGAGCCTGCTCTACCATTCAGCATGGCTGATCATCCACTTCAGTGCTTTTTCCTACACTATCCCCATATCCGTTTGTCATTGGTATTTAGAAATGTCAATCTCAGCTTTAAACATACTCAATGACTGCTTCCACAGCCCACTGGGGTAGAGAATTTCAAAGGTTCACAACCCTCCGAGTAAAGAAAAATCTCATCTCGGTCCTAAGTGGCTTTTTGCTTATTTAAAAACTGTCCCCCCTGGTTCTAGACTCCCCAACTAGGGGAAACATCTTATCTGCATCTACCCTGTCTATCCCTATTTTGTAGGTTTCAATGAGATCAGCTCCCATGCTTTCAAACTCTAGAGAATACAGCCCCAGTTTTCCCCAATCTCTCTTCATAAGACAGTCCTGCCATCCCAGGAACAAGCCTGGTGAACCTTTGTTGTACTCTCTCTATGGCAATAAAATCCTCCCTTAGATAAGGGGGCCATAACTGCACACACTACTCCAGGTGTGGTCTAACCAAGGCCCTGTACAATTAAGCAAGACTTCACCACTATTCCTTTATTCAAATCCTCTTGTGATAAAGGCATGACTGCATTTCATCCAAAAAAAACAAAACTAATGTATTTGCATCTTAAATGCTGAATTTAACCTAAGCTTTTGTGCTTGAAAATGCGTAAAATCTTTGTAAATGAACTAATTTTGTTTTGTGTCCCTTTTATAGGGTGTCATCCGTGTGCCTGCCCCCTGCCAGTATGCTCACAAGCTAGCCTTCTTAGTGGGACAGAGTATTCACCGAGAACCCAGTCTGGCATTGGCAGACCGACTTTATTACCTGTGAACATAACAAGCCACTGTGTTTCCTGTTGTGATCACTGCTTAAAAAAGCAACTTTATAAAATTTACCAAGGATATATTTTCTAGACCAGCGAAATTTTCAAATGTTTGGGCACATTTGTATGAATGGAAAACCAGACCCATTCCTGTATTCATTCCATCTGGCTATTCATTTGTTTGCACACAGTCTCTGGCAGCTTTTTAAATAGCTTATGTTTTCTGCAACCACAAGTTGAGGCAAATGTTGCTGAGATTCAGATTCCCTTTCCCTGAGCAACCTTTGTATTTACTAATGTTAAGTTCTGTGACTTAAAGCAACATAGAATCATAGAAATTATTGTGCACCATGTCCAGTGTGCTCCTGATAGCTTGATTGGAGCAGTCTGCTCTATAATCTCCTTTCCCAGTCTCCTTTGATTTTCTTTCTCTAACGTGTGCCCAGTTCCATATTAAGTGTGTCTTCTAATAACCCTCAAATTCCAACTACTTGCTTATCAAAGGTTAGAGTTATGGGAGGTGGCCATTTGACCTGCCTCTCTCTCCATTTTCTGCAAAACATCCATCCACTTTGCCCTATTTCTTCACCCTTTGCCCATAACTTAATTTAAAAAAAAAAATAATTGTTTTTGTTAATTTCTGTTTTGAAATGTATTATGGGTTCACTGTTTCAGGTAGAGGCTTCCACTGGAGGAGAAGCCAAATTTGTGAATTTGTCTTTATAGCAATGACCCCACATTCCTTTTTTTTTATTCAATCACTGGATGTGGGCATCGCTGGGCTGACATGTATTACCCTTGAGAAGATGGTTCTTAAACTGCTGCAGTGTTTGTCAATGCTGTTAGGTAGGGAGCTCCAGGATTCTGACTCATTCCTAATACTAATCTGGTGTTCCACCTTCATCTCCTAATAGTGACCTGTTCTACAAACAGTACCTACTGTGGTTTAACTAATGACTTGTACAAATTCAGTACTGCTCATTTTCTGTAGTGCCCATGTATAGAACACAGAATCGCATTTACTTTATCTGTTCTTTTCTACCAGCATTCCCTCCAATTTAAAAATTTGTGTGTCTACACCTTCAGTTAGCTCACTTACTCTACAGTTTACCATCTTACTGCTCAGGGTAAATTGCAGGTTTCCTCATGGTACTGCATGATCCTTCTGTGCCTTTCAGTGCATTCACAGGCACCAGGGCTCCTCTAGTTTCTCACCTGTGATTATTCTTCTGTGATCCTGGATGGTGAACATCTGCATGATATTTGATCATGAAGGGTGTGCAGCTGAGCCTGGCCCTGCCCTCACCGGATCATCATGTTTGCTGACAGCAGGATTCACCAAGTAGCTGAGAGGAGACAAAACAGAAAATGCTGGAAAAACTCAGGTCTAACAGCATCTGTGGTGAAAAAAAATTAACCTTTTGAGTCCATATGACTCTTCAGAGCTCTGTTGCTGTTAGACCTGAGTTTTTCCAGTGTTTTCTGTTTTTCTTTGATTTCTAACATCTGCAATATTTTGCTCTTAGCTTAGTGGACAACCTAAGGAGAATTTCAGTTCCCCAGTAGAGGGTTACTGAAGTTGATTGTAAGCCTTTGCTGTGATCGGAACAGACTGAACAATCTAATCTGGAAGGTACACAGCAGTACCTTTTCCTGATCAGCCGCATGTGGCAGCTTTGCAATTGTCATCAGGATTAATTTTGGCTCAAATTAAATGTTTTTTTTTACACAAGGCTAGACTGGAAGTATATAAACACCTTGTTCTCCCGATCCCCCAGATTATTTTCTTTCTGGCATAGTATATTCAAGTGGCAGCCAAGGGGACAGTATCTGTTTATGCCTTGTCAGATGCCATTCTGCACACCTTGAGGTGATGTGTAAGCACTGCCGAGTGATGGCCTGATTGTTCAATGGGAAGAACGCTGGCCGTCTGCCTACAGTAATGCAGCTGAGGTTATAAACTTGGGATCATGGGCAAGGATCCCTATTCCCTTCACTCCACTATGTAGTGCATTGGACCGGAGTAAATGGATCTTTTTAATCAAATTTTGTTTCAAGGGTGGGGGCAGCTGCTGAATGTCAAGCTGGGTCTAAGTCAGGTTTACTTTGACAGTTCTGCAAACCACTGGAACCAGCTGAATTTACCGTATTAACACATGTCCAAGTGGGCATCAGTTGGACAAGTTACTTGCTGTGAATAAATAATTGAGTTTTTCGGTGTAAAGTACATTTTTGAATCATTTTGCCAACCTGTGACTTTTTGAACCACTCTTGTATTGGTTTTTGCTATAATGTCTGTTAGATGATATCATTTAGTTACTTAAAATGCACATTTTCCAATGATCTCTTTTTGACAACTGTAAATGTTGGACTGTTGAATTTGTTGGGATGTCAATTGCTGTAGATGTTTTTGGTGAAACTGTATCCTAGTAAAGGTTCTGCCAAAACTGTGGGTATGTGGCAGGAACAGCCATGGCATTAATGTAAACAAAATATTTACTTATTTTTGATTTTGTTAACGTTACAAGAGTTTAGCACGGGCAGAAATGTGAATTGTAAATATTGCACTTAGCACAGTGGCAAAATTTAAGAGTTTCAAATCTTCAGCCAGGATGATTACTGCTTTTTAGTTCTTTAATTTGGCTGTATTAATTTTAAGAAATGTTCAGTAGTTCTGTGGCTGTAGTCAGCGGTTGAGAAATAACTGCTTCTAGAAGACAGGTTCTGCAAACACCATGCATAATAAAATGTGGTTTTGGTGTCCAAGTACCTGCTGTGACCAGATGCAGATTAAAACGGGCCCCAGTTTGCTAGGACCTAAATGCTGATCTCTTGAACAATTAATAGACATTCCTTTGATTATAGTATTTTTGTTAGCTCTTGTGCAGAACAGGTTTGGAATTTTAAACATCTACCAATTGACAACACAGTCCTGTCATGAATATTACCAAATTCAATGTTAAATGTGTAAGAATGAGTTGCTCTTTTTAAAAAGAGTGTTGGAATGTGCTGGAAAGGATTCACTGCTTCCTTTGGGTTATGTATTGGCCTTATTTAACTTGGTGAAACGGTTCGTAGAAGACCTGGTTTGTAGATCAGTATCTTGGAGTTTCTGTGATCGGTTTCATGAGTATCTTCAGTGTATGTGCATATGGTTTGGGAGGACACCACCTGTTCTTGTGCATATCCTTTCACCAAGATGTGCCAAGTTCTTAGCACTGATCACTACTGATGCCTTTAACGTGGTGAACCATGTTTTTTTGCTGGTATGAATGATACCAAGTATCTAATAGTGGTTAACTAAAATGGTCTTAATTTTTAAAACTTCTTTCTAGGTATGTTGTAAAGCTAATGTGCTGCTCATCCCCAATTGCCCATCAGTAAATGGTGAGCTGCCTTCTTGAACCGCTGCAGTCCATGTGGTGTAGGTGCACCCACAATGCTGTTAGGAAGGGAGTTCCAGGATTTTGATCCTTGTTGGGTTGTTTGTGCAGCTGTAAACTTACTTTGTGCCTTTTGTTTGTCTATTTCTGCATGTACATTGAATCAATTCATAGCTGGTTCAAAATAAAAGTGTTGGAGGTTTGTGAAATGATGGTTGATGTTTCTTCACACATGCATTCAATGTGTAAATTATGGACCAGTCCAAATTTGCTTGAGGTTGCACCAGGATGTGATTAAATGTTTCACTCATGTTTAAAGACCTGATGCTATGTAGTTCAGCCCATCAACAAAGCATCTGGCTGGTAGCTGGGGATATATGACCCTGCACTTGTTTATGATATCAGCTAGGTTGTTAATACAACCTACTCGGTTCTCTTTGCACAGGTTAATTCTGTATTAAATTTATTAGTGAATATCATCTTATGGTCCCTAGTTTTGGATTTCTCTGCAAATGCAGATATTTCTATATATTTAATCTTTTAAGCCCTTCAAAATTTTAAAGACCTCTATCAGATCATTTGCTGTCATCTAAATGGAAGAGTCCCAGCCTGTTTAGTGCTTCCTGATAGTAGTACTGTCTCATTTCTGGTATCACTGAATTGTAACGGTGCAGAAGGAGGCCATTTGGCCCATGTCAGCACCAGCTCTCCAAATGAGCATAAGATTGTTGTCATTCTCCTCCCTTTTTCCCCATAACCCTGCATATTGTTTCTATTTAAATAACCTATTGCCCTCTTGACTGCCTTGATTGAACCTGCCTCCACTACACTTCCAGGTAGTGCATCCCAGACCCAAACCACTTGCTGTGTGAAAGTTCTTTCTCTCATCGCATTTGTTGCTTTTGTAAGTCACTAACTCTGTGCCCTCTCGTTCTTGACCCTTTTACGAGCGGGAACATTTTCTTCCTATCTAATCTGTCCAGCCCCCTCGTGATTTTGAACATCTTTCAAATCTCCCCTTAGCTGCCTTCCCTCCAAGAAGAACAGTCCCAATTTCTCTAATCTATCCTCATAGCTGAAGTTTCTCATCCCTGGAACCGTTCTTGGAAATGTCTTATGCACTCTCTCTCTCCAATGTATCCACATCCTTCCTATAGTGTGGTTCCCAGAACTGTACACAATACTCCAGCTGAGGTCTAACTAGTGTCTTATACAAGTTCAGCATAATCTCCCTGCTGTTGTACTTTATGGCCCTATTAATAAAGCCTAGGATACTGTGTTTTATCAACTCTCTCCACCTGTCCTGCCAGCTGTAATAACTTGTGTGCATATACACCCAGGCCCTTCTGCTGCTGCATATCCTTTAAAGTTGTGCTCCTTATTTTATACTGTCTCTCCATGTTCTCCCTTCAAAATGAATCACCCCTCGCTTCGCTGCATTGAACTTCATCTGCTACCTATCCATGTCCTTTTGAAGTTCTGCACTGTCCTCACAGTTAACAATACTAAGTTTTGAATCATTTGCAAACTTTGTAATTGTTCCCTGCACACCCAAGATTTAGATTGTTAATATATATATCAGGAAAAGCAATGGTCCCAATACCAAGCCCTGGGGAACTCCACTGCAAACCTTCCTCCAGTCTGAAAAATATCCATTGTTTCCTATTACTCAGCCAATTTTGTATCCATGTTGTTACTGTTCCTTTTATTCCATGAACTATAACTTTTCTCAAGTCTGTCGTATGACACTTGAATGCTTTTTGGAAGTCTGACCACACCGCATTAACTCTGTTACCTCTTCAAAAAAAACCTCCAAGTTAGTGGAACACTATTTTCCCTTGAGAAATCCATGCTGGATGTTCATAATCAACCCACATTTTTCCATGTGACTTAATTCTATCCCAAATTGTTTCTCAAAGCTTCCCTACCACCAAAGTTAAACTGGCAGGGCCTATCGTTACGGCCTTGCTCAAGAGGTTGTAATGTTTGCAATTCTCCAGTCCTCTGACAGCTCCCCTGAGTCAGGGAAAGACTGAAAGATTATGGCTGGTGCCCCTGCAATTTCCATTCTCTCTTCCTTCTATATCCTTGGATGCATCTCATCATTTTGGGAGAGGCTGTGGCATTGTGGTATTTTCATTGGACTGGTATTCCAGAGACCTAGGGTAATGCTCTGGGGACCCAGGCTTGAATCCCACCACAGCAGATGGTGAAATTTGAATTCAATAAAAAATTGGAATTAAAAGTCTCCTGATGCCCATGAAACCATTGCCAATTATTGTAAATTATTGATTGACTAATGCCCTTACCTGGTGTGGCCTACAGCGCCACAGAAATGTGGTGGACTCTTAAATGCCCTCTGAAAAAGGCCAATTTAGGGATTGGCAATAAGTGCTGGCCTAACCAATGACAACCACATCCCATGAATTGAAAAAAAAATTACCCTTGGTGCCTTGCCAACTTTTACTCACTGATAGTTTATCAATCTTGAACCCTTCCAGTGACAGATTTCCTCCTCCCGTCACCATGGCCTGGGTAGCATCTGCTTCCTTGGTAAAGATGGATGAAAAGTATTCATTTAATTTCTCGGCTATTTCCCCGCCTCCTTGTGTAAATTCCCTTTTTGATCCCTAATTGGCCCTACTCCGTTTACCACCCTTTATACGCATATAGAAGACTTTTTGGGATTCTCCTTTGTTGGTTGCCAGTCTTTTCTCATCGTCTCTCTTTGATTCTTCACCCCTCTGAACCTTCTGTATACAGCTTGGTTCTCGATTGTATTTAATCCCCTGGCTTGATGGTAATGGTACAATGGGGGGATATGCTGGGCCGGAAGTTACAGATTGTGTTTGAACACAATTCTGCTGCTGCTGATGCTCCACAGCACCTCATGGATGCCCAGTCTTGTGTTGCTAGTTCTGTTTTAGAAATCATTTAGCACGGTGGTAATGCCACAGAACACAATGGAGGATACCCTCAATGTGAAGGCAGGACGACATCTCCACAATGACTGTGAGGTGGTCACTCCTACCGATACTGTCATGGACAGATGCATCTGCGACAGGCAGATTGGTGAGGATGGGGCCAAGTATGTTTTTCCCTCTTGTTGGTTCCCTCACCACCTGCCGCAGACCCAGTCTAGCAGCTATGTCATTTAGGACTTGGACAGTTCAGTCAGTCATGATACTACTGAGCCCCTCTTAGTGATGGACATTAAAATCCCCCATCCAGAGTACATTGTACACCCTTGCCTTCCAAGTGGTGCTCAACACGGAGGAGCACTGATTCATCAGCTGAGAGAAGGTGGCACATGGTAATCAGGAGGTTTTCTTGCCCATGTTTGAGCTGATGCCATGTGACTTCATAGGGTCTGGAGTCAGTGTTAAGGACTCCCAGGGCAACTCCCTCCTGACTGTATACCACTGTGCTGCCACCTCTGCTGGCTCTGTCCTGTTGCTGGGACAGGACATCATCCCTGGGACATTATCTGCAAGATATGATTCTGTGACAAAACATGGACAAAAGATATGAACTCCCGAGGTGAGAGTGACTGCCCTTGACATTAAGGCAGAGTTTGACAGAGTGTGGCGTCAAGGCGCACTAGCAAAACTGGAATCGATGGGACTCAGGGAGAACTCTCTGCTGGCTGGAGTAATACCTAGCACAAAGAAAGATTGTTGGAGGTCAGTCATCTCAGTTCCAGGGCATCACTGCAGGAGTTCCTCAAAGTAGTGTCCTAGGCCCAATGTTCTTCAGCTGCTTCAATGACCTTCCTTCCATCATAAGGTCAGAAGTGGGGATATTTGCTGATGATTGCACAATGTTCAATACCATTTACTGCCACTCATACTGAAGCAGTCCATGTCCAAATACAGCAAGTCCTGGAAAATATCCAGGCTCGGGCTGACAAGTGGCAAGTAACATTTGCGCCACACAAGTGTCAGGCAATGACCTTCTCTAACGAGAGAATCTAACTGAACTAAACTAGCCATATAAATACTGTGGCTACAAGAGCAGGCCAGAAGCAAGGAATTGTGCAATGAGTAACTCACCTCCTGACTCCCCAAAGTCTGTCCACCATCTACAAGGCACAAGTCAGGAGTGTGATGGAATACTCCAATTGCCTGGATGGATGCAGCTCTTACAACACTGAAGAAACTGGACACTGTCCAGGACAAAGCAGTTCGCTTGATTGGGACCGCATCCACAAACATTCAATCCCTCCACCGCTGACGCACAGCAGTGTGTACCATATACAACATGCACTGCAGTAACTCACCAAGTCTCCTTAGACCTTCCAAACCCATGCCCACTACCATCTAGAAGGGCAAGGGCAGCAGATAGATGGGAACACCACCACTTGGAAGTTCCTCTCCAAGTCATTCACCATCCTGACTTGGAAATATATCACCGTTCCTTCACTGTCACTGGGTCAAAATCCTGGAATTCCCTTCCTAACAGCACTGTGGGTGTACCTACACCACATGGCTTACAGTGGTTCAAGAAGGCAGCTCACCACCTTCACAAGGCCAACTAGGGATGGGCAATAAATGCTGGCCTAGCCAGCGATGTCCCATGAATGAATAAAAAAAAAATGACTCTTAGAGACAGGTCTCTCAATTTTGTCACTTACCCACAGATGTTGGTAAGGAGGACTTTGCAGGGTTGGCCCTTTGTCATGGTGTTCTGTCTGGTTTCTTTCCTTGTGACTTAGTGGGCCATTTCAGAGGGCATTTAAGAGCCAACAACAGGTCTGGAGTCACATGTAGGCCAGACCAGGTAAGGACTTTCTTGCCTAAAGGGCATTAGTGAAACAGGTGGCTTTTTAATAACAATTGAGTCAACAATGGTTTCATGGTCATCATTAGACTTAATTCTAGATTTTTAATGAATTCAAATCTGCCATGTTGGGATTCAAACCCTCGCCAGTGCATTACAGTGTATTTCTGGATTACTGATCCAGTGACAATACTACTACACCATTGTTCCACAAGCTTCCTCCAAACCACTTTCATCTAACCTTATCATCATATCCAATCTGCAGGCATGTTCTGGAGTGCACTCTACCTCATCACCAACTCCTCTCCATCCCTCCATTGCCTCTGCTTTGTTATGATGCTTGTCAGACGTCGGTATTGGATGAGCAAAATTTTCCTTCAATTAAATATTGGGAAGAGTAGAGACAGTGCCTCAAACTCCATCCCTTTCACGGAAGTAAATTACAACCTTGGCATCCTGTAGGATCCTGAACTGAGCTTCTAACACCAAATGCTCTCCCATCACAGACTACTTCCATCGCCTTAACATTGCTTATCTCAGCAAGCCCCCCACCACCCGACTCTTCTCACTTACTGAATCCCTCACCTTTGCCTTTTGTTATCTATAGCTTCGACTATTATAATTACTGTCCTGGTGGCTTCCCACCTTGCACCCAGCTTCAGCACGTCCAAACTGCTGCTAGTGCTCTAACTCTGGAATTCTGTTTGCCCATCAATCCTGTATTTGCTGACCTAAGTTGGCTGGGAAAGTGTCATTTAACTTTCTCATCCTTGTTTTGGAATACCTGTTGGCCCTTTATTCCTCTCTCTCACTGCAATCGCCTCCAGCCCTACAATCGTCCAAGATCTGAGTGCTCCTGCTCTGACCTATTGTGCATCTGTGATTTTAATCACTGCCGTTGACAGTTGTGCTCTCATCTGCTTAAACTCTAAGTTTTGGAAATCCTTCCCTGGAACCTCTTTGCTTTTCAACCACTCTTTAACATGCTCCTTAAAACCCCTTTGACTAAGTTTTTGGTCACCTGTTTTAATATGTCTTGTGGTTCAGCTGCTTGAGCTGGTTCTGCCATTAAGATCATGTCTGATCTGCAACCTAACTCCATATACCTGCCTTTGCCCCGTATCCTCTGACATCCTTGGTCAACAAAAATCTTTTAAACTCAGGTTTAAAATTAACAATTGACGTTGCATCAGTTGCTGTTTATGGAGGATTTCCAAGCCTCTACCACCTTTTTTGCCTGTAAGTATTTCCTGACTGTCAGAGAGCAGAAGAGCTGACAGAGAGCAGAAGGGCTGACAGAGAGTAGAAGGGCTGACAGAGAGTAGAAGAGCTGACAGAGAGTAGAAGAGCTGACAGAGAGTAGGAGGGCTGACAGAGCAGAAGAGCTGACACAGAGTAGAAGGGCTGACAGAGAGTAGAAGAGCTGACAGAGAGTAGAAGAGCTGACAGAGCAGAAGAGCTGACACAGAGTAGAAGGGCTGACAGAGAGTAGGAGGGCTGACAGAGAGTAGGAGGGCTGACAGAGAGTAGAAGAGCTGACAGAGAGTAGGAGAGCTGACAGAGAGTAGAAGGGCTGACAGAGAGTAGAAGAGCTGACAGAGAGTAGGAGAGCTGACAGAGAGTAGAAGGGCTGACAGAGAGTAGGAGGGCTGACAGAGAGTAGAAGGGCTGACAGAGAGTAGAAGAGCTGACAGAGAGTAGAAGGGCTGACAGAGAGTAGAAGGGCTGACAGAGAGTAGAAGGGCTGACAGAGAGTAGAAGAGCTGACAGAGAGTAGAAGGGCTGACAGAGAGTAGAAGAGCTGACAGAGAGTAGGAGAGCTGACAGAGAGTAGAAGAGTAGAAGAGCTGACAGAGAGTAGAAGGGCTGACAGAGAGTAGAAGAGCTGACAGAGAGTAGAAGAGTAGAAGGGCTGACAGAGAGTAGAAGAGCTGACAGAGAGTAGAAGAGCTGACAGAGAGTAGAAGGGCTGACAGAGAGTAGGAGAGCTGACAGAGAGTAGGAGAGCTGACAGAGAGAAGAAGAGTAGAAGGGCTGACAGAGAGTAGAAGAGCTGACAGAGAGTAGGAGAGCTGACAGAGAGTAGGAGAGCTGACAGAGAGTAGAAGAGTAGAAGGGCTGACAGAGAGTAGGAGGGCTGACAGAGAGTAGGAGGGCTGACAGCACCTTTGGCTGATGGTGAAGTTTCTGCAGGTTCAGCAAAAATTACTTTTAAAACTCATTTATCGGGAATTGCACCAAATTCCAGTGGACGTAGCCCAAAGATGCAAAATATGGACCACATTAACTGGAGCTTTTCAGCCATAAAAGCATTTGTCAAATGTTGCTGCCTAACTGTTTATAGCAGGAGTTCAGTACAAAAACAACAAGGAACTGAATTCATTGTTTTAGCATTTAAGCTTTATTTGTAGTGATAATGCACAACATCGAAATTACAGAATGTGGGAGCCTGAAATCTCAACTTTATTCACTAGGGACATTTCATCAATACCAAACATTCTTGCAACGTTTTTCAAAGTCATTCATTAAAACAGCTGATTCTGTGTGAAATATCAAGTTTTAGCATTGAGATAATCATGGTAATGCACTCTGACTACTTCTATTTCCTTAAACATCGAGTTTTAAAACCTGTTATATCACTGTAAAAGAAAGGGATTTGAAATGGTAGATAGTTGTGATGCTAATGGACTAGTTTTGATGTACTCTCATAGACTGCAAATGATTGCCAATTCATTATCTTGTCATAGTAATTGATGAGTGTCTCTCGCTCATTTGGCTGGAAGTTTTTGTCGCTCTGGGTGTGCAGTTAGAATGTAAAAGAATTACTGACACTTTCTGGTTTTATGAACCTGGAGGTAGTCAGGTTCGAGGTAAGGTGTGATCCTGGAGAGAGAAACTAGGAAATCAGTTTAAATCAATTCAGACCCACGCTGTAATATAGCATTTATTATTTTTGTTATTACACTAAGGTTGTATCAATAGAACTGAGTCAATCTGAAATTGTGTATGTCCATCCAACAGAAATAAAGCAGATTTATAGGTTTTTAAAAATTCATCCACAGGATGGTATTTACTTGCTCTATAGTGGTGGTGAGCAGCTACTTGAACTGCTGCAGTCTAAGTGGCGATGAAGGGGATGGTGATTTTCCCAACTGTGAATGGGATATATCTTGGAGGCGGCACTACTCCTCCGGCCCTTGTCCCTCTAGGTGGTGGTGGGTTTGGGAATTTGAGCAGTGAAAGCTTAGTACTCACTGCATTCATAGTAGAGATTTTGAATGTTTTAGCCAGTGGCTGAGCTACAATCAAGTGGGCTGCTTTGTCCTGGATAGCGTCAAGTTTCTTGAGTATTGAGAGATGCACTATCCAGACAATTGGAGTATTTCATTACACTCCTAATAAGTGGTGGAAAGAGTTTAGGAAGTTGTTAAGTTGGACACTTGCTGCAGAGTATCAACTCTCTTTCCTACTTTAGTAACCACAGCATTTATGTGGCTGCTCCAGCGAAGTTTCTGGCCAATGGTGACCCCCACCTCACGGTATGTGGAGGGATTTGGGGATATTATTGAATGTCTAAGGGGATGAAGTTGGGCTCTTTTATCAGATGGTCTTTGACACTTGTGTAGCATGAATGTTACTTGCAATTTATTAACCCAAGCCTGAATGTTACTCAGGTATTGCTGCCTGTGAGTATGGACTGCTTCAGTATCTGAAGAATGGAGCTGTACATGGCAGTTGTCAGACAACATCCCCCAATCCTGACCTTGAAGGGACAGTCTTTGCTGAAGCAGTTGAAGATGGTTGGGCCTAGGCCTCTGCTCTGAGGAACTCCTAGGGCTGAGATGATTGGCCTCTAACAACCACAGCCATTTTCCTTTGTGCCTAGGTTTGGCTCAAGCAGAGAGTTTTCCCCTGGTTCCTATGGACTTCAATCTAGCCAGGACTCCTTGATGCCACACTTGGCCAACTGCTGCCTTGATGTCAAGGGCAGTCACTCTCACCTCACTTGGAATTTATCTTTTGCCCACATTTGAACCAAGGCTGTATTGAGGCCAGAAGCCAAGTGGTTCTTGCAGGACCCAAACTGAGCATCGGTGAATGGGTTATTGGTGCGTAAGTGCTACCTGATAGCACTGTTGATGATTCCTTCCATCACCTTGATAACTGGGAGTAGGCTGATAGGGTGGTAATGGGCCAATAATTTGAATTTATATATAGCCTTTAATATTGTAAAAACACTCCAATATGCTTCACAGGTGCAAAATCAAATATTGATCTAAAGGAGACATTAGGAAGGATGACCTAAATCTTGGTTAAAGATTTTAAGGGACATTTTAAAGAGGACCGAGAAGTGGAGTGGTGCAGAGGTTTAAGGAGGTCTTTATAGAGCTTAGGGTCCAGGGTTAAAAGCACCACTTCCAATAGTGGGACAAAGGGTGGGAACTGCATGAATGGCTAAAGTTTGGACTTGTTCCTTTGCAGGTGGATGCCAGTGTTGTAGCTGTACAAAAATAGTTTGGCTAGAGGTGCGGCTGGTACTGAAGCATAAATCTTCAGTACTAAACCAGGATGCTGTCAGGGCCCATAGCTTTCACTCTATTCAGTGCACTTAACCTATCCTAAATGTCACCTGGAGTGAATTGAATTGGCTGCAGACTGGCATATGTGATGCTGGGGTCCCTGGACAGCCTCCAAAATGCATCCCATTCTGAGCTGGGCAAATCGCCATTCCTTCATCGCCACTTGGACTGCAGCAGTTCAAGAGGTAGCTCACAACCACCGTAGAGCAAGTAAATGCCAACTTTGCCATCCTGAGGATAATTTTTTTTAAAAATCCTATAAAGTTGCTTTATTTCTGTCGGATGGACATGCAGAACTTGGCATTTCTAGCTGAAGGTGGATGCAAATGTTTTAGCCTTGTCTTTTGCACTGTGTGCTGGGTTGTGCCATCATCATTGAGGATGGCGCTGTTGATTGAGCTGCCTTCACCTATTAGTTGCTGAATTGTCCACCATTATTCACGACTGGATGTGACAGGACTGCAGAGCTTTAATCTGAACCATTAGTTGCCTCACTGTTTGTTCTGTCTGCCATTAGAAAGATAAAGCATTATGTGCTTAGAAGACAGAGTATTCACTCCAGATGACAGGATTAGAATGGTACAACACAAAAGGTGGCCATTTAGTTCATTGATCCTCTGTCAGTTCTGTGAAAGAGCTATCCAATTAGTTCCAGTTGCTGCCCTTTACACACCCCCACCCCCACAGCCGTGCATTATTTTCACCTTCAACTATTCATCCAATTTCATTTTGAAAGTTATTGAATCTGCTTCCATCTCTCTCACAGGTGGTGCATTCAAGATCACCACACTTTATTTAAAAAACTTATCTCCCTATCTCCCTTTTGCCAATCACCTTGGATTGGTGTAATCTGGTTACCAACCATTCTGCCAGTGGAAACTGTTTCTTCTTATTTAACAGTCTTACTTTGTGCTGTCACCTTTTCTAGATGTGTGTATGTGAGCACACTGGTGTCTCTGCTGCACCCTCTAAAATTGCTCCAGTTTATGTGACCTTCCAAACTGCATGACTTGACCAGATTGAATTTCATGTCATGTCTGCTTGTTCATTGGTCCATTTATGTTCTCAAGTTTGCTGCTACTCTTCTCACTGTTAACTGCAACTCAGGTTTGTGTCATCTCCAAACTTTGAAATTATTTCCTGTATATCCAGCCCAGGTAATAAATTTGTATCAGAAGATATTTGGTCCAAATATGGGGGCGGGGCAGAGTGTGGGAGGTGGCTGGTGGTTGTCACCCCTGTACAGACTTCCCTCTGGTTTGAAAAGCAACAGCTCATCACTGCCTCAACCAGTTTAGTATCCAGGCTGGCTTTAAACCCTCGGCATCAGTTTTGTTGACAGGTCTATTATGTGGTAATTTATTAAATACTTTTTAAGTCCATCAACACAAGGACCACACTGCCTTCATCAAACCTCTCCGTTACTTTATCCAAGATCTCAATCAAGGTTGTCAGACACTGTTCGTCTTTAACAAATCTGTGTTGACTTAACTTAACCTGTGTTTTTCAACATTTGACCTGGATTATCTCTAAAAGTTCCCCCACCACTGAAGTTAAGCTGGCTGGTCTGCAGTTACTGGGTTTATCCCTCCCCTGGATTTTGTTTAGGGCGTAACATTGGCAATCCTCCAGTCCTCTTGCGTGGACCCCCTATCCAAGGAGAATTGAAAGATTGTGGCCACAGCCTGTGCGATTTCCACTCTCACTTCCCTCTATTATGAAGGATGCACCCCAATTCGGACTGGGTGACTTTTCTACTCTGAGCATGGACAACCTTTTAAATGCAAGCTTTCTATTTTTATCCTGTCCAATTTCCCTACTGCTCCTCCTTTCCTGTGACATCAACAGCACCCACTCTTGTGAAGACAAATGCAATCTGCTCATTTAGTGCCTACTCTAATTGGCCCCATCCTTTCTTTGACTATCCTTTTACTTTGTGTTGATAAAAGACTTGGGAACACAAAACTATTCTCATCCACCCTCTTTTCTCCGCTTTTTTCTCTGCACTTTTTGATTCCAGCTGGATTCTCTACTGAATCTGACATTTATCATACGCCTGCTTTTTTGTTTCATTTTATTCTCTTTAATTTTTGATGCCCTTCCCTGTGGCAATTTGTCTAATCGACCCAATTTAACATCCCTTTGAAGACCTCCCATTACTCATTTGCTGTTTTACCTACCAGCCTTTTCATTCCAATCCACCTGAGTCGGATCCGATTTTAGCTCCGAAATGAACCCACTTCCAGTTGAGTATCTTTGGCTTCAACTGTTGTTATGCCATTGAACAGGCAGTGTACAAATTAATTTCCATAAAAGATGCTCAGATTACCTGAGAGCAATGGATGCCACTGAATGTCAGAGGTATTTACGGAAGAGCTGATTTTCTAACAGCGATTCTTTGACAAATCTTAATGTTCTATAACATGTTGAATCTAGTCAGAAGTGAGGGTCCCAGTAACTACATTGTGGCTTGTCCCACAACCTAGACGTGAGATGTCTCCAATATAATTCAGTAGGGTTAATCACTGTTCAGTATCTTCATGTACAAAAGATAATTGCCAGTTACCCCTAAATCAGGGATCCAACCCAAGCAAACGTTCCTTATTTCGAGGGCCCTCAGCTTTCAGAGCTTGTATCATTGGTCATATTGGAGCATCTGGCAGGATGAATGGTTAGGAGGTTTATTATGCACTTGTGCTGTTTAAGGAGGTAGTTTCCAACAAATTCTTAATCACAATAGGCTAGCTGTCATCCATTTTGTGGCACTTCTACCTCTGGGTCAGTAGGTCCTGGGTTCAGGCCAGACTACAGGATTTGAGCATGTAATCCAAGTTAACTTCAGTGTAGGACTGAGGAATCGTTGCAGGTGCTGTCTTTAAGATGAAATTTGCCTGTTCTGAGTTTAAAAAAAATCCCATTGTATTATTCAAAGATCAGGGAAGTTCTCCCAATGTCCTGGGCCAATATTTATCCCTCAACCATCATCACAAGAACCAATCAACTAGCCACTTATCTCTCCACGTGAGGAACTTGCTGTAGGTGTGCAGGTTGGCTACTGTGCTTACCTTCATAACAGTAACTTCACCCTTAGCAGCAATTTGCATAAGAAGCTCATTGAGACATTTTGAAAGGTGCTAAATAAATACAAGTTTGGGTGTTCTTTTTGGAAAAGTCAAGCTTGTCACTATTTACAATCAGTGACCTTACCTGTAAATTGGATAAAGGGGGTAACAGTCTTCCAGTTTTTGAGTGGTGCTGAGTGTGATTTGATGCATTTGGGTCCATGCCACCACAGATCGGATATTGGTGTTGGGCAGATTTATGCTACAGTATCTTACACATCCTCTGAATGCAATCTCCAATTTGAGGTGCCTAACCAGTTTTCAACTGAGTTCAACTCTGGACATGCAGCTCATGATAAGTTCGGACCACCGCCTTCTGGAGTCTTTTTGCTAAGCAAAGCTAATCCACCTGCTCATCTCTGGCAGGTTGTCGTTGTGTGTGCACTTTCTCCTTAATACTGTTTGTAGAGTGGACGTGAAATAGGCTGATAAGCTTATTTTGTTCGGCGGAGGAGAATTTTGTCCTCGAACCTTTTTGGTGGTCAGTATTAACCAGCTCGGTGGAAGCTCTACTACAGGCAGCCTTATTTGATGCAAACGAGAGGTTAAACTCAATAACCTGGTACTTAGCACTTCAGAGGACTGGTTTAGTACAGGAAGAATCCCAGATATGTTCTTTGTATCAGAAGTGGCCTGTGCTTTAAATGCTTAGATTGCCAAGTGGAAGTACTTGATGCCAGGGGCATTACCTTCAATCTATGAAGCAACAGTAAATTTGCATTATCGTTTAAGATTTTTGAGCATTTCTTCCAAACGAAAATTACAAACTTAGCTTTGTATTATGAGTTCAGACTAGTTTCCCTTAAACTTCAAACCGTAGTCGGGATTTTCGGGCCCCACCCACAGGGGGACCAGAAATTCCTGCCCAAAGCCAATGGACACTTGGCCGCCTCTCCAAACTTTCCGTCCCATCCACGCTGATTCCTGGCTCATATTTACTGCACTGATTGGTGGATTGTTTCACCCTTTGCAGTATTGCTAGGAGGTAATAATCATAATCATGTTCACTGCCTATGATCTGTGCAGACTTCAAATCAGCTTGTAATATATTCAGAATAACCTGTGCAGGTTCACCAAGAGTTTCTGCCTTGGTGCTTTTCCCATGAAAAGCCTTTCAACTCAGTCCGATGTAACACTGAAGAGTTTTTGGAAACTTGTTGATGGCCAGTGGAACTGTTTGGAAGGGAAGGATACAGGTTTAGAAGAATAGTAGTTGGAGGGTAGGGGAAAGATGGGAGATAAGCCAGACTGGCTTTGGAACATGAGTGGGTGAGTATACCAAATGCTTTTGTGTTCTGTTGCTGAGACCATTGGTACTGCTAATGTTTTCATTCAGCAATCATACAGCAAGGAAGAAGGCCTTTCAGTCCATCATGCATACGCCAGTTCAATTAGCCCCACTCCCTCTACACTTTCCTCATAGCCCTGCAAATTTGTTCCTTGCACAAAATGAAGTTTTGGGGGGGGGGGTTTATTTTAAGTTTTATGTTTCATGAGCATTTTTGTCTACAAGAGGCACAGAGTTTCTAAAATGGGGATGGAGGTAATTGGCTTAGGCAAAGGGCTCCTTAAGTTGAGGTGATTCTTGTAGGGTAACTTTGTGTCGTGAACAATGTCATTGTTGTTCCCACACGGAGAGTCTTAATTTTTGTTGTTGCTGTTGAAGATGCAGCCCAGTATTCCAGGTCCCATTGACTTCCTTCATTGAGGCAATGGTGGAGGTCTCACCATGTGCTGGCTACTTATATACTCAAAACAACGATGCAAGGTTAGGAGGGAGCAATAATTTAAACAGAGTCATCTTATCCCTTCACTGAATCACTTTGCAGTTTGGTTGACTGCTAAATTTCTCTTTCTCCTTCCTAAAGGTGTCCTTAGTTGATGATGTAAGCCAATGAGTGCAGTTCCACAGCTGGTACCCATTTCAAATGCTCCACACAGCCAGTTCCCAGCATCTTCAGAGATAAGCATAAGCATATTGCTCCTATCGTGGATTGACCCCTGTTTGACAAACCATGACCATCTCACCATCACATTCGTTGCTCCATTTGAGTTGGAAACAATTGGGCTTGAAGGTTGCTGGAGTAATTTGTAACAAAAATATATATTTTTAAAAACTGCTTTTTAAAAAAAATAGCACCCTCCAGAGGGGGATGGAGAAATCCTCAATGTAGACCCAATTTTTAATTTAGAAAAAAAAAAGCAAAAAGAAAATGCTGCTCCTTCGAGTTTACTGCAGAGGTTATGGCCGATCAGTAGACATTTCAGTGCTGCTGTCCTTTGGAATATGTCCTAGTTCACTCCTGCCTATTAGACAGTCCCATCCACCTGAAGTGAAAGAATAGTCAGGATTAGTATTGGGGTTAAAACAGGTCAACAAAATGATCTCAACTCCACGAACATTCTTAGAACATAATGTTTGATTTTAAAAAAAGTGTCCTGGTTGAAAATTATTTGAATTATGGAAAGCAGATGAAGGATTAACAGTGTTACATTGATGGACTGGGCCTTGCTTTTCCAATGCAAAATTTCATTCATGAATCACTTCTACATATTCATAAACACTGATACACTTTCCAAACGTGGTGGAGATTAACTTTACAAGTATTTGTTTTATTCTTTCTTACTTGACCCAAACTCTCCATTGAATAGTGTATGAAAGGCTATCAGGGCAATTGGAATGGGAGTCAAGCTACAGCTCCTAGGATGTAAAAACTTGCTACTCCCGCAGTCTGTCCTCTGTCCAACAAACACAAAAAAACCAACCTTGGCAACAGGTCATCACTACTTCCTGTTTTATTCCTGTTACTGGTTTCAACGTTGGTGTCCTGTGCTAAGAACCAAGTGGTCAGCCTTTCACCACTACTGCTCAATAAGAGAAAATAGTACTCCTCACCATAACCACCACCACCAATGAAGTGCTATTGACCAGACGCAGCTAATTCCTGATACTAACACTATGCCCTGATCACACCCCTGCCTGCTTCATCTGATATAACTCTGCAATTGGGCTAATTAATCTTGACTCATATTTTCCTAATTATTTATTGCATATACAGTTCAGGACAAGCTATTAATAGTTATATACTGACCGCTCAATAGAAATTGTAATTTATTGTTGTAATGTTTTGTTGGCTGTTGTAGTTGACAGAGTCAATAGATATAAGATTTGAACAGGAAAAAATACCTTTGCTTGGAAATAAGGCTAAAAGAGATTGCTGTGGTTGAAGAGTGAACATTAGCATGGGTGCAAAGGGCTGAATGGCCTCCTATGCTGTAATTTCCATCAATGGCTTAATGTACATTATTTGAAATTTGAAAGCAGTGTCAAGCAAAAACATATCTCATGGAAATGTCCATAGACATCATTTTCCAACTTAGGAACCCGCCTGCCAGTGAACGCTCAAGGCATAACATATACAATAGAGAAGTAGATTATTCTACAAAAAATCAAATCATTTATTTATAAAAACTTTTTACACATGAATAAATTTACACATGCACGCACCCACATCTGTTACCACAAACATATTAAAGGCTGATTAGCTCTTCATTAAGGATAGCATGTGAATACACCAATAATTTACAATACTTTACACTGTAGTCTGATTGTTGTAGTCACAACCTGGGGAGGGAGTAGCATCATTTCATTGGAAGGACATTTTACAAAAAGGAAGGTAATCTGTAAATAATGTATAGAAACAGTAAAAACAAGAATTTACAAATGATCCAATGTACAAAAGAGAAACATCAGTTAAATGTCACTGTATTAAATTAAAAGTATGTACGAAATCTGTTTCATTGGCTGGTTAATGTTTATTTGCACACTTCCATATCCATACCTGGTGGGGTGTAAAGATCACTCCTGTCCAGCGTATGAAAACACATTATTCAGCCAATCAATTGTTTTTTTGTAATACAAAGCTGTGTTGCTCTTAAAACAACCCATCAGCTGCAATTTAATGGGGAACGAGGCTGTATGGAATAAAAACTCTGGGTTGTAGCAATGAACACATTAAAGGTATGTTTTATTTAACATAGGTCTTGCACCTGCTGTTATTTTTTGCACAGTTTGCATGCCATTATTTTATCAAGAACATATACCAATTTTAACCAGTTTAGGACACAAAAACTGATATAAAGTATACATTTTGTGGGAAAAGCATGCATTCTCATGTATATGGTATGAAATGCATTGAGTAACAAAGAGAAAGGGGCTTGCTAATTGTTTTGCTCTTCAGCTGAATGACATTTTTATGTTGCTAAGACAAAAACTTCACTGTGGAATGGATAGGTACAGCCATACTCCAGAAGACAGAAAGGAACACTGGACACTGACCCAGGTAGGCAAACACAAGACTTTCACAGTTTTGAACTAATGGCTTTTGGTGGGAAGAGGGATGATGAATACAGACACCACATACAACGTATACCTTCTGTACCACTGGGTGATGAGTTTAAAAAAAAATGATCATTGTGTATCTCTAAGGCAAAGCTGTAAAGGGCAGCTGTTACACCATGTGGGAATAAGACAGTGGAAGTGCATGATTATTCGGAATACACAAGAATCACTTCACTCCACCAAGCTTCCTCAGCAGTTTCTTTCCTTTTGATAACAGTCCCTTTTTCTTTTTTGAAGCCATATCTCTGACCCAGACATGGCTGTCTGGCCCATCTACTAGAGCAGCTCCAGAGTGGTGATGGTGATGGTGGGGATGTACAGTTGGAGATGGAGCCCTCCTTGGAGTGTTTTCACCAGGGACCTAGTGTGCATCATACGATTTGATTAGTTTTTTTTTAAAAATGTAGAAAGGGATTGCGTCAAAGGATAAATGAAAACCAGAAACTGCACACGGATTTTAAAATGCACAAAAGGACTACTCTCTGACTTAAGTTACAGCACCGAAATATTACACACCTGAAGATACCATAGGTGAGATTTGTCTAATGCATCTAGCAGCTCAAACTGAACAAGTCTACTTATCTTTACGAGGAAAACAAACATAAAGTCTTGAAAGAAAAAGTGTTCCCCAAAGTCTTGGATCATTTGCTATTCAAACCAAAAAGAGACCCAACGAATAGTTTGCGACAGTGATAGAAATAGCTGAGCAAAATAGTAACTTGTGATCTCAGGCAAATGAAGATGTTTAAAAAATATATATTTCAGGTGAATTTGGTGTGCAGGATGGGTGAAGAATTTTCACAAGATCGCTTTTGGGGAAGAGTGTTTTTCTTTCACAATCATTTCTAAATTTGGCTCAGCTGCATCAGACCTAGGGGAGCTCCTGCTATAGGTATCTTCAGTTGCTCACTTACGTGAAGGTTACAGTGCGTTTATTAAGATGTGAAATGAACACTCTTCTTCTGTTCCCAGCAGATGAGAAAGAAACAAAACAGAAAAAATTGCAATGATGATATTGAAATGGAAAAATCAAAACCCAACAAACATTGTTACTCATATTAAAACAAAGACAGAGCATTCAGCCTCAATCTCAGAGAGCTTCATTTATACCCACATTCAAACTTAGATATTAGATCTAACACAGTAAACAACTGGAATTTCTTCTTTCCCATGGCAGTGTTTTAAAAATTGTTAGGTTTACTGGCTGCTTCAGTACTACATTTTGGGCAATTTTTAAAAGAAATTTACACTTAAAAAAACATTTCATGTTATCTTTTCAAAAGTACAATCTGTGATTGTCCTGAGTTAAGGTGTACTGAGTTAAACTGTGCTGAGTTAAACTGTGCTGAGTTATACGGTGCTGAGTTTAGCTGTGCTGAGTTAAGCTGTGCTGAGTTATACTGTGCTGAGTTAAGCTGTACTGAGTTAAACTGTTCTGAGTTAAGCTGTACTGAGTTAAGCTGTACTGAGTTAAACTGTACTAAGTTAAACTGTGCTGAGTTAAGCTGTGCTGAGTTAAACTGTGCTGAGTTAAGCTGTACTGAGTTAAACTGTACTGAGTTAAACTGTGCTGAGTTAAGCTGTACTGAGTTAAACTGTGCTGAGTTAAGCTGTACTGAGTTAAGCTGTACTGAGTTAAACTGTACTGAGATAAACTGTACTGAGTTAAACTGTGCTGAGTTAAACTGTGCTGAGTTAAACTGTGCTGAGTTTAGCTGTGCTGAGTTAAGTTGTACTGAGTTAAACTGTGCTGAGTTAAGCTGTACTGAGTTAAACTGTACTGAGTTAAACTGTGCTGAGTTAAGCTGTGCTGAGTTAAACTGTGCTGAGTTAAACTGCTGTGCTAAGTTAAAGTTATACCTTATCTCATCTCAGAAATGTTTAGTTACACAAAATCACAGAACTATTGCAGCCCAGCAGGAGGCCATTCGGCCCATCATGTCTGTGCTGGTTGGTTCTCTGAAGGAGCAATTCACCTAGTGCCACTCCCCACAACCCTGCACATTCTTCCTTTTCAGATAATAATCCAATTCCCTCTTGAATTCCTTGATTGACCCTGCCTCCTTTATACTCTCAGGCAAGTGCATTCCAGATCCTAACCACTCTCCACATAAAAAAAGTTTTCCCTCGTGTCTCCATTGCTTCTTTTGCCAATTATCTTAAATCTGTGCCTCCTCGTTTCCACCAATAGGAACAGTTTCTCCCTCTTTGCTCTGCCCAGACCCCTCAGGATTTTGAAAACCTCTATCAAGTCTCCTCTCAGCCTTCTCCTCTCCAAAGAGAACAGTCCTAACCTCTCCAATCTATCTCACTGGGGGTGTGCTGTTGTTCCTGTTGCACACAAATCTCCTTGCACCCGTCTTCATTTAACCCTAGCACCATACCCCTATATTCCTTTCCCTCCCATGTATTTATTTGGCTTCCTCTTAAATGTTGTTCATTTCAGCTATCTTTTCACGGTAGCGAGTTTCACATTCTAATCACTCTCTGGGTCAAGGAGTTTCTCCTGAATTCCCTGTTGGATTTATTATTGCCCATTCATGTTTGTGGCTCTTGGTTCTGGTCTCCCTCAACAAGTCAAAACATCTTTTCCACCTCTACTCTATCAAATGCTTTTGTAATCTTAAAGACCGCTATCTGGTCTCACCCTAAGTGTTTTTTCCCTATTGAAAAGCCTGTTTAATTTTTCCTGGTATTATGACCTCTCAATTCTGGTATTGTCCTTGAACATTTTGTTTGCACCTTCTTAGTGCCCAGTGAGTGGGCAAATACACGGCAGATGCAGTTTAAAGTGTGATGTTATCCACTTTGGTAGGAAAAACCAGGATGGCAGGGTATTATTTAAATGGTGATAGATTGGGGAATGTTGATGTACAAACGGACCTGGGTGTCCTCATACACCAGTCACTGAAAGCAAGCATGCAGGTGCACCAAGCAGTTAGGAAGGCAAATGGTATGTTGGCCTTCATTGTGAGAGGACTTGAGTACAGGAGCAAGGATGTCTTACTGCAGCTGTATAGGGCCTTGGTGAGGCCACAGCTGGAGTATTGTGCGCAGTTTTGGTCTCCTTATCTAAGAAAGGATATACTTGCCATAGAGGGAGTGCAGCGAAGGTTCACCAGACTGATTCCTGGGATGGCAGGATTGTCGTATGAGGAGAGATTGTGCCGACTAGACCTGTATTCACTGGAGTTTAGATGAATGAGAGGGGATCTCATTGAAATGTATAAGGGATGGACAGACTGGATGCAGGGATGATATTTCCTCTGGCTGGGGGTCTAGAACAAGGTGTCACAGTCTCAGGATACAGGGTAGACCATTTAGGACTGAGATGAGGAGAAACTTCTTCAGAGGGTGGTGAACCTGTGGAATTCTCTACCTCAGAGGCTGTGGAGGCCAAGTCCCTGAATATATTTAAGGAGGAAATAGATTTCTGGACTGTAAAGGCTTCAAGGAGTATGCAGAGAGAGCAGGAGTACGGTGTTGAGTTAAAGGATCAGCCATGATCATATTGAATGATGGAGCAGGCTCGAAGGGCTGAATGACCTACTCCTGCTCTTATTTTCTATGTTTTTATGTTTATAATATGGGCACCAGAACTGTCCACTGGTGTCGTCTAAACAAGGTTCAATACAAGTTTAACTTAACTTATCTCCATTTCAATTCTGTCCGTCTAGAAATTAACCTCCGAGCTTTTTGTAATGGCCTGTGTCTACCTTCAGTGATTCATATATTTGTACTCTCGAATCCCCCTCCGCTCCTTTACCCCATTTACAAATGTATTTTCCAAGGAATAGGTGGCCTCCTTGTCCTTCCTTCCTTATGTATAATGAAGTACTCTGAACTACACTGACCAGATTGTATAAATAATCGTGATGAGAATGTGGATATTCTCGGGAAAGCAGTGTTTCGGATTTATTTGTGATTCAGTTTTTGAAGAAACGGCACCAGATGACGGGATTATTCTGGAGAAAGTGCCTGTTCCACATTGATGAGCAATGAAAGACTCTCAGTCATCAGGACACATCCACCACTGCTCTAACACTCTGCTCATCAGTAGATGGGGAGTGCACAGATGTGCTCCATCTTTTGTTAATTACGTATACTTTTACACCTCTGACATCAGATCGGTGGTTGAATGATTATGTCAGATAATGCTGCTGAGTGTAATAAATGCAAGCATACAAAGATAAAAAAACATTTAAGCACTGAACTCATATACAAACAGCTCTGCTGAAACAGGACTTTCAGACTGAAGCGAGTTGGAAGAAAAAAAAAACCCAAAATGCCACAACAACAGCACATGCATTTACATAGCACCTTCAACATAGCATCACAGACCAAGCACTTCACAGAAGCAATTAACAAAATTTGACACCAAGCTGCATATGGAGAGGGTTAGACCAAAGGCTTGTTTGGAGAGGCAGAGGGGGAAAGTAAGGTAGAGTGGCAGAGGGGCTTAGGGAGAAAATTCCAGAGCTTTGGACCTCAGCAAGTGAAGGCAGGTCACTGCTGGTGCAGCGAAGGAAATCGGGATTGCACAACATTACAATTGTTCCCCTTTCTCTTTCAGTAATGTCATTATGTCCAGATTAAGGATGAATCAGTAATTGATTTCTGCATGAATTTCATGCCATTGCAAGAACTGAGTGGAAGATACCTGGTGGTTACAGGCGGTGGATGGGTTGACTCGGGCTGGTGATGTCAGTCACTGGATCAATCAGAACTCGCTTGATCGGCTTTCAAAAGGAGGAGAAGGGAATTCTCCCTGATTTGTCTAAGTGATTCTGCTCTGATCTTCTGCCTCTCCCAGGAAATCGTGGGCTGAGCTGGGGAGCAGAGGTGCAAATATGGAGTGGAATTTAATGCCCTCCCCATGGTGAGTTTGATGGCAGGAGGTATTTAATTGGGCAGGAGTCTTGTGGGGTGGGGACCCTACTGCTTTCTCACCTCCACCCCGAGTCAGTCTGCAGCTGGAAGGCCCATGGATGGGATCCCTGTCCCACCATCTGAGGTCTTTAAGTGGAAATTCGATGCCCATTTAAGTGCCTCATCCTGCGGCAACTGGCACTAACTCAGCAGCAGGCAGGGTTCGCCATGCAGGGGGCAAGACGAAGCAAAACCCTGGCGTGTTTGCTTGCGGGCTTCCAGGGGATCCCTCCTTCAAAGGCATTCAGTGCCTGATCAAGGGACCCGGCCTCGGAGGATCACTGAGAACCATCCCCCCCTTGCCCTTGCTGCCACCAACCCCCCACTCCCCTGTGACACACACCGTGCCACCACTCACCTGTGCCTGGGTCCATTGGAGATCCCGGCGCCTCAGGTGGGTGCAGTACCGACGGCAGTCACTGCCCCTCCGGTGGCACTGCTGAGCAAGGAAGAGTTGCCAGCCTCTGGTTGGCTGGCAGCTGGCAGTGGGTGGGACTTCTGCTTCCCGGGGAAGGCCTGTCAAGTGCCTGATTGACACTTAACAAGGTGGACCTTCTCATAAAGAAGCGACGAGGGAGTCTCGCTGGCTGTCTTGCCAGAGGGTGAGACGTCCATCGCCTCCGTTAAACACCGGCCTTGGTGTGTAGGACCAAGATAAAGATAAATTATCTTTATCTGTCCGTTATTATACACGCTCCTAATTTCCGACTGATGAATTTGGCACACCTAACCTCCAAACTCGCTCATTCCTGTGTGTAGTTGTCTTACTTCAGGCGTTAGTCTGGGGTTAATTAGAAATTCTGCTACCAAGCACAGCAGAGGTGACTGAACTGAACTTTCATCCAAAAAAGTTACGATTATACCGCTCTAAAATTTGCAGAAAATATTCCCCCTTTCGGAGGGAGATTACACGCATTCGATGAACTAAATGTCTGAAAGCAAAATAATTTGTCGATTGATTCAGATGCTGTGAAAAGATGAGAGTGCAAGGAAGGGGATGTATAAACTAGCAATAGGACACAAAGCAAATATTGCAGTGACCCCACCAAACAAAAATTGTGAATTTTACTCTTTACATTCAGCTGAGTGAGAATTTTACAAAATGCTAGGAGTTAAAACGACCTCCTGTCACTGCAATAACATCAAAACCACCAACATTTAGCCACATCAAGATAAATGCAATACAGTGCCTCATTAATACCTGATTAAAATATTACGATGAGTCAATATTAAAAATATCTCATGCTGTATCACAGCAAAGCCACGTGTACATTGAAACCAACTTGTAACCTAACAATTTTAAAATAGATTCACAGCCTATTGCTGGCCTGTGTGTAATGTCCTACTCTCCACCCCCCAGCCCCCAAATCCATTTCTGCATCTTTTGGCCTCTTCCTAACGTCTTCACATTTAACCTTTCTCAACATCCTGAATTCCTTTAAGGATCCAGCATAGTTCACATCGCAGGAGGCAGCCACAAAAAGCGGAGACCCAGATTAGCGCCAGCGCTGAAGCTAATTCAACTGTCTCACAGGCAGGGAGGAATTGAGTGAAGCTGTCTCTCTAAAACTCTGAACCGAGGGGGGTCAGGAGGTGAGTTACTCGCTGCAGAATTCCCAGCCTCCGACCTGCTCTTGCAGCCACAGTATTTATGTGGCTGGTCCCAGTTCTGTTTCTGCTTAATGGCAACCCCCCAGGATTCTGACGGTGGAGGATTCAGCGATGGTAACAACATTGAATATCAAAGGGGAGATGGTTAGATGTTCTTTCTTGTTGGAGATGTAATTCATCTCCTGACTCCCAAAAGCCTCTCCACAATCTACAAGAGATTGGACGGAAATTTATGTGCCCCCCCCCACCACCCCCACAACGCTGGCATCAGGTGTCATGGTGGACAATATGGCGGGGAGGACAAAACTTGGTTTTAAGCCATCGTGGAATACATTTGTAATCGTCCTCTCTGCCTGTCAATGATGCGCTGTGTTTCCTGCTACCGGCCATTGGGAACTTCATTGTGATACATCTGCATCTCAGCTCGCAGGAATCATCCCCCCCCACATTGGATCATCCGAGCATGTTGGCGTGGCAACAGCATTCTCGAGGTGTGCAGCCGGCGAGCTGAACTTCGAGGGAAGCTCGGAGGCGAGTGCACACTAACGTAGTGCGGCGCTCCTGAGGGTCGCCTGCTGGACCTCCGGGTTGAGGTGACGCGCGTTCAGGCGAGCGCACAGGCAAGTCGCCTTTTCCCGGTGGCTGACAGTGCGGTGCCAGGGCAGCGGCTGCCCTGCATCTGAGGGGATTTGTGAGGGGCGGTGGGAGGCAAGGTCTCCGCTGGGATGGGGGCAAGTTGAGGGGGGCAAGTCAGCGCGGTCTGATGGTGGCGCACAAACACATGCGGGGGTCAGGGTTGTGGGGGAGGGAAGCGACCACGCATTAGGGACACCTTGTATAAAGTGACCGTTCCTTCAGAGCTGAGATAGTTCAGACGCAGCCTCACTGACATGTGCGGAGTCGGGCCTCTAGCTCATCTGCCCATTCGAGCAACACAGAGGCATGAAAGTGCCACCAAATGCCCCAGAGCTTTTCACCCTCGGGCACAGACTGCCAGCTAATGAGCGTTTTAGTGGACTGCAGAACAATTGGATGACTGGGCAAGTTGTACAGTCCTCTTGCTGAAGCTGGCCATGGAGCGGTCACTGGTGGAGACACTCACAGCCCCTTGCAATGTCATCATTCTGATTTGGACTAGTCTCCCCCATGGTTCAAGCTAACAGTGCAGCCTTGCAGTGCAGGTTAGGAGAATGCCTGTACCTGACCTGAGAGCACAGCCTGCAGTCCAATGGGCAAAGCTGCTGCCAATCGGTCAGGTGGAGTGGGATGGAGGTGGGTGGGGTCTCGGGTGGCCATGCAGCGCACTAAACTCTGGCTATCCCAGTGGTGGTCAGCACTCTCCGGGATGGGTTAAGGCGCCTCAGACTTAACAAAGACAGGTTCTCAGTGCACCCAAACTAACCCACACGTCTCTCTCTCTCATCCTGCAAGAGGAGAACATCAGGAGCATGGAGCCTGATGATCTAGCTGTATGCCTGTGGTGTACAGAGAGCAGAGATGAAGGAGGAGAGAGTGTCGGAGGCTCCTGGCTGGGCAGAGGGAGGAGCAGCACCCTCAGGAAGAAGGGGCAGCTGAGCTCTCGCACACACCGTCAAAGAGCGAGCTGGGGGCTGGTCAGCGCCTAGCGACACCCAGGATCTGTAGATACTGCCTTTCATTACTGCAGATGACTGAGAACCAGTGTCACCATAGACTGCGCATGTCTAGGAAACTAGTCGGTTACATCTGCCAGCTGCTGCAGGATTTGGGGCCACAGGGACATGGAGGGCATCCACTGCCAGGGGCTGTGAAAGTGACCGTGGTGCTCAATTTCTACACCAGTGGCTCCTTTCAGGGCTCCACAGGCGACCTCTGTGGGATCTCACAATCCTCCGCCCACAAATGCACCCATGAGGTCACGGGCACCATCTTCACGAGGGCACACGGGACCGGGACAGTCAGGATACAAGAGTGAAAATAAAAATACCTGGAAAAACTCAGCAGGTCTGGCAGCATCTGCAGAGAGGAACACAGTTATTTTGGTTTTATCTTAGGATACAAGAGCGATTGGATTCACCCAGATCTCAGGTTTCCCACAGGGTGCAGGGTGACATCGACTGCACTCACGTGGTGCTCAGATCTCCATCATAACACACGGTCAACTATGTCAACCCCAGGGGCTTCCACTCACTGAACCTGCAGCTGGTGTGTGACCACCACAAACACATCCTGCAGGTCTGCGCACGGTTCCCAGGGAGTGTCCACCACTCCCACATCCTTAGCAGGTCTCAGATCCTTGACGTCTTCCAGGGTCCACAGAGGCTGCAGGGTTGTCTCCTCAGGGATAAGGGCCACCCACAGAGGCCGTGGCTGATGACACGCATGTGTGACAGCCTCAGACTGCAGCAGAGTGACGCTATAATGAGGCTTATGCAGCAATTTGCAACTTGGTGGAGCAGACCATTGGGATGCTGAAGATGTGGTTCCGGTGCCTGGACCGGTCTGGTGGAGCCCAGCAATACAGTCCACAGAGGGTGTCGCACATCATCATCGTCTGCTGCACCCTTTACAACCTGGCACTGCAATGGGGAGAGGAGCTGGCTGAGGGGGAGATGGAGGAGCTGGAGGTCTCCCCGGATAAGGAGGATGTAAATGGTGATGAGGGTGAGGAGGTCTCGAAGGTAACAATGAGAGAGGTGAGGCCCTCGCACTGCCCAGACGAGGCAGGGGCACTCGGGAGGTCCTCATAGCTGCCAGATTTGTGCAGGATGAGGACGGAGACACCATAGATTCTCACATCACATCTGTGAACGTTTGACTCCAGTCTGGCTGATGGCAGCGTGAATACCCTCTATGACAAGACTCCTGTCATGGGGACGCAGTGGAGGCCCTAATACTCATTCGATCGCAGGAGGATGATGACAACAGGCAGTGAGGACACTCCATAAATCTTCACATAGCCTCTGAGAATGTCGGACTCCTGTCTGGCCAAGGGCAGCTCGCTTGCGCTCTGTGATCAGGGTCATATCCTAGAGACGCAGCCATGGAACTTTAAAAGCATCTGATACTTTGTCAGCCTTCAGCACCTGTACCCTTCACTTCACAATGTTACTGGTCACAGATGCTGGTGTGATGGGGGCCAGCTCCATCTTAAAGATGCTGAGAGCACACAGAGAATGAGAGAACTGTGTCACCTGCCCACTACATTCTGGCAGCAATGACCAGCAGCGCCGAGGTGCAGGCATCAGTAATGTTTCCAGGGAGTGTGAGACTGGACCATCGCTGTGGTCTGAAGGCTGCGCAGACACAGGGAAGAGGCCCTGGACTGAGACACCTGCTTTTATCTTGTGCAGGAAGGTTTCACATCTGAGTGACAAGAACACTGCTCATCAGAACAAGGAGCCACAGGCAGGGAGATATTCTTGGGAGTTTATTGACAATAGTGAACATTATGTACAAGTGATTAACACCCGTGCTCAGGCTGTGTAACTAATTCTCCTTAACTTTCCTAACCCTGCGGCTATGTCTTGGTGCTCCTTGGATATCCACAGTGGAGGTGGAGGCAGCCTGCTGACTGCAACACCCTGCCTGTGATGACCTTGGCGGGCGTCCTCTGGAGGACCAAGACTTGGAGGGCTCCGGCCCGCCTTCAGGGTCCTGCTGTGTGGCAGTGGCACCCTCCTCGGCCTGTGGAGCTGGAGCTGTTGAGGTCACAGGGAGAGGGGAGTCAGATGGGACAGTCACTCCCAGAGTCACCTAGGTGGATGGCCCCAGAGTGTGCGCCTGCTGATCCTCCTCCCTATGGGTGCCGGAGGGTCCCTGGCTGACTCCATCTGCAGAGAAGGAGAAACTGGAGTGAGACTGAGCTGCCCAGCACCCCTCTCGCATACACATTGTTGGAAGCTAACTGCAGGCATTAGCGATGGAGTTAAGCCCGTGCAGCAGTGCAGGATTGATGTCCTGGACCAAGGTCTTCATGGCGGCTGCCAACCTACCAGTATTGACCTCGGTACGTTGGCAATGCCGGCGCTATCACCTCAGCCTGAAGGTGGACGGACTCCTCCATTGTGCCTTGCAATCTGAGGAGTACAGCGGACATCCTTTCCTGATGTTCCCTAGCTTGCCTTTGCAGCTCCAGTAACTGAGGTATGACCAAGTCCAGAGGCTCATCATCTGACCCAGACTCAGCAACGTTCTGGCCTCCAGCAGCTCCTCCGAGTGCCGGGGACCTGGGAAGTCCCTGCCTCCGCCTGCTGTGGATCAGACGGGGCGATGTGCTCACCAGATTGTGATCCCGAGGCTACTCTAAAGCTCGGTCCCACCGAGGTGTGTGTCTCTGCGCTGGTGGAGGGTGTGGGTGGCGCTGTGATAGGACTTCAATTGGGGTTTCAGCAGATTCCTCTTGTGATGTATCTTCGAGGCTTGAGTTGAGGACCTGGGTTTTTGATCCCCTCGGCTGCTTCCCAGATGTGCCTGTGAAAGCAACGAGAGATAATTAGTGTCTGGCAGGGGACTGCGGAACAGGGGAACTGACTCACAGCCTGGTTGTCTGGTGGATGTTGCACTGCTGGATCCCCACTCGGTTGCGCACTGCCAACCTCACTGTCAGCACAGGAATGGTCCAGATCATCGCCGGCCAGTGGATGGCTCTGTTTTCAAAGTCTGTGAGGACCTTGATGTCAGGCATTCCTCCACTGAGTCTGCAACCTCTCCCTCTAGTTGTGTGACAGCTTGTCCTGCATGAATACAGATGGAGAGAGTGTAAGCAGGATGCCTGTCAGGCCAGATGAGAAGGATGCGTGGTCTGTGTGGGTAGTGAGTGATCCCATGAACAGGATGAGGACAATGATGGTGCATATGAGAGAGTGAATGGTGATGTCTCTTGCACTGGCAGTGAGTGAGGACCCTGTGGGTATGTGATGGGTTTGTGAGTGTGAGAGTTGGGAGTGAGAAGAGTGACTTACCCTGGCGGAATGGAGGAGATCATTCACCCTCTTGCAGCACTGGGTGGCTGTCCTCTTTTGCAGGGAGTTGGCGCTGACCACCGCTGCCAACGCCTCCCAAGCTGGATTGGTGATGTTACTGCCCCTCCTGCAGCCAGAGAGGGGGCAATGGACATCACAGTGGCCGCCACAGCATCCAAAAGGTGCTCGAGGGACACGTCACTGAATCGGTGGGCAGGGAGGTGCAGTCTTCTTGCCCTTTGGGGCCATGTCCTGCTGTGTGGCAGTGGCACCTTCATCAGCCTGTGGAGCTGGCGCTGTGGAGGTCACAGGAAGAGGTCAGCCAGATGGGCTGGTCACTCCCATGTCTCTGTGCAGCAGCCCTGGGCTGGAAGTACTGAGAGGTGTGCGTGCGGCTGCACTTTAAACATAGGCCTGGCAAGAGGAAGCGATGAGATGACAGCGTGATGGGCAAATGAGAACCTGCCCACCATCGAAATGCCATGTTTCCCGGGAATCCATTGTGGCCAGTGGGTAAAACGTTCCTTCTCTCACTCATTACTGCACTTGGGTGGAATCTTCCCACATTTGCACCAAGTCAGGACTGTGACAGAATACTTACCTGGATGAGTGCAGCTCCCACAACACTCAAGACATTTGACACCATCCAGGACAAAACAGCCCACTTGATTGGCACCACATGCACAAACATTCACTCCCTCCACCACTGACGCACAGTAGCAGCAGTGTGTACCATCTACAAGATGCACTGCAGGAATTCACCAAGGCTCCATTGACAGCACCTTCCAAACCCATGACCACTACCACCTCTAGAGGGCAGCTGATAGATGGGAACACCACCGCCTGGAAGTTCCTCTCCAAGTCACTCACCATCCTGACTTGGAAATATATCGCCGTTCCTTCACTGTCACTGGGTCAAAATCCTGGAACTCCCTCCCTAACAGCACTGTGGGTGTACCTACACCACATGGACTGCAGGGGTTCAAGAAGGCAGCTCACCACCACCTTCTCAAGGGCAATTAGGGATGGGCAATAAATGCTGGGCCCAGCCAGTGACACCCACATCCTGTGAATGAATTAAAAAAAAGATAATTGCCTGGCACTTGTGTGGCACAAATGTTACTTGCCACTTATCATGGCTGAATGTTGTCCAGGTCTTGCTGTTTTTGCACATGGACTGATTCAGTATCTGAGGAGTTGTGAATGGTGCTGAACATTGTGCAATCATCAGCGAACATCCCCACTTCTGACCTTATGATGGAAGGAAGGTCATTGATGAAGCAGCTGAAGATGGTTGGGCCGAGGACACTACCCTGAGGAACTCCTGCAGTGATGTCCTAGAGCTGAGATGACTGACCTCCAACAACTACAACCATCTCCCTTTGTGCTGGGTATGATGCCAACCAGCAGAGAGTTTTCCCCCTGATTCCCATTGACTCCAGTTTTGCTCGGGCTCCTTGATGCCACACTCGGTCAAATGCTGCCTCGATGTCAAGGGCAGTCATTCTCACCTCACCTCGGGAGCCCATTTCTTTCATCCATGTTTGGCCCAAAGCTATAATGAAGTCAGGAGCCAATCCCAAACTGAGCATCAGTGAGCAGGTTATTGATGGTAATGGTAGAGTGGGGGATGTGCTGGGCCATGAGGTTACAGATTGTGTTTGAGTACAATCCTGCTGCTGCTGATGGCCCACAGCGCCTCATGGATGCCCAGTCTTGAGCTGCTAGACCTGTTCGAAATCTATCCCATCTAGAGCGGTGGTGGTGCCACACAACACAATGAAGGGTATCCTCAGTGTGAATACAGGACTTGGTCTCCACAATGACTGTGTGGTGGTCACTCCTGTTGATACCCAGAGTACATTCAACGCCCTTGTCACCCTCAGTGCTTCTTCAAAATGGTGTTCAACATGGGCAGAGTTATTATTAATTATTAATTAATCAATTATCCCCCACTCTACCATTACCACCAAGGATCAACCCTGGTTCAATGAAGAGTACAGGAGGATATGCCAGGAGCAGCACCAGGCATACCTAAAAATCAGGTGCCAGCCTGGTGAAGCTATAACACAGGACTACTTGATTAATTACTAATTAATTACTAATTATTAATTACAGATTCATCAGCTGGGGGTTTGGGGTGGGTGTAGGGTGTGGGTGGTGATGGGGGTAGATAGTAACCGAAAGGAGGTTTCCATGCCCATGTTTGACCTGATGCCAGGTGACTTCATGGGGTCTGGCATCGATGTTGAGGACTCTCAGGGCAACTCCCTCCTGACCGTATACCACTGTGCTGGGTCTGTCCTGCTAGTACCCAGGAATGGTAATGGTGGTGTCTGGGACACGATCTGTAAGGTGTGATTCCGTAAGGATGACTATGTCAGGCTGTTATGATATTAATAAGGACTGTGGAGGTTTTCCACTGTTGTTTCGAGGGGAATAGGTTGACACAGGTTGGTCTGTCCAGTTTTATTCCTTTTTGTAGAGGTTTGATACATGCGCAGGCTGGGCCATTTCAGAGGGCGGCTAAGAGTCAGCCACATTGCTATGGGAGTCACAGGTAGGCCAGACTAGCTAAGGACAGCAGCTTTCCTTCTCTCACGGGCATTAGTGAACCAGCTGGATTTTTACAATAATTGACAATGGTTTCATGGTCACCATCACTGAGACTAGTTTTCAATTCCAGATTTTATTAATTGAATTTAAATTCCACCAGCTGCTGTGGTGGGATTTGAACCCGTGTCCCCAGAGGATTAACCTGAGCCTCTGGATTACCAGTCTAGTGACATGACAATTGTACCACCGTCTCCCCTCAAAGCTTAGTTTGATTCCCTCACAGCTACATTTTTTGAGTCAGATGCAGACTAATCCCAGAGTCATGTGATTGGAATTTGAAAGGAAAGGAATGTTTCAGGGCAAGTGCGCTGCGAGTAGCTAATGAAAATGATGCTGTTGTAAAAATAGTTGTCAGCAGTTTGAGGTCCGGTTTCTCAACTTGATGAAGGACGATGAAGACATATTGGGTCTGCTTCCCCTGGTCAGACGAGGTGAGGTCATTAATGGGAAGAGGAAGCATCTTTGTTCCCTCTAATGGGGACTGTGATTCTGAACTGACCTGAGAGCCAATCTCGAGCCACTGTCCCTGGTTAAAAAACACCCACCAGGCGGGTGGAAGGTCCAGAGAGGAGGTGAAAAGCTTTCTACATAGACACCTGGGATAACCTTTTGCATTCATGACTGAGGATGATCTGCAGCTCCAGGGTGAATTTAATTAGTGATTTGCAAATCACATGGGTGATGACAGAGTGAAGCAACAAATCATAACTGGTTAACTTTTAAATCTCAAAGGATGATATATAAGGCTTACATCAAAAAGAATGTTGAAAAGGCAACAAAAGCATAAATCCAACAAAACAGCTATGAAATGAAGCAAAACCTGAATGAGTCGATGATTTATTTAAATCTATTTGAGAGTAATATACTTGCCCTTTTTCCTTTCACGCGAACTGGTGCATCTTGAGGGTATCTGGCAGGGACATCAGAGAGATAGACCTCAACATCATCAGGCACTTCTTCCAGGAAATTTGAAGGAACCAGACCTTTCTGGCCATTGATCTCCCCCTAAAAATTAATGACACAATATTAGCCCAGAGGACCTTACAGCAGAGCCGGAGGCTGCGAGCTGCTCACAGCACCCCCCCTGCTCTTTCCTGATAGCCCAGCAAACGTTTCCCCTTCGAGGTTTATCCAATTCCCTTCTGAAAGTTACTGAATTCGCTCACACTGCCCTTTCAGTTTGTGCGTTCTGTATCGCAATAATTCACTGGGAAAAAATTCTCAACTCACTTATAAGTGCTAAACCTGCTAGCTGTGCAAACACGCTAAAGAGGAAATAGATTTCTAGACCCTAAAGGCAGCAGGGAGTATGGGGAGAGAGTGGGAACACAGCGTTGAGATAGAGGTTCAACCATGATCTTATTAAATGGCTGAATAGGCTCAAAGGGCTGAATAACCTACTCCTGCTCCTAACTTCTATGCTTCCAAAAGGAAGCTTCTTAGGAACCTGTATAATATGAGAGACAGGTTTCATGTAGAACAGCAGAAAGTTGTTGTGAAGGATAAAGTGACGTTTGTGTATTATGGAGGGGGGGGGCGGGTGGTGGGGTGTATCAATTAAAATGTTTAAATCTGAGGTGCACAGGTTGTTAATGGATATGGAGTAAAAGGGGGTCAATGGAGTTGAGGTACTGATCAACCAAATCTCATCGAACAGTAAACGTTAATCATATCAAGGTAGTTATATCAAAGTGATATTTTGGATAAAAGTTAAACTCAACAAATGGTTTGTGAAAATGTAGCTGGCACATTCACAAATGCTGTGAATTTAAAGACTTCCACAGCTTTGATTTATTCAAACATTGACGCTATCTTTGAATCAGAGAGAGGTGTGGAGGAAACACAGGCCCAGTGTTTCCCAGCTAGGATCTGATTTCCTAGCGGGTCTTTCTGGCCCATCCCACTTGATTCAACCCACAAACACCTGGGAACCCTCCCCCCAGACCTTAGTGCTCCACAACATACCCCCCACCCACCCCCCCCCCCCCCCCCCCCCCCCCCCCCCAACCTTGCAATATCATGGAAGGGGCAAAAACATAGGAAAAAAATCGCTGTCATTTCCTCTTTAATCCCCATTGGCTGCAGATGAGAGATACCATCGTCCTAGTCAACCCATCAAACTCAATAATTCCTAATACCTCTGCTCACAGGAACATGTCCAGCTCCCTGAACATTTATTATTTGCTGTTTGTGGGATTGTACTGTTCCTATGTTTAACTACATTACAGCAACTACAACTCAAAAGGATAAATCATTGAATTTAAAGCACTTTGGGGTATTCTCAGGAAATAGCTACAAGCTTTTCCAAACACTCACTCCCTCCACCGCTGACGCAGAATGGCAGCAGTGTGTACGATCTACAAGTACACTGCAGGAATTCGCCAAGCCCATAACCACTACCATCCAGAAGGACAAGGGCAGGAGATAGGTGGGAACACCAGCGCTTGCAAGTTCCCCTCCAAATGACACACCACCCCAAGTAAAACATGTATTGCTGTTCCCTCATCATCACTGGCTCAAAATCCTGGAACTTCCTCCCTAACAGCACTGTGGGTGTACCTACACCACAGGGGACAAAATCCTGGAACTCCCTCCCTAACAGCACCGTGGGTGTACCTACACCACAGGGACAAAATCCTGGAACTCCCTCCCTAACAGCGCTGTGGGTGTACCTACACCACAGGGGACAAAATCCTGGAACTCCCTCCCTAACAGCGCCGTGGGTGTACCTACACCACAGGGACAAAATCCTGGAACTCCCTCCCTAACAGCACTGTGGATGTACCTACACCACATGGACTGCAGCGGTTCAAGAAGGCAGCTCACCACCAAATTGTAAAGGGCAATTTAGTATGGGAAATAAATGTTGTCCTAATATACCTGAAAGATAGAAGTTACGTACTTCATACCATAATTTTGATGTTCCTGAGAGATTCATAATCTTTTGAAGTGTGGTTCCTGTTAACATGGGGAAGTGCAGCAACCAATCTGAGACATCAAATGAATAACCCAAGCAGCATTTCCACACAGAAAGCTAACTTTTTTCCTCTCCGTTCAATAAAACAATGACAGCTTTGAAGTTTATTTTAAATATTGTTAAGGATAAACCTACGTAATAAAATCCATCTTCATCCAGCTCCCCCCAGACATTGATGATGTCTCCAGCACAAAACGTTAACTCAGCCTGAAACAGAGAAACATGAACTACTTACAATACTGTCCTGTTTATTTTAAAAAACACAATGTTCGATGAGGAGCCCTTTTATGTTTGTTCTTTGGTAAAGGTGCCAGGAAACAAGGAAAGTGGTGGAAGATTAGACCTCGGGTGTAGTTACACTCGGAATCCACCAACGTGAATGAACTTATATTTATACAAAGTTTTACACAAGAATATAGCAACTTTAGGGTTGTTGTTCATAACTGTCACTTGTCAAGTTAAGAAAGACTTGAATTTGATTAAATGTGATTGAAGTATTCAAAATCATGAGGTATCAAGACAGGGCAGATGGAGAGAAACTGTTCTCACTTGTGAAAGGATCGAGGATGAGAGGGCACAGATTTAAAATAATTGTCAAAAGAAGCAAAAGTGACATGGGGGAAAAGATTTTCACACAGTGAGAGGTTCGGGTTTGGAAAGCTCTGCCTGAGAGTCTGGTGGAGGCAGGTTCAACTGAAGCACTTAAAATGGAATTAGACTGTTATCTGAAAAGGAAGAATGTGCAGGGTTACGGGGAGAGAGAGGGAGAATGGAACTCAGTGAGTTGCTCATTCAGAGAGCCGGTGCAGACATGATGGGCTGAATGGCCTCCTCCTGCCCAGGAACAATTCTGTGATCCGTGATTCATTTCTACAATGTCTTTCCAAACCTCACAATGTCCCAAAGTGCAGAATATTATTTAATGTAGAGAGGCTACAGGCAGCTGTGGTACAGACGAATCTAGGTGAGAAGCTACAGACTGTACAGAGGAATCTAGGTGAGAGGCTACTGACTGTACAGAGGAATCTAGGTGAGAGGCTACTGACTGTACAGAGGAATCTAGGTGAGAGGCTACTGACGGCTGTGGTACAGAGGAATCTAGGTGAGAAGCTACAGACTGTACAGAGGAATCTAGGTGAGAGGCTACTGACAGCTGTGGTACAGAGGAATCTAGGTGCCCTCAAAGATGAATCACAAGGAAGTTAGCATTGCAGGTACAGCAAGTAGTTAGGAAGGCAAACTGAATTTTGGCCTTTATTGCGAGGGGGATGATGTATATAGTTGAGATCCATCTGGAGTATAGTACTGCATACAGATTTGGGGCTGGATTTTTGTGTCCCAAGAAGGTCAGGAATGGATGCAGGAACCAGCAGCACTGAGGCCACAGGAGCGGGAATTTAAATTTCCCTCTCTAAAAGACGATCACACAAACTTCCCATCGGCAGGGCACAGAGGTGAGAGTGTCAGATTGTGCAACCATTCTCGTGTAGTCTCTGTATTGTGTGGACATCAACACCAGCAATGGTAATGTCATTCTGCATTCAATGTGACAATAACATTAAACTTGCTTTGGTTTTGATGGTCTGAGTATGCTTCACCTTTTGTCTTTCTGGTGCAGGGTACACCAGTATGTAATGCGGGATGTGAGTGGCTGGATACTTAATTGCACAGGCATTGAGTGGACTTTGAAAGGGTCATTTCAGACATCCTGGATGGAGGCAGCAGCCCTGGCATGAGGTGGAAGCAGATCTTTGGCAGCCTAGCTGAAGGAGCGTTGGATCAAGGCAACCCTGCTGTCCCTGCCTCCCTGGAGGTTCCTGGAGTCTGCCTCCACACCCTCAGCGTTCTCCTCACTCTGCTCCTCTTCTGACTCACTACTGGATTCATCCTCTGTGGCCTGTGGAGCTGCCTCAAGATCCTCTTCCTCCAGTGGGTCCCCCCTTGCCAGTACCAGATTGTGGAGAGCGCAGCATGAAACCACAATCAGTGATACCCGCTCTGGGGGGTATTGTCGTGCTCCCCCGAATGGTCCAGGCATCAGAAGCACATCTTCAGAAGACCTATGGTCCTCCCTTTCACCACCCACATGGAGGCGTGACTCCTATTATAACGCTGCTCTGCCTCTGTTCTTGGGTGGTGGAGAGGCGTCATGAGACACCTTTTCAACGGATAGCCCTAGTCACCCAGCAGCCAGTCGGGCTGGAGCGCTGAATAGCCTCAGCACCCTGGAGTGTCTCAGGATATAAGCCTCATGGGAGCTGTCAGGGTACCTTGCACAGACTTGCAGAATCTGCATCCTGTGGTCACACGCTATCTGGACGTTCAATGTGTGGAATCCCTTCCTGTTGACGAAGGTACCTGGCTGACCCACTGGTGCCTTGATGGCCACATGGGTGCAGTCGATTGTAGCCTGGATGCAGGGAATCCAGCAATCGCTGCAAATCTTCTGACTCGCTCAGCCTTGCTGGCCTCGTCCATACGGAAAAGAATAAATGTCATTACCCGCCTGAACAGAGCTTCTTTCACCAGCTTGACACAACTGTGGACAGCTGATTGTGGAGTGTCCCAAAGATCCCTCACTGACCCTGGAAACAGCCAGAGGCATAGAAGTTGAGGGTCACTGTGACCTTCAGAGCCACTGGCATGGGGTGTCCACCCACACAGCTGGAGGTGAACACAGACCAAATCATATGACAAATGGAGGCCACTGTCTCCCTGGAGAGGCAGAGCCTCTATCGACATTGCATTGCTGCCTGTAAACCCTGGCAGCAGGATAGTGGCGTCTTCTGCAGCCCCTTCCTCCTTGGACTACCTCCTGGCCCTGCACCCCCTGTGCCTGCGCCTCTCCTCCCTGCCTGCGCCTCTCCTCCCACAGGTCCCTCCCCTGGAGGCTGCACTGGGACCCCTGGCCTCCTCTCCCTTCTGCCCCTCTCTTCCTCCTCAGAGGAGGCCACAATCCCCATTCCCAGGGTAAGGGAAGGCTGCCTGATACCTGGAAGGGTCCACATGGCCTGAATCCTGCGGGGGCCTTGGAGACACCACTGAATCCTGGAAATGCTAAGAATCAGGCCCCAAACAGAGGTGAAGCTGCCAAGTACCAATAAGCAGTCAGCAGCAAACGATCCCCTAAACTCCTCACTACTCACACTGGCAATGCTGCTGACCCTTTTCATCCTGCCCGGGGATGAGGTTTACCAAATTGTGGGCTGCCCGCCTGCCTCTTTTGCCTGTGCGACGAGCACGGAATCGCACGGGCAACGTGAAATCTGGCTTAATTGCCTTTGTAATGGCCTTAACTGGCCTCGTAATTGATGGTGGGCGTGGCTCCAACCCCTGCCTGTGCCTGCCGTCCAGAATATCACACAAGAGCGCAATGAGGTCAGGACGCTGGCCCAATATCGTCACGCGCTAGTTTACGCTCAAGCAGGTCTGGCACGTGCCTGCTCGCTCAGTGAAAAATTCTGTCTGAGGAGTGAGGAACATTATGACGGTGAGCGTTAGATCTTTTTACAATTTCAAATGTCATTATTAGATGCTCTTATAAGTTAAATGTGTTTTTACTACAGTGATGGAACATGGGGCTCTGTCCTGCAAAGATAACTTGATCATTACATTGGTCAGCATTGTGTAAGTGTTGAGATGCATTTGAGTACTTTTCCCAGTGGAAAAGTGCAATTATGCATTTCAGTGGTAGAAAACATTGCCTGGGAACACTCCTGAAATGATCTGAACAGCGATTTAAATATCCAGAGTGCTTTAACTTAGAAAAAATTGGCCTGCTGCTTAAAATTAGAAAAAGACCCATCGGGTCTGTCAAGGTCAATAAGCCCTACTGTCTGGATCTGCAATGGGTTAATTTGGCAGCTGAGCCTACTGTGAATACTTGGCTGAATTTCAAAAGCTTCTGAAGCACTTAGCTCAGCAGGGGGCTTTGTTTATATAGTTGCTCAGCACACTGAGAGCATGGTTTGATTGACAGTTTTAACAGGTTATAATAAGATTATCTGTCTTTGATGTGGTTTCTTAGTAGATGTTTGTTTTTATTTTACACAACTCAATGAACACAAGGGGATTTAATGATCTTCAATGGAACTGGAGTTTTTTCTGTGCAGTATGAATGGCTGTGTTTGAATTTTATTAGATTGTTACAGGTTTAATTATTTTTTTTAAGTCCATTTCAAGTTTCCCATTACTATTCCATGGTTCCTGAGGGCTGTACATAGTGGATAGCGGGTGAGTGGCTATGGAGAATACATGGGGGCATAGAAGGGGCCAAGGTGGATATGAGGGGGCATAGAGTGGGTGTGTGAGCTGAGGGTTGTGGGCATAAGAATGAGGTGGAGAGCTGGGTCGATGTCCCTGAGAACTGAGGCGAGCCTTCTAACCAGCCCACCTCAGCACCCGCACTCCCCCGATGCTGTGACAAGCCTGACAAGGGAGGTGGCAAACCTGAACTATGCCCAACCTCTCAGAGACAAAAATATGGCGGGTATGGGAGGGGGTGACAATTCGGGGTCGGCAGTGTTGGGATTGGCCCGACTTGCATTTCCCGAATCTGTAACAAAAATCCAGCCCTTAGTCACCATACCTAAGGAGGGCTATCCTTGCACTGGAGGCAGTTCAGAGGTTTACTGGATTGATTGCTGGGATGGAGGGGTTGTCTTATGAGAAAATGTTAAGCAGGTTGGGCCTATTCTCACTGGAGTTTAGAAGAATGAAAGGTAACTTGATTGAACATATAAGATTCTGAAGGGGCTTGACAGGGTAGATACTGAGTGGATGCTTCCTCTCAGAGGCTATCTAGAACTAGGCGGCACAGTTTCAAAGTAAGAGGTCTCTCATCTGCTGTGCCATTACAGGGAACTACAGACCTGTTAGACTGACATCAGTCATAGCGAAAATGCTAGAATCTTTAATAAAGCATGTGATAACAGGACACTGAGAAAATAGTGGCAGGATTGGACAGAGTCAGCGTGGAGTTATGAAAGGAAAATCATGCTTAACAAACCTGTTGGAGTTTTTTTGGAGGACGTTACTAGCAGTATAGATAAGGGAGAACCAGTGGATGTGGTGTATTTAGATTTTCAAAAAGCTTTCGACAGGTTTTACACAAGATTAGAGCATGCGGGATTGTGGGGAACATACTAGCATGGATTGAGAATTGGTTAACAGACAGAAGACAGAGAGTTGGAATAAATGGGTCATTTTCAGGTAGACAGGCTGTGACTAGTGGGGTAAGAAGCTTCAAAGGAATTTGGAGACGCTAAGCAAATGGACAAAAATTTGGCGGATGGAATACAATGTGGAGCAATGTAAGATTATCTACTTTGTAGGAAAAACAGAAATACAGAGTTTTTCTTAAATGTTGAGAGGCTGGGAAGTGTTGAACTTCAAAGGGACTTGGGTGTCCTTGTTCATCAGTCACTGAAAGTTAACATGCAGGTACAGCAAGCAATTAAGGCAATGGTATGTTGGCCTTTATTACAAGAGGATTTGAGTATAGGAGTAAAGATGTCTCACTGCAATTATATAGAGCCTTGGTGAGACTGCACACGGAGTGTTGTGTACAGTTTTGGTTTCCCACCTAAGGAAAGATATAACTGCCATAGAGGGAGCGCAATAAAGGTTCATTAAATTAATTCCTGGGATGGAGGGATTGTCCTATGAGGAAAGATTAAATAAACTGGGCCTTTATTCTCTGGAGTTTAGAAGAACGAGAGGTAATCTCATTCAAACATTCAGAATTCTGACACGGCTCGAGAGGGTAGATGCAGGAAGGATGTTTCCCCTGGCTGGGAGTCTAGAACCAGGGGAACAGTCTCAAAATAAGGGCAGAGATGGCATTGAGGACTGAGATGAGGAGGAATTTCTTCACTCAGAGGGTGGCGAGTCTTTGGAATTTGGAGGCTCAGCTGTTGAGGATATTTAAGACCAAGATCAATAGATTTCTCCATTTTAAAACATCAAGGGATATGGGAATAATGCAGGAATTGGTGTTGAAGTAGAAAATCAACCATGATCTCACTGAATGGTGGAGTGGGCTCGAAGGGCTGAATAGGCAACTCCTGCTCCTATTTCTTAGGTTCTTATGTACTGACCCTGCGACATTGCAGCACTCCCTCAGTAATGACCCTCTATCAGAGACCCTGCGACCTCAGAACTGACCCTCCGACATTGCAGCACTCCCTCAGTAATGACCCTCTGTCAGAGACCCTGCAACCTCAGAACTGACCCTCCGACATTGCAGCACTCCCTCAGTAATGACCCTCTATCAGAGACCCTGTGACCTCAGAACTGACCCTCTGACATTGCAGCACTCCCTCAGTAATGACCCTCTATCAGAGACCCTGCAACCTCAGAACTGACCCTCTGACAGTGCAGCACTCCCTCAGTAATGACCCTCTATCAGAGACCCTGCAACCTCAGAACTGACCCTCTGACAGTGCAGCACTCCCTCAGTAATGACCCTCTATCAGAGACCCTGCAACCTCAGAACTGACCCTCCGACATTGCAGCACTCCCTCAGTAATGACCCTCTATCAGAGACCCTGCAACCTCAGAACTGACCCTCTGACAGTGCAGCACTCCCTCAGTAATGACCCTCTATCAGAGACCCTGCAACCTCAGAACTGACCCTCCGACATTGCAGCACTCCCTCAGTAATGACCCTCTATCAGAGACCCTGCAACCTCAGAACTGACCCTCTGACAGTGCAGCACTCCCTCAGTATTGCACAAGGCATGCTAGCCTAGTCTATTTGCTCAAGTCTCTAAGGGAAAGGTTGAAACAGCCAATCAACAGGCAAGGATTGTACAGTTTGATGCCTGTGGACAAATCAGTTGCCAGTCTGATGGCCTGTCAATGCTGCACAGTGTGTGAACTTGCTAAAGAGAATCATAGCTTCTTACAGAATGTGGCCATTCAGCCCATTGTGCCCATGCCAGTCTATGAAAGAGCTATCCAATTAGTCCCGCTCCCCGTGCACTAATACCCATCACCCCACTAAGCTTTCCTTTTCAAGTATTTATCCAAATTCTATTTTGAAAGTTCCTCTTGAATCTGCTTCTGCTGTCCTTTCAACATGTTCCAGATCAGGACAACTCGCCACATCCCAAAAAACTGTCCTCATCTCCCCTCTGGTTCTGTTGCCGATGTGAAACCTGAGTCCTCTGGTTACTGACCCTCCTACAAATGGAAAGCATTTCTCCTTATTCACTCTAAAAAAAAAAACCCCTCATGGGGGGAAAACAAGGAGGAATTGAATCAACTTCTCCCGGTTGCTCAAAAATGACTGGGTCAGTCAGAAAGACATCTTAAAAATAAATGTTTTTATAGAGAACTTTGGTTAAAGGAGGTTATGGTGGAGTGATAATGTCCCTGGATTAGTAATCAGAGGCTTGGCAGACATGGGTTTAGATCCCACCATAGCAGCTAGTGGAGTTTAAATTCAGTTAGTAACTCTGGAATACAAAGCTGGACTCAGCAAGGGTGATCGCAACGAACTATCACCGATTGTTGTTAAAAACCCATCCGGCTCACTAATGTCCCTTAGGGAAGGAAATCTGGTCCTGGCCTACATGTGACTCCAGACCCCCAGCGACGTGGTTGACTCGGAAGTGACTGAGTGAGCTGCGCTGTTATGGCAGCTGGAGCTGGGCAGTAACCGCTGCCTCTGCTGACGGTGTCCACATCCGTGAAAGAATAGAGAAAAATAATGAGGCTTCTTTGAGATTACTACCTCCACATCAACGTTAGGCGAACTCTCCCTTGGGTCATAATCATATAGAGCCACCATTCTTCGGGTAGTGATTGAATGTTGCTGGCTGCTTCGCCTGTTCCTCTCTGTTGTAAAATATACAAGTTTTAAAATAATACACTGATGTTCTGATGTTTCTTTCACTTGCAGAAGTTATCTCCGTTAATTCTGCCACTTCTGTCCACCACCCCCCCTACCCCCAACCCCTCCAGCAGTCTGGAATCTATCCCAAGTCTCTCTGGAAGGAGAGAAACGATGACTGATTTGGTCATAAGGCAACCATTGGGAAGGTGAAAGACACAAACTCAGGACTGGAACTCAAAATCCTTCAAACAATCAGGGCAGGGGAAGGAAAGATTTCCTTAGGCCAGCGCTGCTGACAAACCATAAACCCAATTATTCGGTTACTCCAGGTCGAATAAGAAGGAAAGACTTGGATTTATACAGCACTTTTCATGATGCCTCTGCTTTATGGCCAAGGAAGACTTTTTTTTTTTAAGTGCAGTCACTGTTGTAATGTAGGAAGCGCAGCAGCCACTTTACGCACAGCAAGATCCCATAAACAGCTACGAGATAATGACCAGGTAATCTGTTTCAGTGATATTGGCTGAGGGATAAGTACTGGCCTAGGACACCAGGGGGAGCTCCTGCTCATCTTCAAATAATGCCATGGGACCTTTCCCATTCATCCAAGAGGGCAGACAGGGCACCGCTTTAACATTTGGCACCTCGGACAGTTCCGCACTCTCTCGGTACTGCACTGGAGTCTCAGCTTTGATTTGTTTTTGTCTGGGAGCGGGACTGGAAATCACAATGAACCTACAAGTAAGTGCATTGTAAATATCGGAAATATATTCATGTCAACAAACACATCAACCAGAGGAAATCTGTCCTGACTGTTGGAGGACTCTGATTGGAGGTTGTTATATTCACACACAGAAGTGTTAGACAGGATGAGATCTGATCCATCTATAGGGTTGCCAACTCTGGTTGGATATATTCCTGGAGATGACCACCCCATGCTGTCAAACACCCCTTTTCCCAAGATCTGCAATATTTTTTTTTTATAAGTAATCAACAAAAATGTTCAAATAAACTTTTTGCACATTTTTTCCCTAATTTGTGGGAGATCGGGACAATCCTGAAGGGTTGGCAACTCTATCCATCCATCCAGCCTGTCACAATAATCACAATGCTTTATGTTTCATAATTCAGACACTCCACCAAACCCAGGGTCACTTCATGTCCCAGGAGAGGCAAAAAAAGGATAAAAGCCAATTAGGGAAGGAAAAAAAATCTGGAAAACTCCCCTCTGACGAATTAACCAAAGACAGTCAGCACGGATTTGTTAAGGGGAGGTGTGTCTGACAAACATGGTTCATTTTTTTAAGGAGGAAGTGGGGTGGTGGGGTGATGGGGGGGGGGGGGGGTGCTGGGGGGGGCTGGGGGGTCGATGAGGGCAGCAAGTTTGATGGAGTCTACATGGATTTTCACAAGGTTTTTGGGAGACGGATCACAAAAGTAAAAGCCCACGGGATCCAAGAGAAAGTGACAAGTTGGACCCAAGATTGGGTCAATGGCAGGAAGCAAAGGGTTATGGTCAATGTGTGTTTTTGTGTTTGGAGAGCAGTTTCGAGAGCAGTTCCACAGGCCGCAGTACTGGGCCTCTTGCTTTTTAGGGTATAAATCAATGACTTGGACCTCAATGTAGAGGGTACGATCAAGAAATTTGCAGGAGACACAAAAACTGTCGGTGTGGTTGGTAATGAAGGAGAAAGCTGTGGACAGCAGGAAGATATCAATGGGACAGTCAGGTGGATGGGGTTCAGTCTGGAGAAGTGTGAGGTGATACATTTGGGGAAGGCTAACAAGGCAAAGGAATAGACACTAAATGGTGGAACACTGAGAAGTGTAGAGGAACAATGGGAGATTGGAGTGTCCACAGGTTCCTGAAGGTACCTGGATAGGTAAATAATGTGGTCAAGATAGCTTATGGGATACTTATTAGCCAAGGCATAGAATATAAGAGCTGGAGGTAATGCTGGAACTGTGTAACACACCAGTTAGACCACAGCTGGAGTACTGTGTGTGAGTCTGGTGACCGCACTATAGGAAAGATGTGGCTGCAGTGGAGAGAGGAGACAACAGAATTACGAGGATGTTTCCTGCTTGGGGGGATTTGAGTTCTGAGGAAAGATTGGATTGGCTGGGGTTATTCTCTTTGGAAGAGAAGCCTGAGAGGAGACCGGATTGAAGTGTATCAAATAATGAGGGGTTTAGATAGAGTGGATAGGAAAGTCTTATTCCTCTCAGTTGAGAAATCCCTAATCAGGGGTATAGATTTAGTATAAGAGGCTGGAGATTTAGAGGGGATTCGAGGGGAAATATCTTTCACCCAGAGGGTGGTGGGAATCTGGAACTCAATGTCTAAAAGGGTGTTAGAGGCAGAAACCCTCATAACATTTAAAAAGTACTTGAATGTACACTTGAGGTGCTGTAACCTGGAACAGGAGAATGGGATTAGGCTGGATAGCTACATGTCAGTCGGAGTGGATATGATGGGCTGTAAATGCCTATGATTCCATGACCCCTCAGGCGATCAGAGCCACCAGATTTTGAGAGATTCTGCTGTCATGTGGGATTAGTTCATTTCTTGGGCTGGTGCCAGGCAGTGAGGAGACGGGTGTGGGCCTTTGGGAGAGGAGAGAGTGGGGAAAGAGGATAAAGGTGAGGAGAAATTCACACCCCCAAAGAGTGAAAAGGGGCTTGTGTATATAGATAAAAGCTGGCAAGAGCCAGAGGTCAGTGCACTGATCCAAGAGCAGCCGAGTAGGAATCTGTTGCTCTACCGGAAGTTTGTGGCATCTCCTGCTTCTGTTCTTATTGGTTCATCTCCTCAAAGTTACCAAGGGCTGAGGGACGATATTTAATGGAGGTGATGGGTGGGGGTCTCGCCTGCTGTCTGGACAGCTGCTGAGGACCCCCCCTCCCATTGCTTCTTTATGGGCAGGTTCACCCTCCAGCCCAACAGGCAGTGGACAGGCCAGCGGCCGACATTCCCCCAGGGACAAGGATGCCAAGGGTGGGAGTCCCGCCTCCTGAGAGCTGCTGGCCAATCAGAGGCTGTAAACTCCATTGAACGTCAGTGTCTTGAAGCACTGCCCACTGAAGGACCTCAACTGGAGGCTGGGCAAGCGGCCTTCTCGCCATGGCCTTAATCGGGGGGCGGGGGAGGGGGAGTGAGGCGGGAAGCTCGCCAAACCTCCCGCCCAATGAAATGCCCCCATCGCCACCCAACTCCTGACGGGGAAGGGCATCAAATTCTGCCCTATCGCCCTCCGAGACTGACTATGTCCCCCCCACAGGCTGGGGGGGGGATGGGGGGTGGGGGATGGGGGGTGGTGGGGGAGGTTGGGGGCGGGGGGGGTGGGGGTGGTGGGGGGGGATGGGGGGTGGGGGGGGTGGTGGGGGGGATGGGGGGGTGGTGGGGGGGGGGGATGGGGGGTGGTAGGGGGAGTTTGGGGGCAGGGGGGGGCGAGATTGTGTTTTTTGGAGGAATGTTTTCTTACAAAACGAAAAATAAATGGAGTGACTGAAAAATGAAGATTATTGAAGACAAAAGGGAGCTGCCCACAGACACAGAGCCAAACACACACACACACACACAGCCATGCATTGTTCAAGTCAGATAAGCACCAAAATACAAAACGAATGGAAATGAAACACGAGTTTTAGCACTTCCCGACCCAAAGTAAATCAGCACACTTCAAAATACAAATTAAATAAAAGCAGCACATGACTTTTCTCCAAGAAGTTAGTTTCCACAGACCTCGTTTAGACTTGCGGGATCTGCGGTTAATAGAGCGTGTGCTCTCTTTATCACGCTCAGAGCTCACTTCAGCAAAGGGATGCGTACAAATAAAAACAGAGAGAAGAGAAAACGTGAAGCAACCAGAGGGATCTCGCTCCGACACCCTCCCTGGGTGTAAAATAACCTGTCCCACAGACTGTCAGAACCCAAGAGGCAACGTGAATCAGAGCAAAGTGTTACTGACTAGGCTGGGAAGAGGCTCCAGTTGAGAGCGGCTTTCCAGAGGCTCTGGGTTACACTGGGTTTCAGGAGACTGGCTCCTGGTTCTGATTGTGTGTGTGTGTGTGTGTGTGTGTGTGTGTGTCTGTGTCTGTGTGTGTGTGTGTGTGTGTGTCTGTGTGTGTGTGTGTGTGTCTGTGTGTGTGTGTGTGTCTGTGTGTGTGTGTGTCTGTGTGTGTGTGTGTCTGTGTGTGTGTGTGTGTGTGTGTCTGTGTGTGTCTGTGTGTGTGTGAGCTGTTACCTGCGGTGCTCACCTCAGACAATAAGTAGCCTTGTCTGTCAGACGGACTGAACTGCTGTAACCCCCAGTGGAATGGCCAGACCAACATGCAAAATGACTGATACCGAGACATTCGCCAGAGCCTCATTTTGTTCAACACTGTCATTACTCGGGGCCCATCCTCCCGGCCCCTCTCACTGGGGTGCGTGCAAACCTATCCCCATTGCAGCCAAGTCCGGGAGCTCCCATCTTTAACGGGGCTCCCCGTATGACACAGGCGGTGTTTTCTCCTGGGGAGTTTCCCCCTCTCCTGCGTCACCTGCTGTGCGTTTCTTTCAAGATGCGCCAAATTGGAAGCTGAATGAGTTAAGCCGTTCTTATTAGCAACAGCAACACCAAGGAGCAGGAGCCACACCAACACACCTTCTCTCCTCAGTGTCTAGGTCCAACTGAAAGCAACAAGGATCTCAACGAGAGTTAAGCCGCTCCTAATGCATTAACAATCAGAGAGGCAGAATTGTCTCCTCATCATCCAGTGCATACATACAATTGCTGCCTAATGCAAATCTGGTGCAGAGCCTGTAATGAAAACATACCAAGCACAACCAGCCAAATTCTCTCCTAATTTCACAAAGACTAATACCAATTTTCTCCACTGGGGTGTTGAGAGGCAGGTAACCTTGCTTGACCAGCTGATCCATCATTTCTTCGTCGTCTGTCTGGATCTCGGAGACCATGTTACAGGGAATAAGACCCACTCTCCCATTTGTCTCTCCGTGATAGAATCCGTCTGCATCTTTAGTCCCATGCACCTGAAAAGAAAAATATATTTGTTTTCAGAAACACACAAGGTCATCACCATCCAGCCGGGAGCCTCCAGTGTACAGCCACAAACGGCCATGGGACATGTTGGCAGAGTCAAGTCTGGAGCTGACAGAAGATGAGGGTTGCAGCAGCGGATCAGCTAAAGGGTGGAGACATGTGATATAACAGAGGGGGTTTTGGACAGCGTTTGGATTTGGAAACTCAGCTCAGGGGTAAATAGGACAGGGTGGGGGTGGGGGAGGTGTGACGTGAGAGCACAGAGTTTGGAGTGTGGGTTGAAGCTGATTCTTGCAGTTTTCCCAATGTTTAATTGATGGTAACTGCAGCTGATCCAGGTTAGATGTCAGACAGTCTGACAGCACAGAGACATGGGCGAGGTGGGGGGGGGGGGGGTGATGTCAGCATCATCACCCCCTGTGCCGAGGACAATTCTTCCTTGCGGTCGGCTGATTTTGAGACGTTCTTTGAAACGTTTCCTTTGACCCTGTGTGAATGGGCTGTGTGAGATAGTGTGAGATAGCGCTGAGCACTGCGCCTATGTGGATAACCTGGAGTCGGGCATTCAGATAACATGTCCCACCCATCTCAGCTGATGTTGAGACTGAACCCATTGTCTTCAGATGATGTCTCTCCGAGGGGGGGTGGGGTGGGGTGGGGGGAACAAAACTTGGAAGAGGAAGGGGAGGTGGTCAAGGATAGACCCTTGCTTAAGGGCGAGAAAATGATCACTACATTAGGGTACAGTAGAACCAAGCAAGGGTAGTCTCACTGAACTGAATAAGGAATGGGGGTTGCTGGGAGAGGCATTGAAAAAGGATGGTGTGCCCAGCTGTGTCTCAGGTTACAGGCAGGATGAGGAGGGATAGTTTACCAGGTCCTAGTCACATAGAATGTCATTTGTGTCATTTCAGTCCTATTACAGAGAGCAAAGCCGACTGGAGTGGAGGCTCAAACATTGAGTTTTGGGAAAGATGGAGGTGGATTTTGGAGGTGACAACATGTCGAAGGTCTGCGTTATTGGTAAAGCAAAACAAAGCTATAAAAAAGCAGCCCAAATAAAAGAGTCAAACAAGGAACAAATCTAATGTTTCAAACTTGTGTAAAACTATAAAAGGTTTCCAACCATTTTCAAAGGCTGTGTTTATTTCTGCAGCAACACTAACATTTGCTGGACATGCACAGTTTGCAGTCTCCGTCAGTGACTTTCAGCTGCTTGCATTAAAACAAACAAGTTGGCTTGACAGAGAATAACAATAAAGGTCAAGTTACTCAGTCAACTGAAATCTCTTAGTCTAAATACAAGTATTGTTAACTGTTTCCTCCGTAAAACATGCTCCTGATGATTCAGTGAATGACCATATATAATCAGGAAGTGAGATTCCCAACATCTAATAAACACAGAGGAGAATTGAATGTAATATTTAGTATAAGCACATCTTTTGATTTAACAAATCAAAGAAGAAAGTAATTTGAAAATATTTGAGAAAAAAACTCATAACTCAGTGTAGGACTTGAATCTATGTTCCTTGAATGAGCTACCAGCTGAGCTAATCAGCTTCATAGGAAATCCCTCCACAAAGACAGAACGTAAATGGAATTAGTTCATTTTCACAGCCGCAGGTGCCCAGGTGAAGTAACTTGCAGCAAATAGATGGAGTGCAAAACAAACTTGGTGGAGATTCCAAATTCTGAACTTCCGCCACCAGCCAGAAAGGGATCATAATTTGCCCACACAGTGTGGGCTGGGGGATAACATCCAACTCTACTTGATGGCCTTCGGTCAATGGCAGGAGTTACAGTGATTTACTAACTATACGGTTAACCAGATACGCTAACACAGTGCATCATGCAAAGCCACACAGGAATTGCTAGTTTAAAAAAAAACACATAAAAGTAGAAGAAACGGGGGGCAGGAGTAGACCACATGAGCTTGCTCCGCCATTCAATATCATCATGGCTGATCTTGGGTTCCAACACCACTTTCGCACCCACTCCCCATATCCCCTGATTCCGTAAGAGATCAAAATCCATTGAGTTGGCGTTTTCCCATCTAGGCATTCCATATGACACAATGGTAATGGAGTTATTGATTCATCATGGTGATGAAAGGTCATTGACCTGAAACGTTAACTCTGTTTCTCGCTCCACAGATGCTGCCAGACCGGCTGAGTCTTTCCAGCATTTTCTGTTTTTATTTCAGACTTTCAGCGGCTGCAGTGTTTCGCTTTCTCATTACCTTAATTATTTGTCCCTCCTTGAACGGAAGCTCTTCCTCTGCAGCATCAGGATTGGGTGACATTGATAAAGGGTCATAATCAAAAAGAGCCACGAAAACTCTAGGTGGGAGGTCCTCGCTGCACACATCAGCCTCTGACTCTGGAGACAGGCGCTCTCTCCCATGGTATCTGCCTGCAAGACCAGATGGTTCATACACTGAGTTACCCAGTCAGGCTGCAATATTTGTAATGCTGCTGAAACAGTCAGAGACAGACTGGAAATGGACACACTTCCTTTCCAATGTGGCAATTTTTATACACAAGAATCACGTTTGCATTTATATAGCGCCTTTGATGCCCACAGGGCATCCCAAAGCACTTGACAGCCAATGAAGCAATTGTTAAAAGTATAGAATCTGCTGTAATGTTGGAAAAGCAGCAAGTTCCCCGCAAACAGTGTAGTGTCAACTACCAATATCTGCTTTAGTGATGTGGGCTGATGGATAAATATTGGTGACAGGTGACAAATAACCTGCTCTTCTTCCAAATACTGCAGAGTGACCTTCCTCATCCACCTAAGAGGGCAGATGGTGCCTCAGTTTAAAGTCTCATCTGAAAGATGATACTTGACAGTGCAGCACTCCCTCAGTACTGACCCTCCCAACAGTGCAGCACTCCCTCAGTACTGACCCTCCCAACAGTGCAGCACTCCCTCAGTACTGACCCTCCCAACAGTGCAGCACTCCCTCAGTACTGACCCTCCCAACAGTGCAGCACTCCCTCAGTACTGACCCTCCCAACAGTGCAGCACTCCCTCAGTACTGACCCTCCCAACAGTGCAGCACTCCCTCAGTACTGACCCTCTGACAGTGCAGCACTCCCTCAGGACTGACCCTCCCAACAGTGCAGCACTCCCTCAGTACTGACCCTCTGACAGTGCAGCACTCCCTCAGTACTGACCCTCCGACAGTGCAGCACTCCCTCGGTACTGACCCTCCCAACAGTGCAGCACTCCCTCAGTACTGACCCTCTGACAGTGCAGCACTCCCTCAGTACTGAACCTCCAACAGTGCAGCACTCCCTCAGTACTGACCCTCTGACAGTGCAGCACTCCCTCAGTACTGACCACCCGACAGTGCAGCACTCCCTCAGTACTAACCACCCGACAGTGCGGCACTCCCTCAGTACTAACCACCCGACAGTGCAGCACTCCCTCAGTACTAACCACCCGACAGTGCGGCACTCCCTCAGTACTGACCACCCGACAGTGCGGCGCTCCCTCAGGACTGACCACCCGACAGTGCAGCGCTCCCTCAGTACTAACCACCCGACAGTGCGGCACTCCCTCAGTACTGACCACCCGACAGTGCGGCACTCCCTCAGTACTGACCCTCTGACAGTGCAGCACTCCCTCAGTACTGACCCTCTGACAGTGCAGCACTCCCTCAGTACTGACCCTCCGACAGTGCGGCATTCCCTCAGTACTGACCCTCTGACAGTGCAGCGCTCCCTCAGTACTGACCCTCTGACAGTGCAGCACTCCCTCAGTACTGACCCTCTGACAGTGCAGCACTCCCTCAGTATTGACCACCCGACAGTGCAGCACTCCCTCAGTACTGACCCTCTGACAGTGCGGCACTCCCTCAGTACTGACCACCCGACAGTGCGGCACTCCCTCAGTACTGACCCTCTGACAGTGCAGCACTCCCTCAGTACTAACCACCCGACAGTGCGGCACTCCCTCAGTACTAACCACCCGACAGTGCGGCACTCCCTCAGTACTGACCACCCGACAGTGCGGCACTCCCTCAGGACTGACCACCCGACAGTGCAGCGCTCCCTCAGTACTAACCACCCGACAGTGCGGCACTCCCTCAGTACTGACCACCCGACAGTGCGGCACTCCCTCAGTACTGACCCTCTGACAGTGCAGCACTCCCTCAGTACTGACCCTCTGACAGTGCAGCACTCCCTCAGTACTGACCCTCCGACAGTGCGGCATTCCCTCAGTACTGACCCTTGACAGGGCAGCGCTCCCCTCAGTACTGACCCTCTGACAGTGCAGCACTCCCTCAGTACTGACCCTCTGACAGTGCGGCACTCCCTCAGTACTGACCACCCGACAGTGCAGCACTCCCTCAGTACTGACCCTCTGACAGTGCGGCACTCCCTCAGTACTGACCACCCGACAGTGCGGCACTCCCTCAGTACTGACCCTCTGACAGTGCAGCACTCCCTCAGTACTAACCACCCGACAGTGCGGCACTCCCTCAGTACTAACCACCCGACAGTGCGGCACTCCCTCAGTACTGACCACCGACAGTGCGGCACTCCCTCAGGACTGACCACCCGACAGTGCAGCGCTCCCTCAGTACTAACCACCCGACAGTGCGGCCACTCCCTCAGTACTGACCACCCGACAGTGCGGCACTCCCTCAGTACTGACCCTCTGACAGTGCAGCACTCCCTCAGTACTGACCCTCTGACAGTGCAGCACTCCCTCAGTACTGACCCTCCGACAGTGCGGCATTCCCTCAGTACTGACCTCTGACAAGTGCAGCGCTCCCTCAGTACTGACCCTCTGACAGTGCAGCACTCCCTCAGTACTGACCCTCTGACAGTGCGGCACTCCCTCAGTACTGACCACCCGACAGTGCAGCACTCCCTCAGTACTGACCCTCTGACAGTGCGCACTCCCTCAGTACTGACCACCCGACAGTGCGGCACTCCCTCAGTACTGACCCTCTGACAGTGCGGCACTCCCTCAGTACTGACCACCCGACAGTGCGGCACTCCCCTCAGTACTGACCCTCTGACAGTGCAGCACTCCCTCAGTACTGACCCTCTGACAGTGCAGCACTCCCTCAGTACTGACCACCCGACAGTGCGGCACTCCCTCAGTACTGACCCTCTGACAGGTGCGGCACTCCCTCAGTACTAACCACCCGACAATGCGGCACTCCCTCAGTACTGACCCTCTGACAGGGCAGCACTCCCTCAGTACTGACCCTCTGACAGTGCGGCACTCCCTCAGTACTGACCCTCTGACAGTGCAGCACTCCCTCAGTACTGACCACCCGACAGTGCGGCGCTCCCTCAGTACTGACCCTCTGACAGTGCGGCGCTCCCTCAGTACTGACCCTCTGACAGTGCGGCACTCCCTCAGTACTGACCCTCTGACAGTGCAGCACTCCCTCAGTACTGACCCTCCCAACAGTGCATCACTCCTGCAATACTCTCCTTCTGACAGTGCAGCACTCCCTCAGTAATGACCCTCTGACAGTGCAGCACTCCCTCAGTACTGACCCTCTGACAGTGCAGCACTCCCTGAATCCCGGGACAGTGCAGCATTCCCTCAGTACTGACCCTCCAACAGTGCAGCATTTGCTCAGTATTGAACCTCCAACAGTGCAGCACTCCCACAATATTGACTCTCTGGCAGTGCAGCACTCCCTCAGTACTGACCCTCTGACAGTGCAGCACTCCCTCAGTACTGACCACCCCACAGTGCGGCACTCCCTCAGTACTGACCACCCGACAGTGCAGCACTCCCTCAGTACTGACCACCCGACAGTGCGGCACTCCCTCAGTACTGACCACCCCACAGTGCGGCACTTCCTCAGTACTGACCACCCGACAGTGCGGCACTCCCTCAGTACTGACCCTCTGACAGTGCAGCACTCCCTCAGTACTGACCCTCCGACAGTGCGGCACTCCCTCAGTACTGACCCTCCGACAGTGCGGCACTCCCTCAGTACTGACCCTCCGACAGTGTGGCACTCCCTCAGTACTGACCACCCTCCAGTGCGGCACTCCCTCAGTACTGACCACCCGACAGTGCAGCATTCCCTCAGTACTGACCCTCCAACAGTGCAGCATTTGCTCAGTATTGAACCTCCAACAGTGCAGCACTCCCACAATATTGACTCTCTGGCAGTGCAGCACTCCCTCAGTACTGACCCTCTGACAGTGCAGCACTCCCTCAGTACTGACCACCCCACAGTGCGGCACTCCCTCAGTACTGACCACCCGACAGTGCAGCACTCCCTCAGTACTGACCACCCGACAGTGCGGCACTCCCTCAGTACTGACCACCCCACAGTGCGGCACTTCCTCAGTACTGACCACCCGACAGTGCGGCACTCCCTCAGTACTGACCCTCTGACAGTGCAGCACTCCCTCAGTACTGACCCTCCGACAGTGCGGCACTCCCTCAGTACTGACCCTCCGACAGTGCGGCACTCCCTCAGTACTGACCCTCCGACAGTGCGGCACTCCCTCAGTACTGACCCTCCGACAGTGTGGCACTCCCTCAGTACTGACCACCCGACAGTGCGGCACTCCCTCAGTACTGACCACCCGACAGTGCGGCGCTCCCTCAGTACTGACCCTCTGACAGTGCGGCACTCCCTCAGTACTGACCACCCGACAGTGCAGCACTCCCTCAGTACTGACCACCCGACAGTGCAGCACTCCTTCAGTACTAACCACCCGACAGTGCGGCACTCCCTCAGTACTGACCACCCGACAGTGCGGCACTCCCTCAGTACTGACCACCCGACAGTGCGGCACTCCCTCAGTACTGGCACTGCGCATATCACAGGTTGGATTTTGTGATGAAGTTTTCAGAATGTAGCTTGAACCAACATCGTTTCATTGAGAACAGAGAGTGCTGCGCACTGAGTCACTGGTGATACCTTTTGACAGTTAAATGGGGAAATTAACATCTCCTGCGCATTTTTAAAAAATTCTAGGCCTGTTTGGAAAGGAACCCTGGCCAGAAAAAGCAGCAGCCAGTCTCCCTCGTCTCCTACGCAATCCTGCTGACTGTTAGTGTGAGCATAAGAATTGCAACGATCGCCAAGGAGGGGTACACATTGCTCCGCGGTATTAATTAAAGGCCAATGTCTCATTCTGCTTCGGAGCAAGTCTGTTTAACTGGCCTGTGTCTGTCATATACCAGGGCACCCTGAGATCTGATTTATCCCATTGCTGTTTGTGGGAGGTCGCTATACACAGATTGACTCCCACATTTCCAACATGATAACCTGTTCTGATGAAAGGTCAGTGACCTGAAACGTTAACTCTGTTTCTCTCTCCACAGATGCTGCCAGACCTGATAAGTATTTCCCAGCAATTAGATTTCCCGCATCTGCAGCATTTTGCTTTTATGGGACACCCCAGTAACCGCACTTCAAAAGTGTTTCATTGGATGTAAAACGCCTTGGGAAGGGCTGAGGTTGTGAAAGGTGCTATAGAAATCCTTGTGTTCTTTCTACTGCTGAAGGTTTAAAGCGACAGTGTGCACAGTCAGTCTCACACTTCTGTTGACCAATCACATCCCAGGTGAACTGCAAACGTGAGTCACAGGAATTCAGCTCCGACTCGGTGACTATTTAAAGCTTTAAAACTTCAACCTTTTTTACAACCTGGTGTCTTATTTTCATGAAAGAGCCCAGGATTTTTTTTTTTCCTGTGACCGGTGTGATGCTAGAGATGAAGTGAGGAGGACTGGGAGATTGTGGGTTAGCTGCCATCTTCTGTGGTGCTCAGCTGGTTACACTGATCTGTATGTAACGCACTGTGTTACACTGAAACGGAGAGTTTAAGGGCAGTAATTACCGTATCGATTCTCGGATGTCATGCTGCGTTGGAGAGGCCATTTCCTCCGGCCGGCAATGTTCCGATAATAAACATCTTCCCTCGTTGGAGAGATATTACCTTCACTTCCTGACCGGGAGCGACCCCCTTCGCTGTTACTGTCCACTGTGATTTCTGCATGAGGATAGAACAGGAGATGTTACAAAGTCAAAGTAAGCTGTGTTAAAACACAGCCCTCCACTCAGTCGATATTCTCGTGCCCAGTAACTTTACTCATCCCCCCTGTCACTGTCCAGTGATTTCACCACAAGGGACTGCAGCGGTTCAAGGAGGCAGCTCACCATCACCTTCTCAAGGGCAACTAGGAATGGGCAATAAATGCTGGGCCCAGCCAGCGACACCCACATCCCATGAATAAATATAAACAAAAATCCCCTGTAGCTGCTTTTAATTTTTAGCGAGGCTTCTGTGTTGTTTTGTTCTTGAGGAGTTTCCAGTTTCCTCAGTGCAGAATGTAAAGTGAGACAGATCGGTAACCCCAAAGTGTGATATTTTGTTGGGTGAATTTACTAAATTTAACTTTACACAAAATAACTTTACAGTCGCCATGGGAATGTTCCCCCTGCGCTTATTCGAAAAGAGACAATAAATAGCATTTTATAACGGGGTAGATAAGGAGAAACTCTTTCTGCCGGCGGCAGGAAGAAGAGGCATTTCTTTCCCACATCAAGCATTACAAAGCCATTTAGCCTCTCAGGCCTGTTATTCTGCTCAAAGGAACCTGCAACCAACCCCATTTACCCACCGCAATCCCAAAATCCCTTATTCTTTCATGGGATGTGGGCATTTTGGCAAGGGCAGCATTTGCTGCCTGTCCCTCACTGATCCATCTCAGAGGGCAGTTTAGAGACAACCACATCGCTGTGGGTCTGCAGTCATGTGTAGGGACAGCAGATTTCCTTCCCTAGAGGACATTAGTGAACCAGATGGGTTTTTTTTTACAACAATTGGTGATCGTTTCACAGTCACCATTACTGAGACTAGCTTTATATTCCTGATTTATTAATTGAATTGAAATGCCACCAGGTGCTGTGGTGGGATTTGAATCCACAGCCCCAGGGCATTAGCCAGGGCCACTGGATTACTAGCTCAGTGACAGGACCACCACACACCGCCTCCCCATACCTTTCATTAATCTCAGGTTTAAAATTAACAATTGACTTCACGTCGATAATCATTTGTGGACAAGAGTTCCAAACTTCTCCCACCCTTTGTGTGAGAAATGTTTCCTAAGTTCACTCCTGAAAGGTCTAACTCAAACTTTTAGATTCTACCCCTTAGTCCTAAACTCATCAACCAATGGAAATCATTCCTATCTATTCCCATTAATAACTTGTAAGCATTGATCAAATCACCCATTCGCCTTAATTCAAGAGAATATGACTCTAAATTTGTGTAATTTCTCTCTTGTAATTTAACCCTTGGTGCCAGGGATCATTCTGGTAAATTTACACTGTGCTCCCTCCAAGGCCAGTATATCCTTTCTAAGGTGTGGTGCCCAGAACTGTGCCCAGTTTCTCCAGGGCTTTGTCTAGCTGAAGCATGATGTCTACCCCCTCGTATTCTAATCCTCAAGATAGAAAGACCAACATTCCACTGGCCTTTTTGATTATTTTCTGTACCTGTTCAGGACATTTTAATGATTTATGTACCTTGACCCCATTCCTCCTACCCCCAGCCCCCTTTGGACCTCCTCTGTCACCAGCCTTTCAGTACAATGAAATCCATTTGCCAGTTTTTCCATTTACTTGAGCTATCAATATCTATTTGTAATTTTATACTTCGATCTACGCTGCTTAAAATGCTGCTTTTGTATCATCAGCAAATTTGGATATGTGCCTTTCTGACCCATTGGTTAACAGTGAGTTGTTAAGGTCATAAGATATAGGAGCAGAAGTAGGCCATTCAGCCCATCGAGTCTGCTCCACCATTCAATAAGATCATGGCTGATCTGATAATCCTCAATTCCACTTTCCTGCCTTTTCCCCATAACCCTTGCTTCCCTTCCTGATTAAAAATCTGTCTACCTCAGCCTTGAATATACTTAACGACCCAGCCTCTACAGCCCTCTGTGGTAAAGAATTCCACAGATTCACTACCCTCTGAGAGAAGAAATTCCTCCTCATCTCTGTTTTAAATAGGTGACCCCTTACTCTGAGATTATACCCTCTGGTCCGAGACACTCCCACAAGGGGAAACAACCTCTCAGCATCTACCCTGTCAAGTCCACTAAGAATCTTATATGTTTCAATTAGGCTGCCTTTCATTCTTCTAAACTCCAATGAGTACAGGCCCAACCTACTCAATCTCTCCTCATAAGAAAATCCCTCCATACCCGGGATCAACCTAGTGAACCTTCTCTGGACGCCTTCAATGTCAGTATATCTTTCCTTAGATAAGGAGAACAAAACTGTTCACAGTATTCCAGGTGTGGTCTAACTGGTGCCTTGTATAGTTTTAGCAAGGCCTCCCTATTTTTATACTCCATTCCCTTTGAAATAAAGGCCAACATTCCATTTGCCTCCCTATTCCTGTTGAACTTGTATGTTAGCTTTTTGGGATTCATGCCCGAGGATCCCCAAATCCCTCTGTGCTGCAGCTTTCTGCAATCTTTCTCCATTTAAATAATATTCAGCTCCTCTATTCTTCCTGCCAAAGTGTTTAATCTCACATTTTCCCACATTATACTCCATCTGCCATGTTTTTGTCCACTCACTTAACCTGTCTATATCCCTCCCTGTGTAGACTCTTTGTGTCATCTTCACCACTTGCCTTCCCACCTATTTTTGTGTCAGCCACAAACTTGGCAATAGTACATTCACTTCCCTCATCCAAGTTATTAATATGTATTATTATTAATGACTTGGATGAGGGAAATGAATGTACTTTTGTGATCTGGAACGCACTGCCTGAAAGGGCGGTGGAAGCAGATTCAATCTGAACTTTCAAAAGGGAATTGGATAAATGCTTTAAGTGGAAAAATTGCAGGACTATGGAGAAAGGGCAGGTGTTTCTCATGTGTCAGTGTAGACTCGATGGGCCAAAGGGCCTCTTCTGCATTGTGTGATTCTGAGTGAGACTAATTGGATAAATCTTCCAAAGAGCCAGCACCGGTACGATAGGCTGAATGGCCTCCTTCTGTGCTGTCTGATTCAACTTACCAATCGATGGCACGGTCATGGGCCTCCCTCTCTGTACAGCGCTACCGTGGGATGCCCTTCGGCCCAAATGATCCATTCTGTCCGACACACGCCCGGCTCCCGAGGGATTACCTAAAATCTGGACAGAGAAATCCAGGCGGAGGGAGGTAAGTTATGACATCAGGAACCTGTTACACGTTCATTTCGCTGCAATGAAACTAAAAACAAAACAGGTCTACTGGGGTAAACTCTAGTCTACAGAAAAGCAACTGGTCAAATTAACAGTGGCAGCAATGGGCACACACAGACCCTGTGAGGATTCAGGCTCTTTGCAAGCAAATGAAGATATTCACAATGATGTTTTTGGGCATTGAGTACTAGCCAAGCCAAGCAGAGCAGAAATAAATCATGAAATGTACTGAAAAAAAGGAAATAAATTAGCAGAGGAAAGTAAAATAGGAATAATTAAAAGACTGATTGGCAGGCAGATGGCAGGAGGGATGTTTATTCCACACACCAGTAATCTTTCCTTGTCCCTGTGGACACATATTGTAACTGCATTTGGCACACTAGAGTTACTTGTTTTTAATTTAGTTGTCCAGGCAACCCGCTTCTCTTCTGTGGAGAGAATGTCCCTTCCATTATTGCTGTTTGTCACTTTCTTCTCAGTTCTGTATTTTGGTGGGTCCCCACTGGCAACGTCTGAGGCTGATGCAGACATCCCGTTGGGAGCTTCCACACTGAAGAAATCCTCTTCAACGCCAACTTGTCTTTGCAAAGGCCTTTTGCGTCCCCTCGTCTGCAGGGGAGCACCTCTGCCTGGGCTGCCAGCAACTCCCGAATCATTGTCCCATCCTGTTGTCGAAAGTCTCGGATTTACACAGCTCTGTCTGTGACTCAAAGATTGTGCAACCTCTTCCCCGCTTGCACAGTCTAATGCACTGTCTGGGCTCCTCGTGGCCTCTCTACTTAGTCTGCTAACCCTATCTTCCCACAAGTAATCATCCAGACTGGAGGCAGCCTTTGGAGATGAGCTCAGCTCCTGAGATTGTCTCTTTGATGGTAAGGGCAACGCTTGCTGTCTGTTGTCTTGCATGTAGGGTTTGCACGTTCTATTACTCTGCAATCTTTTCTCCGTTTTTGATTGCACCTCTACCCTTTCTCTATCAGCCGAGCTTGGGTTGCCTTCTACAGTTTTGGGTGGCTGTTCTCCTGCATTTTCTCCACATTCCTTGGCTAGCTCGGGAATACTGACAAGTTTTTTATAATGAAGGTTCAGTGATGAAATCTCCTTCTGAGTTTCTCCAACACTTTTATTCTGAAGGGAGATCTACAAGTAGTTTGTTAAATAAGACAATAGACAGTGTGGTCAAACAATCAAATGGGGAAAAGAAAATAAAGACAGAATTAGTTTTTAGAGGCAGTGCAGAACAGGGAGCATGCAGTCCATCCCATGTGGGTGATGACATGCTCTGAATGGGGAATCTGTAAAAATACCAGCACAATACAGGAGTAACTTGAAGTAATAAACAGAGGGCCCAAAGCTTCATACAAACACAAGGAGCTTTGCTGCTCCATGATTTACTCAATCAGGCAGGCAAACCAATATAACACTAGCGTAATGCAAGCCAAACCGCAAAATATAGAGCTGAGGTGCACCTCTGAACACGTCGGAACCAACAATGAAAACGAAAGTCTCTGCCTAGTTACCCCATCACTCTCGGACCTTGTGTGTAACATTAGCAACATTCATGTCATCAGCAGGGTGACCGATAGCGAATTGGTAATGCCACTGATATCACTGGATTAGTCATCCAGAGGCCCGGAAATGTGGGTTCAAATCCCACCACAACTGCTGATGGAATTTAAATTCAATTAATAAGTCTGGAGTGTAAAGCTAGTTTCAGTAATGGTGACCATGAAGCTATTATCGACTGTCATAAAAACCCATCTGATCCACTAACATCCTTTAGGGAAGGAAATCTGCCATGTTTACCTGGTCTGGCCTACATGTGATTCCAGACCCACATTAAAGTGGATGACTATTAACTGTCCCTCTGAAATGGCCCAGTGAGCCACTCAGATGGGCAACAAACGCTGGCCTTGCCAGTGAGAGCAACACCCACATCCGATGAAAGCATAAGGAAAAATAAATTTAGAACTGGAACCTTTAAAAAAGGCCATGAACAATATGTTAAATCTCACACACAAGGAACAACCGGGTTTGACGGATTTAATTACAGCGAACGGCGTTGAGGTCATCATCCAGGTCCAAAACACAGTAAAGAATTTGGATGGTGCCTGCAAATTGGAAACTACAGGAGCCAAAGAGAGTGAGAGGCAGTTTTAATGCTTTACTTTGCCCCATGGAAATTTTCCCTGGGATTGGGGTCTGGGATTAACAAGGTCAAATTTTACAGTTCATCCCCATTGAGTAAGTACAGCTGCTGGGATCACAAAGCCGGAAAATCCACTCCTCAGACAGATACACTCGCATTTCACTGTAAAAAATTATAGGGGCTGTAAGGAACAAACAGTGTGGGTGAGGCTAATTGGATAGCACAGGCACAATGGGCTGAATGGCATTCTACCAAGCTATAAGACTCTATGATTAAATGCTGGAAGGCTATGCAATAAAATGGGGCAAGAGAATAAATACAAAATGAATATCAAGAGGCAGGGTCAAATAAAACATCATTTATTTCTGGAGTTTGTGACTGTCACACTAAAACCCTGGGACCTGATCACTGCCTTGCAGTAGAGTGCCATTCTCCACTTACAGTTCCACTGTGACAGGTTCTTACATTGATTTCTTTCTGCAGCATTAAGTTCATAACTCCTGACTGAGTGAGCTGAGAGTGAACAACTCTTGAGTTTGAGACAACCTGGAGAGGAGTTGGTTTGATGGATGAGCCTCCTCCAGAGGTCCCCAGCATCACAGACACCAGTCTCCAGCCAATTCAATTTACACCATGTGATCAAGAAACAACAGAAGGTACTGGATACTGCAAAGGATTGGGCCCTGATAACATTCCGGCTGTAGGACTGAAGACTTGGTGCTTCAGAGCTAGCCAAGCTTTTCCAGTACAGCTACAACAGAGGCACTTACTCAGCCATATGGAAAATTGCCCAGATATGTCCTGCCTACAAAAAGCAAAGCTCCCCAAGGCTCCTTCACCAGCACCTTCCAAATCCACAACCTCTACTACCTAGAAGGACAAGGGCACTGGATGCATGGGAACACTGCAACCTGCAAGTTCCCCTCCAAGTCACTCGCCATCCTGACTTGGAAATATATCACCGTTCCTTCACTGTCGCTGGGTCACAATCCTGGAACTCCTTCCTAACAGCACTGTGGGTGTACCTACACCACATGGACTGCAGCGGCTGAAGAAGGCAGCTCACCACCACCTTCTCAAGGGGCAACTAGGTGGATCGACAACAAATTCTGACCTTGCCAACAACACTCACATCCCAGGAACACAATAAAAAAGCTGAGCCAATTCGGTGTCAAGGGCACAAACATAAGAAATAGAATCAGTAGTTGGCCATTTGGTCCCTTGAGCCTGCTTTCCCATTCAGTAAGATCATGGTTCATCTTCAGTCTCTCTACACCTTTCTGCACTATCCCCATGTTCCTTAATTTCATTAGTGTCCGAAACTCTATTCCTCACAGGGTGAACATGCTCAGTGACAGAGATTCTGCAGCCCCTCTGGGATAGAGAATTTCACAGGTTTACAACGTGCTGGGTGAAGTCACTTCCCTTCATCTTGGTCCGACATGTGTTTACACGCCAGCAATAACACTGTTTAAAGATCTACAGTTTGGGTTTGTAAACCATCCTGGTGCCACCCCTCCCCAACCAATGGATTGGTCATCAGGTCACTCATCGAATGGTGTTCGCAGACCAACTTGCTCTCAGTGTGCAGGCACACTACTATACCAGATAGTAATTCAGCACATTCATTCACAGCTGCTTTAAATAACAAAAGAGACTTGCACTGATAGAGCATCTTTCATCATCCAGGATGTCCCAAAGTGCTTAACATCCAATGGAGTAGCTGTCAGCGTTCTAACGTTAATTTGCCACCAAAGTAACAAAACAATACAGATTACTTCAACAATCGGACAAATCTTGACAACAGAGGAATTTGTTGTACATCCTGTGCAATGGTTTCCATTAAGTGACTGAGGTTTCCTGGCAATCTGTCCACAGGGAGTTAGAGACTTAAAGGAAAACCCACTTTAGGAATGGGGACCCTCGTCTGAAAGGATGTGGGTGGGAGAATCAACACAACGACAGTTTTATATCCCAATATCCAACCGCACTCCCTCTTGGGAGCCCAGGATCAGCGATGTACCCAGGAGCAAAATACTGCAGGTGCTGGAACTCCGGAATAAAGACAAAAAACAAAAATGCTGGAAATACTCAGCAGGTCAGGCAGTATCTGTGGAGGGAGATGTTTCAGGCCGAGATGACCTTTCATCAGAACTAAAGAAAGAAACGTAAGAGTTTTAAGCCAGTGGAAGGGGGGAGAGGGCAGGAATAATGAAATGGAAACCCTGTGATAGGATGGAGGGCAAGAGAGATTAAACAACAAGATTTCAATGTCCAAAAGCCAAAGGGAGTGGTAATGGGTATAGTAAAGAAACAAAGGCTGAATGACTACATAAAAACCATCTGAATGCAACATGAAGGGACGAGGACAGGAACAAGGTGAAGACTGGCCTGAAATGTTAACTCTGTTTCTCTCCACAGCAGCTGCCTGACCCATTGAGTATTTCCAGCACTTTTTGTTCCTATTTCAGTGATTTACCCTTTGGATTAACAATAAATATTAGTCAACGTTTGTGCCACAATTCAGGACAACCTGGTGTGTAGTCAGCCCAAGGTGCAATCTGGCTCTGCACTAGCTTGTCAAAAGATCCAAGGGGATCTCAGGCCAGACCAGTTGATCAGAGGGAGATCTCAGGCCAGACCAGTTGATCAGAGGGAGATCTCAGGCCAGACCAGTTGATCAGAGGGGTGATCTCAGGCTAGACCAGTTGATCAGAGGGGGATCTCAGGCCATACCAGTTGATTAGAGGGAGCTCTCAGGCCAGACCAGTTGATCAGAGGGAGATCTCAGGCCAGACCAGTTGATCAGAGGGGTGATCTCAGGCTAGATCAGTTGATCAGAGGGGTGATCTCAGGCTAGACCAGTTGATCAGAGGGGGATCTCAGGCCAGACCAGTTGTTCTCAGAAATGTTAAATCTTGAGGCAAGTGTTTGGGCCTAGGGGTGGAAACTGAAGCCTTGAATTGGGAGTGTATTTGAGTTCGGGGATGTTGCTGCAGTGGTTGATCCATTTACACACAGAGCCATTGATACTGAACTTTGCAAAAGGAAACATCCAAGTTATTGTTCAGCTCTTCCTCGTTCCTGTCAACGGTTAATGGAATTGCATTTGTGGCTGGAACTCTCTTGGAATTGTATAGGCGAAGGGGGCAGAGGGTGGAAAGTCACGGAGAGTATCCTAAATTCCTGATACACAGTCCCAGGGGTTAGATAGTGTGTCAGGAGGCAAATTCATTAAACGTGCTCTTAATTCCTGTGCGAGGTCTTGGTATGTGAGTCTGTCCCTGAAGCTGCTCATGACCTCAGCTGATGTCTGTTCATAGGAGGATGACTGGATGATGCTGAGGAAGATTGGCTGATCTCAGGAACAGTGTAACATCCCCATCACCAACATAACTGCAATGAGCAAACACAGTCCAGAGATCAACACCAAACCCTCCCCTACCCCTTCCCATTCTGCTCAACACTCTGCACTATACTGTGTGGTGCTTTTAACCAAGCAACATACGACACAGAGCTGGACATCCCTGGACATTGCAGCTTGGTGCTGTGAGCAGGTTGGACACTACAATGACCTCACTTGGAACGAACCAGAAAGTTGAAATCTTCCTGGAGCAGCTCTCAGCTCTGGTCTTAAAATTACACAGAATTTACAGTGGGGAAACAGACCATTCATCCCATGGATCCACATGGTGTTTATGTTCAGTATAAGTCTCCTCCCATTTATTTCAATTCAATCTGTCAATATATTCTTCAGTTCTTTTTCCCCTCATGATTTTATCCAACTTCCCCTAAAATGTATCCATTCTATTTACCTCAACCACTCGCTGTTATAGTGAGTTCCACATTTGCCCCACTGTCTGGGTAAAGAGGTTTCTCCCAGATTCCTGTTTGGATTTATTAGTGACTGTCTTATATTAATGGTCCCTGGTTCTGGTCTCCCACCCTGTCAAGTGCAAACATCTTCGCTACCTTGACCCTATCGAACCTTTCATAATTTTAAAGACCTCTCCCAGGTCACCCCTCAGCATTCACTTTTGTAGAGAAAAGAGCCCCAGTCTGTTCAATGTTTCCTGATGCAGTAAATCCTTTCTCCAGAGCCTGGATATCCTTTTTATAATATGGAGATCAGAGAACTGTTCAAAATGCTGCAAAAATGTGGTCTCAGCTAAATTCTATCTCTCTAGGAAGGAACCCTGGTGTTTTGCTGGCTTTTCATGCTATTATTAACCTATGTCACTGCTTTTAGAGATTGTTTACCTGTCCCCAGATCCTTCTGTTCCAAGGAGAACGTGACCTCCTTATTCCGCTTGTTAAAACCCACCGCCTCCCACTCAGACACAATGACCCATAACTTCTGAGTTCCAGGGCAGGGTATCTGGGGGGTACCCCAAAGAGGGGCTGGGGAAGGCCCCCCCCCCCCCCCCCCACAGGTTGCCAGGTAAGGTTTACACACCAACTGCCTGGTAATTTAACCTTACCCTGCACTGGGAACCATCTGAAAATGCAAATTTCAGATGGTTCTGACTGTCTTACAGGAATAGTTACTCAGAAAAAGCTCGAAGAATAAAAACCACTTCTAGTGGGTAATTATTGTCCCGACCTTCCCGATCCCTCCACGGGATCCCCACAACTACCCCGTACCCCTCACCACACCTCCCCCAAACCCCCCCACAGGACGCCTCACTATCCCACTACACCACTCCGAAACACCCCCACACCCCCGACCATGCCCCCACACCCCCGAGTTCCCCCTGACTTGCATGGGACCACCAGACTACACCTCTCCCCAATTCCATCTCCCCCACCCCTCCCCAACTGCACCACCCCCACCCCTCCCCAACTGCACCCCCCACCCCTCCCCAACTGCACCCCCCCCACCCCTCCCCAACTGCACCACCCCACCCCTCCCCAACTGCACCCCCCCACCCCTCCCCAACTGCACCACCCCACCCCTCCCCAACTGCACCCCCCCACCCCTCCCCAACTGCACCGCCCCACCCCCCCCGCCCCTCCCCAACTGCACCCCCCACCCCTCCCCAACTGCACCCCCCACCCCTCCCCAACTGCACCCCCCCACTTCTCCCCAACTGCACCCCCACCCCTCCCCAACTGCACCCCCCCACTTCTCCCCAACTGCACCCCCACACCCCTCCCCAACTGCACCGCCCACCCCTCCCCAACTGCACTCCCCCACTTCTCCCCAACACCACCCCCCCACCCCTCCCCAACTGCACTCCCCCACTTCTCCCCAACTGCACCCCCCCCACCCCTCCCCAACTGCACCCCCACACCCCTCCCCAACTGCACCCCCACACCCCTCCCCAACTGCACCCCCCCACCCCTCCCCAACACCACCCCCACCCCCCCACCCCTCCCCAACTGCACCACCCCCACCCCCCCACCCCTCCCCAACTGCACCTCCTCCAAAACCCCCACCCCTCCCCCACTGCACCCCCCCACCCTCCCACCCCTCCCCAACTGCAACCCCCGCCCCCCCGCCACCCTTCCCCAACTACAACACCTCCTCTGACTGCAACCCCCCCCCCGGACCACCTGACCCCACTCGACCACCTGACCCCACCCCAAATCCGACCCCCTCACCTTCCAAACCCACCTCCTTCCTGGCTTGAAAGTGGTCGGACCTTTAACCTTACCTGGTGTACGGTAACCAGTGGGGGTAAGAAAGGGGCTCACACCGCGTCTGACTCTGCAGCCCTCCGTACAAGGCGCGTTGTGGCAGCGCGCCACACCACACACTTCTCACCCGGCCGGGCGAGGGAGGATTGAAAGGATCTTGAGGTAAGAAACGAGGAGCAGAGAGGCAATCCGACTCTGAGAGCCACGCCGCAGAAGGTCAGGCCCCAGGAAATTCATCGGCTCTCCTGCAGACCTGCTGCAGACTATTCGACTGCAAAAGGGACAGGAGGAGGCCATTCAGCCCCTCCTGCCTGTTCTGTCATTCGACGAGATCATGGCAGATCTGTGACCTAGAACCATGAGTCTGTCTACGCTCCATATTCTTCAGTCACCTTCCTTAGCAAAACTCTATTGACCTTAGATTTAAAATGATGAATTGAGCCCCAGTAACCACGGCTTTTTGTGGGAGAGAGTTCCACACTTTTACCACCCTCTGGGCGAAGGAATGTTTCTTAAACGCTCTCCTGGTTCTGATTTGAAGGTTCTATCCCCTTGTTCTAGACGTCCCCCCCACCAGCAGCACCGGTGGAGATGGATTCTCTCCATCGACCCTCTCAATTCCTTCCACAACCCGGGGAAAAATCCTCAGTCACCTCACCACCATTCTTTCACAATCCAGGAAGAACAAGCCGGGTTTATGTAACTCTCCTTGTAATCTGACTCCGGGAGGCCCTGGTACATTCTGATCGATCTGCACTGCGCTCCTTCCAAGGCCCATCGATCCTCTCTAAGGAGAGGAGCCCAGCGTGACACACGGTGCTCGATGCTGAATTTTCAGGTCTCAATGAGGCCAAACATGGGGGAGAGAAAGGCAAAGGTTTCCCGGCACCATCCCACCCCGGGAATGTTTTCCTGGAGGTGGGATGGGATGAGGGAGACAGCATGGAGTCCTCCCACAAATAGAAAGTAGCCAAGTAAGGCCTTGCTGGGAAATACCCAGCCTGGAGGCCTCCTCCCACTGGGAAACCAGGAGCCCAGGCCTCCTCCCACTGGGAAACCAGGAGCCCAGGCCTCCTCCAGGCAGATTCGGGGGCCCTTCCTGCCTGGCATTAGCTGAAATCACAGGTCACCCGTTGGAGGGGTTTCCCCCACTACCCTCACTCCCCACTACCCTCACCCTCACTCCCCACTACTTTCACTCTCCACTACCCTCACTCTCCACTACCCTCACTCCCCACTACCCTCACTCTCACTCCCCACTACTTTCACTCTCCACTACCCTCACTCTCCACTACCCTCACTCTCACTCCCCACTACCCTCACTCCCCCACTACCCTCACTCCCCACTACCCTCACACTCACTACCCACTACCCTCATCCTCACTCCCCACTACCCTCACCCTCACTCCCCCACTACCCTCACTCCCCCACTACCCTCACTACCCACTACCCTCACTCTCACTCCCCGCTACCCTCACTCTCACTCCCCACTACCCTCACTCTCACTCCCCACTACCCTCACTCCCCACTACCCTCACTTCCCACTACCCTCACTTCCCACTACCCTCACACTCACTCCCCACTACCCTCACCCTCACTCCCCCACTACCCTCACCCTCACTCCCCACTACCCTCACCCTCACTCCCCACTACCCTCACTCCCCCACTACCCTCACCCTCACTCCCCACTACCCTCACCCTCACTCCCCACTACCCTCACTCTCACCCCCCCACCACCATCATCACCTTCTGCCCAATCACCCTCACCCACAATGATGACCTGGTAGTTGAGGTATTTTTTTATTTTAAAGATGAGTGTGTTGGAGACGGTCTCTCTACCTTGGAACTCTTTTGCTTTCTCTTATCTGAAAAGGCATCCTGTGGTGTCCTCTGTGCTGGCTGGCCTGCTATTGGCTCTCCAGCTTCAAGGGCCTGCCCACCATCCTTAATTGGTCAGTGAGCCCACTCTCTGGCCACTAATTGGCCAATTCAGGGAAATCAGTGCTGAACGACAATTCCCCACCCAGTTCGGGGCTAACACCCCCATCTGACCTTAAGTCGGGTACTGACGCCAGTGGGAATATCCAGCCTCTGATCTAACCAGGTGGAGCTTAAGCAAGGCTTCCCCCGCTTTATATTCTAGTCCTTTAGTTATAATGGCTAATGTCCCTTTAGCCTTTTTGTGGATTTTCCGGTGCCTGGCGATTCTATTTTAATGACTGTAGACATGGAACCCAAAATCTCTTCTGGTCTTCCATTGTAGCCAACTCTTCACCATTTAAATAATATTCCGATCTATCCTTTCCTGGTGTAAAATGGATGACCTCACAGCCGTGTTAGAATCCACCCCCCCCACAGTTCTGTCCAGTCGCTTAAACTATCAAAGTCACTTAACAATTTTATGCTCCCATCTACGTCAATTATTGTAGCAACCACCTCTGGGTTATCAGCAAACCTTCAGCTCCAAGCCACCAGGAGCTAGCAGAACGGAGCAGGTGGAAAACCACAAATAGCAGGACCTCTCCCTGCCCGAGGGGACCTCTCCCTGTCCAGGGGGACCTCTCCCTGCCCTAGGGGACCTCTCCCTGCCCGGGGGGACCTCTCCCTGCCCGGGGGGACCTCTCCCTGCCCGAGGGGACCTCTCCCTGCCCGAGGGGACCACTCCCTGCCCGAGGGGACCTCTCCCTGCCCGAGGGGACCTCTCCCTGCCCGAGGGGACCACTCCCTGGCCGAGGGGACCTCTCCCTGCCCGAGGGGACCTCTCCCTGCCCGAGGGGACCACTCCCTGCCCCAGGGGACCACTCCCTGCCCGCGGGGACCTCTCCCTGCCTGACGGGACCTCTCCTTGCCTGAGGGGACCACTTCCGGCCCGAGGGGACCTCTCCCTGCCCGAGGGGACCACTCCCTGCTCGAGGGGACCTCTCCCTGCCCGAGGGGACCACTCCCTGCCCGAGGGGACCACTCTCTGCCCGAGGGGACCACTCCCTGCCCGAGGGGACCTCTCCCTGCCCGAGGGGACCTCTCCCTGCCCGAGGGGACCACTCCCTGCCCGAGGGGACCTCACCCTGCCCGAGGGGACCTCTCCCTGCCCGAGGGGACCTCTCCCTGCCCGAGGGGACCTCTCCCTGCCCGAGGGGACCTCTCCCTGCCCGGGGGGACCTCTCCCTGCCCGAAGGGACCTCTCCCTGCCTCACGGGACTGGTGCCATAAGATAGCGAAGGAGAACATTGAAGGGAACCAGATTAAAATTTAAGTCTTTACAACGTTAATTCCTTAAATTCAGAAAATAAAATATCGAAGCTTCCCTAACTGACAACGTTGTGGTATCTAAGGAGGAAAGGCAGAACTGTGTTGACATAGAGAGCCATAACTCAGAAACACCGCAAAATGTTTCACCCCAATGACCTTTGGAGTGCAGTTAGTGTGGTTCTGTACAGAGAATGTATCTTACCTTCAGTGCGTTATGTGAAGTCACACTGTGCCTTCTCCTACCCCCTTCATCAAGTTGCATTTCTGAATACAGCTCCTCTTCATCCTCCTCCAAGATGTCTGACAAATCCGACCCCCGGCTGCTCTCTGTATGATAGTCATCCACATGGGTGTACTGTTGCTGTTGGCACAAAGAGCAAAAAGGTAAACTAGCCTCTGTATACCGTCACAGCAGGAATGACCCTTAAAGAATCTGCGTTGTCACCTGTCACCTACCTGTCACCTGTTAGCAGAGCTGGGGAAATGGTACAGTACCACTGGGATGGTCTTCACCTGAACCATGCTGGGACCTGTGTTCTGGTGAGTCGTATAACTAGGGTGGTAAAAGGGACTTTAAACCTAATAGTGGGAGCAGGGGATAACGGTTGGGAAGATGTGATAAATAAAAGAGAGAGGACAAGGCAAGAGATTAAGGTAGAAAAAGGGGAATTGATAATCAGAGAGTGGTGGGAAGGGATAGAGAGTGTTCCAGCAGATAAGGCTGCAGGTTGTGAAAATAATAAAAAGACAAAATTAAAGGCACTCACGGCATTTGCAACGAGACAGATGAATTGTTGGCACAAATGGAAGTAAATGAGTATGACCTAATTACCATTCCCGACACATGGCTGCTGGGTGACCAAGGCTGGGAACTGAATATTCAAAGGTATTCGACATTTAGGAAGGTTAGGCGAAAAGGAAAAGGAGGTGGGGTTGCACTGTTAATAAAGGATGGGATCAGTACATTAGTGAGAAAGGAGCTTAGATCAGAAGATCAAGATGTGGAATCTGTTTGGGTGAAGCTAAGAAATAGCAAACCAGCAAGGGGCAGCAAACTTTGGTAGCAGTTGTTCATAGGCCACCAAACAGTAGTGGTATTGTAGGGCACAGTATAACTCAGGAAATTTGAGGTGCATGTAACAAGGGTAATGCAGTAATCACGGGGGCCTTCAATCTACATATAGACTGGGTAAACCTGATTAGCACCAATGTTGAGGAGGACAAATTCCTGGAATGTATATGCGATGGTTTTCTAGAACAGTGTGGAACCAACTATTTTAGGTCTGGAATTATGCAAGAGAAAGGGCTAAATAATAATCTTGTTGTAATGGAGCCTCTAGGAGGAGTGATTATAATGTGATAGAATTCTAGATTAAGTTTGAAAGTGATGTAGTTAAAGTCAAGAGAAGTTAAGGGTTGTATTAGATCAAAGGAAGCGGCTTACAAAGTTGCCAAAAAAGTAGTAAGCCTAAGGATTGGAAGCATTTTCGAATTCAAAGTGTTCTGAGATGTGTTCTTCTATCTTGCCCTCTAGGCATGGGACTTGGTTAATAGACAGACTGTAGACACCCTCTGGTATCTGTTTGTTAGCTCTACATCTAAACAGGTTACAGAGTAGGGCATGTAGCTCCTAGGCATAATTCCAGCCACTAGTGTCAGCGGTACATCATCATCTACATCATACATTAGCATATCCCGTCTGTTAACCCTTTATACTACACAAAGGAGGTCCAAGGAACTGATAAAGAAAGCAAACTAGTGAGAAACATAAAAACAAATTAAAAGTTCCTGTAGGTATGTAAAAAGGAAAAGCTTAGCGAAGACAAATGTGGGTCCGCTATAGGCAGAGACAGGAGAGAATTTATAATCGGGAATAAGGAAATGGCAGAGAAACTAAACAAATACTTTGTGTGTGCCTTCAGGAAGTAAGATACAAACAACCTCCCAGAAATACCAGAGAAGCAAGGGACTAGCAAGAATAAGGAACTGAAAGGAATTAGTTAGAAAGTAGTACTGGAGAAATTAATGGGACAGAAAGTTAATAATTCCCCTGGACCTGATGAGCTACATCCCCAGAGGGTTGAGAGAGGATGCTGTGGAGATATTGGATGCTGTGGAGATATTGGATGCTGCGGAGATATTGGATGCTGTGGAGATAGTGGATGCTGTGGAGATATTGGATGCTGTGGAGATATTGGATGCTGTGGAGATAGTGGATGCTGTGGAGATAGTGGATGCTGTGGAGATATTGGATGCTGTGGAGATAGTGGATGCTGTGGAGATAGTGGATGCTGTGGAGATAGTGGATGCTGTGGAGATATTGGATGCTGTGGAGATAGTGGATGCTGTGGAGATAGTGGATGCTGTGGAGATAGTGGATGCTGTGGAGATATTGGATGCTGCGGAGATATTGGATGCTGTGGAGATATTGGATGCTGTGGAGATAGTGGATGCTGTGGATAGTGATAGTTGGTGATCATCTCGCAAAATTCTATAGATTCTGGGATGGTTCCTGAGGATTGGAAGGTAGCAAATGTCACCCCACTATTTACGAAAGGCGGGAGAGAGAAAACTGGGAACTACAGACCTGTTAGTCTGACATCAGTAGTAGAGAAATTGCTAGAATCTATTATAAAGGATGTGATAACTGGACATTTAGACAATAAGGGCAGGATTGGGCAGAGCCAGCATGGATTTACAAAAGGGAAATCATATTTAACAAATCTGCTGGAGATTTTTGAAGATGTAACCAGCGGGATAAATAAGGGAGAACTGGTGGATGTAGTGCATTTTGGATTTTCAGAAGACTTTTAATAAGGTTCCACACAGAAGGTTAGAAAACAAAATGAAGTCACATGAGATTGGGGGTAATACACTGGCATGGTCTGACGTTTGGTTAGAACAGAATAGGAATAGACAGATCATTCTCAGGTTGGCAGGCTGTGGTTAGTGGGGTACCACAAGGATCAGTGGTTGGGACCCAGCTGTTCCAATTTATCTCAATGATTTGGATGTGGGGATTAAATGTAATGTTTCTAAGTTTGCTGATGACACAAAACTAGGTGGGAATGTGAGTTCTGAGGAAGATGCAAAGAGGCCTCAAGGGGATTTAGACAGGTTAAGCGCGTGGGAACGAACATGGCAGATGGAATATAATGTGAAAAAATATGAAGTTATCCACTTTGGTGGAAAAAAACAGAAATGCAGAGTATTTCCTAATTGGTGAGAGACTAGGAAGTGTTGATGTTGTGGTGAAACTCAAATGCTTCCCTTCTTTAGTTTGTAAGTTGGGACCTGACAAAGCTCAGACCTCCTGCGTATGTGCTGTCTGAGAAATGGCCACACGCCTGCAGTTTGGTTAGTTTAATATTCTTTAGGCGGGGCCCAGTTCTGCAATGCACTGAGGGGAAAAGAGAAGATTGCACAAAGAGGCAAGTCAGATGAGCGGAGATGGAGTGCCCTTATCCTGTAGGTGTCACAGGGAGCAGGATGTGGGAGGGGGACAAGGAGAAGGTCCAAGAAGGTAGCCCCAGGTAAGGGATGAAGACAGAAAATGTCCGTTAAGGTGAGTTAACAGAAAGGAGAAGGGGCATAGACTCCAAATTAAAGAAAGAGCTGCAGGGAGCAGACTTTAAGCCAAGTGGGCGTGAGAAAGCCCTGAAGATCCAAGAAGGCAGCTGAAGGTTGGTGACTCCATCCTGCAGACAGCTGAAGCAAGGTGTTCTGATTGGCACGGCCGAGATCGGAAATTGGGTTTGGAAGATGAAGTGCTCGGGAATCCAGGGTAAAGGAATCTCAGAAGGTGAGATTGAAACCCAACGAGGTGGGTTACTGATGAAGCTGTCCAAGTGGGAGTGACGTTTGGAGAGAATTCCAAGGTGAGAATTTGAAACGTGGAGATTGGACACAGTCGTGAGAAAGACGATGTGTCAGTGAGATTGGTTGACTCACAATATGACAAACAACTGGATGGATTGTTGAGAAATCCATGGAATCTGTTTTGGTTGCATCTGTTACCTATTGTGCATTACGGGATGTCTGACAAGAGTGTGCCTGTTAATTCACACGTACCTCATACTTGCCTGACTGTTAGAGCCTAAAATAGACATTGTAAATTGTTTTATCTTTCTGAACAAAACTTTACTATACCTTACTAAAGTTAATTTTTGTTTGTCCAACACCCACAGATTCTTGTGGCTTTATTCACTGAATAAGCATCTTGAATCTCAAACTTTATCTACTTTAGACAAAATGTCCCTACCGGATCTCCCCCTACGTCCTTGGGTCTGGCCAAGGATCATAACATAAGTTGGGGGCTCGTCCAGGATCTTGAATCCACAGACAAATATGAATGCTGGTACTTGCTGAGGTTAGGGTTGATAAGATTTCCACGGCGAATTTTACCAGACTGATTGAAAAGCAGAATGGGTTTGTCAACTGCTAAGACTCTTCTAGAAAGGGAAGATTTATCCCTGAATAATTTGCAACAGTTAACCAAAGCTCGGTTAATTGCATTGGCAGAAAAGTTAGTTAGAGTTAAAAACAGGAGCTAAGAAAGCAGAAGTGACTGAGGTAATAGCACGACATCTGGGACTGGAAGATGCAAAAGTTAATCCAGAAAGCAACTCTCTTGAGTTAGCTCGAATAAAGCTGCAGAGGAAGCAGCTTGAGACAGAAAGAGAGGTGAAAGACTTGAATTGAAAGTAACTGGAATGAAAAAGTTCAAATTGAAAAAGAAAAAGAACAAAAGAAATTAAAATGTGAAAGTTTGAATTTCAAAGACTGAAAGAAACCGGACAGCAAGAATTGGCCAGAGAAAAGCTTAGGTTACAGGACGAAATCGGGTCCCATCATTCAGATGGGCAATCAAGTCCCATTCGGAGATTTGATATAACAAAGAGCCTTTGTTTGTCGCTTAAAGTCACTGAAGGTGGAGTTAGGAGATATTTTATCCCTCTTTTATCTTATAAAAAGGTGGCTACAAAGCTAAAGTGGCCTAAGGCCACAAGGGCTCTCATATTGCAAAGTGTTTTGATCAGAAAGGCCATGCATGTCTATTCTAGTCCTTCAGATGATGAGATAGTTATAAGTACGGTGCTTAACGAGCTTGTCCTTGAAGCTTATCAGGTGAAGTTTCAGACGTTAAAGAAAAGGCCCAAATGAAACATTTGTAGAAGTTACTAGGGGAAAAGGAAATGCTGCGGGACCAGTGGTTTCGATCACTAAAGTTAGAATGAAATTTTGAGAATGTGAGGGAGCTAATGATAATGAAAGGATTTCAAAATAGTCTCCCAGTAGCTATTAGGTCACACTTGGAAGACAGTAATGTTTCTAGGGTACAAGAAGCAGCAGTTCTGGCAGAGGGGTATGATATATCACATGGGCAATTAGGGAGCAGTAGGTCTCCATTTGTAAATCAAGAGGGAAGCTGGAGGAATAGTAAACAATGAGGATTTATGGAGGAGGCAGAAGATGTTCCAGTCAAGAAAAATGATAGTGTAGAAATAAAAGTGATGTAAAGAAACCAGAATGCCTTTGTTGCCATAAAACCTGGCATCTCAAAGCCCATTGCTGGAAGCTGAATGGTAAACTGGTGGCCGTAATAAAAACACTTAAAGAGTCTTTAGAAAAGGCTGCACCAGAAAAGGAAATGGATGTTCAAGTGGTGGCGCTGGTGCAAGTGTCAGAGACTTCCACAGAGATTGTTGCATGAGGAAGTGAAACCTGAGACACCCAGTGCTTCTAATGTGTTTACAGTAGGAGTGGGGAGTGGGTAGAAGTGAGAAAGATTACAAGGGGTTTATATCGGAAGGGGAAGTCACATCATTTTTGTCCAAGAAGGAGGCCGGAAAAATTGTTATCCTGAGAGATACGGCTTCAGCTCCGAGCTTCTTGTTTCTTCAGAAAGTTCACTGACTCAGAATGTATTAATACAGCATTTTGAGGGGAAGTGTATGTTTTACTTACTGCATAGAATAAATTTAAGTTGTGCTGTGATGAATGGGCCTCTTTTAATGGAATTGTTCCAAAACAATTGCAACTGTAAACTTGATAGTGGGCAATGACGTAGGGGGCAGCAGAGGTTTTCCACAAGCCGGGAGGCAATATCCCAGTTCCGAAATCCTGTGAGAAGGGTTTTACACCTCGGCGGTGGTGTGGGGGGGAACTCCCGACGTCACCCCCCCCCATTTAAATTTTCAGGAAGGCAGGGGGTGCAGAAATATCAGCTGTGCACCCACCACCCTGACAATGGCCAATTGAGGCCATTGACAGAGTCAATTCTGTAATTAAAGGACCTGCCCGTCCAACCTTAAGGTTGGCAGGTCGGCCATGAGCCATGAGTAACGATAATGACGGATCTACATCAGTAATGGATAAAAGATCATGAACGAGGAGCCGGGAGATAAAAGATCTAGCTGCTTGTTGCTGGTAGGCCTCAGTGGGTTTCGGTATGTCTCGGTGGGTCTCGATGGGTCTCGGTGTGTCTCGGTGGGTCTCGGTGTGCCTCAATGGGTCTCGGTGTATCTCAGTGGGTCTCGGTGTGCCTCAGTGGGTTTTGGTGGGCCTCAGTGGGTTTTGGTGGGTCTCAGTGTGCCTCGGTGGGTCTCGGTGTGCCTCGGTGGGTCTCAGTGGGTCTTGGTGTGCCTCGGTGGGCCTCGGTGGGCCTCGGTGAGTTTTGGTGGGCCTCGGTGTGCCTCGGTGGGTCTCGGTGTGCCTCGGTGGGTCTCGGTGTGCCTCGGTGGTTCTCGGTGTGCCTCAGTGGGTCTTGGTGGGCCTTAGTAGGCCTTAGTGGGCCTTAGTAGGTCTCGGTGGGTCTTGGTGAGTCTTGGTGAGTCTCTGTGTGCCTCGGTGGGTCTCAGTGTGCCTCAGTGTGTCTCGGTGTATCTCGGTGGGTCTCGGTGTGCCTCAGTTGGTCTCGGTGGGTTTCGGTGTTCCTCGATGAGTTTTGTTGGGTCTCGGTGTGCCTCAATGGGTCTCAGTGTATCTCGGTGTGCCTCAATGGGTCTCGGTGTATCTCGGTGTGCCTCAATGGGTCTCGGTGTATCTCGGTGTGCCTCAATGGGTCTCGGTGGGTCTCGGTGAGTCTCGGTGGGTCTCGGTGGGTCTCGGTGTGCCTCGGTGGGTCTCAGTGGGTCTCAGTGTGCCTCGGTGGGTTTCCGTGGGTTTCGGTGTGCCTCAGTGTGCCTTGGTGGGTCTCGGTGGGTCTCGGTGTGCCTCGGTGGGTCTCGGTGGGTCTCGGTGAGTCTCGGTGGGTCTGGGTGTGCCTTGGTGGGTCTCAGTGTGCCTCGATGGGTCTCTGTGTGCCTTGGTGGGTCTTGGGGTGCCTCAGTGGGTTTCAGTGGGTCTCGGTGGGTCTCGGTGGGCCGACCAGATTTGGCAAAAATCAAGTGTGATGTCATAGGGAACTAGCTAACTGATTGGTTGATGAGTATTTTACTTGTTTCACTCATTTATCTTTTAAATACTGGTAAAATATATTGGTAACTGTATAGTTTTCTTCATAATAAGGTTTTTGTAATAGCAGTAGTAAAGCTTATTGGGAGTAGTGGTACTTATTAAACTAAATAAAAATAAAAAATATTAATAAATATAAATTTCTAAAAATAGCTAAACCTTTAAAGTAAAATAAATAGTATAAAATAATGATAATAAATGTTGAAAACACATACTTGTGTAATTAAGTCATGTATAACATTTAGGTCTAGGTGGTATTAGCTTTCAGTAAGCACTGTAAATGGTAGCATAGATAGGAATTATTCTCCATTAATCAAAAAGGTAGTTAAATTAAATTAACTAAATAACATAAGTAACAATGACAGGACAGGTGTTAGGTTGCAGTTGTAGAATGTGGGAGCTTTTATATGCCAAGGGGATCCATGGCAAACACATCTACAGGAAGTGTAAGCAGCTAGAGCAATTCCGGATCAGGATTATTGATCTGGAAGCTAAACTTCTGCTAAGGAGCAGAACCTCAAATGAGCTGCGTGCAAACTGGCATAAGGAGAATAAGATTAGAGGGATGAATCTGTAGCTCAAAGACTGGTGTGGGAGAAGTGGGTTCCTTCTGCGACATAAGGGAGAGGGAGAAATACATGGACACTTTGTTCCAGAAGACCTCATACCTCTTAGAATAGGGTCGTCTGTTATGGTCAGCAGTGAGGGACAAGAGGATATGACCGTGAGTGAGGCGGGTAAAGGAACCGAGCAGACAGTTGTGGAGGAACCTCAGACTTTGCAATTGTCAAACAGGTACAAGGTGTTTGCTACCTGTGTGGACGAAAGTGGGGTCTGCAAGGTGGATGAGCAGACTGGGCACGGCACTATGGTACAGGAAGTCATTCAAGTTGGGGGAGTAGTGATAGTAGGGGATAGTATAGTGAGGAGGATTGACACAGTTTTCTACAGCAAAGAGCAAGAGTCCAAACAGCTATGTTGCCTGCCTGGCGCCAGGGTTCAGGACATCTGCTCAGGGCTGAAGAGGAACTTATAGTAGGAGTCTGGCTGTTGTGTTCCATGTAGGTACCAATGACATAGGCAGGACAAGGAAAGAGGTTCTGCATAGTCAGTATGAGGAACTAAGGAGCAGAACCTCAAATGAGCTGCGGGCAAACTGGCATAGGGAGAATAAGATTAGAGGGATGAATCTGTAGCTCAAAGACTGGTGTGGGAAAAGTGGGTTCCTGTTCATGAGGCACTGACACCAGTACGGGGGAAAGTGGGGGCTGTACCATTGGGATGGGCTACATCCGAACTGTGCTGGGACCAGTGTTCCAGCTAGCCACATAACTAGAGAAGTAGAGAGGGTTAAACTAAACGGCGGGGGCGCGGCGGGGGTAGTGGGGGGGGTGTTGGAATCAAGCTTGGGTAGAAGTAGCAAAGTCAAGGGGTAGAGCCAAGACAGGAGGGCAAAACAGTAACATGGGAAATGAGAATGGCAGGAAGGGAGAGAGAGGAAAAAACCTAAGAATTCACCAACAGTAAAGACTAGATGTTACAAAGGTAACAAAAAGACAAAACTGAAGGCTCTCTATCTGAATGTATGTAGCATTCATAACAAAGTAAATGAATTGATAGCATACATTGAAGTTAATAAATATGATCCGATAGCAATTACAGGGACAAGGCTGCAGGATAACAAGCATTGGGTCCTGAATATTCAAGAAGAATAGGAAGCTAGGTAAAGGTGAAGGGGTAGCACTGTTGATCAAGGATGGCATTGATGTAATAGTTAGAAATGGTCTTGGTTCAGGAGATCAGGATGTAGAATCGGTTTGGGTGGAGATGAGGAATAGTAGGGGAAAGAAGTCACTAGTGGGAATGGTCTACAGGCCCCCTAACAGTAACCACAATGTAGGACAAAGTGTACAAGAAATAATATTGGGTGCTTGTGATAAAAGGACAGCAATAGTGATGAGTGATTTTAATCTACATATAAACTGGAAAAATCAGATTGGCAGTAGTAGCCTGGGTGAGAAGTTCATAGAATGCTGTTGAGATAGTTTCTTAGAGCAACACATTCTGGAACCAACCAGAGAGTAGGTTATATTAGACTTGGTATTGTGTAATGCAGATTAAGAATGACCTCAGAGTAAAGGCACCGCTAGGTAGCAGTGAGCACAATATGATTGAATTTTACATCCAGTTTGAAAGGGAGAAGAGTGGGTCTAAGACTAGTATCTTAAACTTAAATAAGGACAACTATGTGGGGGTGAAAGCTCAAATGAACTGGGATATTAGGCTAGGGGATAGATTGACAGAGAAGCAATGGCAGACATTTAAGGCAATATTTCAGAATACTCAGAATAAGTATATTCCTACTATAAAAGAAAAACTATAAGGGGAGGGCCCACCATCTGTGGTTAACTAGAGATATTAAGGAAAGCATCAAACTTAAGGAAAAAGCACACAACTCCGCAAAGATGAGCGACAGGACAGATGATTGGTCAGAATATAAAGAATAGCAGAGAATGACTAAAAGGTTAATCAGGAGCAAGAAGTTAGAGTATGAGGAAGTGAGCTAGAAATGTAAAAATGGATAGCAAGAGTTTCTACAGATATTGAGAAAGGAAAAGAGTGAGTAAAGGGAGTGTTGGTCCTCTAGAGAGTGACAGTGGGGACGTGGAAAGGGTGTTTCCTCTTGTGGGTGAACCCAGAACCAGGGGGCACTGCTTTAAAATTAGGGGTCACCCTTTTAGGACAGAGATGAGGAGAATTTTTCTCTCAGAGGGATGTGGGACTTCGGAATTCTCTGCCTCAGAAGGTGGTGAAGGCGGAGTCAGTGAACATTTTTAAGGCAGAGGTAGAAAGATTCTTGTTAGGCAAGGGAATCAAAGGTTATCGGGGTTAGATTGGAATGTGGAAATTGAAACAGGAGAAGATCAGCCATGACCTTATTGACTGGCAGAGCAGGCTTGATGGGCCTACTTCTGCTCCTGTTTCGTATGTTCGTATGTACAAACGCAACAGAAGTGCCTACAGAGTTGAAAACTAAGAATTGTCAGTTGAAAGGACTGAAACCACAAAATTGCCTGGAAGGGCCAAGGCCCCTGGACACTGAATTATACTAAGTACTTGCCAGTTGGTGAATGAGACGATCTCACTGAAACTTACAGAATTCTTACAGGGTGTGACAGGGTAGCTGTGGATAGAATGTTTCCCCTGGCTGGTGAGTCTAAAATCAGAGGAGACAGACTCAGAATAACGGGTAGGCCATTTTAGAGTGTGGTGAGGAGGAATTTCTTCACTCAGAGGGTGGTGAACCTTTGGAATTCTCTACCCCAGAGGGATGTGGCGGCTTAGTTATTGAGTATGTTCAAAGCAGAGGTCGATAGATACCAGTGACATCAAGGAATATGGGGATAGTGTGGGGAAGTGGCATTGAGGCAGATGATCAGCCATGATCTTGTTGAATGGTGGAGCAGGCATGATAGACTGATTGACCTTCTCCTACTCCCTCTTCTATGTTCCTGTGTACCCACTTTACTCTGTGTTAATGGTTACCCAATCACTAACACTGGAGGAATATCCTAACTCTGATCGTCACCACAGGCAACAAAACTAAAGGAACTTGCCGGAAATTAGATCTCCTAAAACTCATGGTTCTTCACCATGACAATCAGGTGGCATGAATGAAGAATAAGGGCCCTTCTATGTGGAACTCCAGCCAATCATATCAGTCAGTTAAACATAAGGGAATGAACCACAGAGCTCATGCCTGAATGTTATCAGGGAGCTAACTAACACATCCTTAAAACACATCAAAGTTCCAACTGGAAACATGACATCAGCTGGAACATGTGAACGAGGGTTGATGGGAACAAGGGAACGTAGCAATGTCGGAACTGATAAAAATCAGTAGGAGGATCTCAAAGACATTGAGTGAAGAGAGAAACAGGAACTATATGAAAGTACAAGAAATAATACAGAACATTTCAGAAACCTCGATCATTGGCAGAAAGCCTCTCCACAGCAGCTAACACAACGTTTATCTTTTGGTCACTAAACTGTCAAGTTAAAACACTCACTCAGCATTATAAACCTTGAGCTGATTTTTCCAACAAATAGAGATTTGGAAACACATTGTCCAGCCTGATATAAGAGGAAAGATTCCTGATTTCCTAAACTCCCTTCCTATCACCCTATTATCAGCCCATTAGCACCTTATGGCTGAGCAGACATGATCTTATTGAATAGCAGAGATGGCTTGATGGGCTGAACAGCCTATTCCTGATGATCTTATAATCATGATTTTATTACTCGCTGTACCTGTATGCTAACTTTGTATTTCATCTACAAGGACACCCAGATCCCTCTGTACCGCAGCATTCTGCAGCTCTCTCCTGATAAATAATATTCTGCTTTTCTATTCTTCTCACCAAAGTGGACAACCTCACTTTCGTGCCACACAGGTGTCAGGCAATGACCATCTCCAATACAAGAGAACCCAACCATTTCCCCATGATATTCATTGGCATTGCCATGGCTGAAACCCCACTGTCAACATCCTGGGGGTTACCATTGACCAGAAACTGAACTGGACTAGCCATACAAATACTGTGGCTACAAGAGCAGGTCAGAGGCTAGGAATCCTGTGACAAGTAACTCACCCTCTGACTCCCCAAAGACTGTCCACCATCCACAAGGCACAAGTCAGGAGTGTGATGGAATACTCCCCACTTGCCTGGATGAGTGCAGCTCCCATAACACTCGAGAAGCTTCACACCATCTAGAACAAAGCAGCCCCGCTTGATTGGCACCACATCCACAAACATTCACCCCCTCCACCACCGATGTAGGGTGACAGCAGTGTGTGTACCATCTACAAGATGCACTGCAGGAACTCACCAAGGCTCCTTCGACAGCACCTTGCAAACCCATGACCTCTACCACTGTTGGATCCAATGCCCTTGGCTTGTTGGGACTAAAGGATCTGGGTTGCGCACTGAGTTCGGGGTGAGTGAGTTGGTACAGAGACAGAGACATCAGGGGTAGAATTTTCTGCTTGTTGAGTGGGTACACGACCGCCTGACCCCAACAAGTGTAAAATGATGCCCGATGACATCGGGAAAGCGCCCCATCGTCATTGCGGGCGCGTGTGATATTTCGGTGGGTGGGCCTGCGCAGGAGTCAGCAACACGTCTGCCAATAATTAACAGGCCTATTAAAGGCCATTGAGAATCTAATTGATTTAAAGTTTTCACTGCCCGTCCAATCCTATGGGCAGCTGACAAGGCCAAGTGGGTTTGGACTTTTCATGAAGTCTCATCTATAGGTTTTGATCTGTCATTAAAACACAAATAAAAAAAATTTCAAACTAATTTCTAATATGTCCCTGCTCATGAGGGGACATGTTTTTAACATTTTTAAATTCTTTATTTTTAATTTTCAAAAATCTTCATCTCCCCGAGGCAGCTTTATGCCTCAGGGAGCTTTTCCTGTACACACCTACACACGGGGGTGAAGTTCCCTCCCCACAGTCTCTCCCCACCCCCCACCCACATCACCACACACAGACAGCACTGACGGGGGTGAAGTTCCCTTCCCACAGTCCCCCTCCCACACAGACAGCGCTGACGGGGGTGAAGTTCCCTCCCCACAGTCCCCCTCCCACACAGACAGCGCTGACGGGGGGGTGAAGTTCCCTCCCCACAGTCTCTCACCCCCCCCCCCACACCACCACACACAGACAGCACCGAGCGCTGCAGCATGTGTTTCAGGCTGGGGGGGCCTTCACTGGCCCATCAGCTCCCCGATGGCTCCTGCTCACACCCGCCAAGCCCACCCAACCAGGGCAAAATCCTGGCCCAGGAGATCCTTGTTAGAATAAACACACGTTGTTTATTTACAAATTAAACTCTACAGCCACACTCGTGTGCTCACAACATAAAACTCTGTCTTCACTCATCAGTGACTAACTCAAGACTCGCCCACACTACTCTGCTATTGGGTATTAAGATCATGTGATCTTACATTACATGGTCTTAAATGTGTATTACATATCAGGTTACTCGATCCCTCCCCCTTCAGTGAAAAATAAATTTGACCATGTTTCAATATATCAAGTTTTTCACACAGTTCAGTTATTTACAAAGTCAGTCTTTCTGGGGGTTTCCGTGTGTGTGTAGAACGTCTCAGCTCTACAGCTTCTGAAATTTGCTTTGGATTCTCCCTTCTTGAAGTTGTCTGAACATCAGGTTCTCCAGCAGGTGCCGGTAAATCTGTTTCTTCCACTGTCAGGTACAGTCAGCCCTTCAAATGCATTTGTACTTGGCTGAGTTCTTTCAACAGGAGATGTCGATTCAGTCTCGAACACTGGTGGAATCACTTCTGGATATTTGATTTCTCCACTTTGAATAATAATAATATGATGTGGTTCTCGTACAATCTTCAACTTTCATGTGGTAGGAAAGAGCTCCGGTTACTGCACTTATTTCCCCAAACAGCCATGCTGGTCCCTCTCTAAAATTTTTCACAAATACCTTCCTTCCTACATTAAATGTTCTATCCCGATTGTGACAATCATGTCTCATTTTCTGATTTTCCTGCCTTCTTTCTAACTCCCCCCCCGGCCTGCCAACAGCCCCCCCCCACCCCCCCCAGTTTGGTACAATTAGGCTCAGTCTCGATCGGAGACGGTACTTCACCAGCAGTTCAGCAGCTGTGACACCTGCTGTCGAATGAGGGGTGGTTTGATAGCGGAAGAGAAATTGTGCTGATTTAGTCGCTATCGAATCTCCAAACAATTTCTTCATACCAGATTTGAACATTTGAACCGCTCTCTTGGCAAGTCCATTTGAAGAAAGATGTTTTCATATGAACAATACAATTGAGGCTTGCAAATTGGTTAAATTCAACACTTGTGAATACTGTTCTACATCTGAGGCTAGCACTTCAGGTAAACCATTTACAGCAAAGCTTTGTCGTTTCTTGTCTATTGTCTCTGAAGATGTGGGTCACCTTATTTTGTATGTATATCCACCCATTTTGAATGAGCCTCTATGATAAGGAGAAACATTGTTCCCATGAAAGGTCCCACATAGTCAATGTGCACTCATACCCATGGCCTTCTTGGCCACTCCCAAGGGTGTAAAGGAGCTGTTACAGGTAATTTTTGCACTTGTTGACATTGCGTACAACTACACACTAAGTTTTCAATTTCTCTGTCCATTCTCGGTCACCACAAACAGGTACAGGCTATTGCCTTCGTTTTGGAAATTCCGGAATGTGCACTGTGAAGTTCAGATAACAATGGTTTTTGTCCTTTCAGAGGAACGATCACTCGAGCTCCCCACAGTGAAACACCTTCTTGGCTGGTTATCTCGTATCTTCTCTGGAAAAACAATCTCATTTCTTCAGATCTTTGTGTTTTTGACAAACCGTAAAGAACTTGATTCCTCACTTTGGATAAGACTGGGACTTGTTCGTCAATCTTTAACGGCGATGAGTCCAGGAAGTTCAATAACAAAACAAATTCTTGAGGAATTGGAACATTCTCACCATTTACCTGCAAGGGTAATCGACTGAGTACATCTGCATTTGCAATTTGACTTCCGGGTTTATTAATAAAAGTATACTCATACGCTGCTAAGATCAATGCCCATCTTTGTACTCTTACAGAGCCTATAGTGGGTATAGCCTTGTCTTCATCACATAATCCTATTAATGGCTTGTGCTCCATTGTGACAGTAAAATGATGACCCTGGACATATTGATGAAACTTTTTAACACCAAAAGTAATCGCCAGGCCTTCTTTTTCAATTTGTGAGTACTTTCTCTCCGCAGTACTAAATGTTCTCCACACACAATCTATAGGTGGTTCTGATCCATCATTCATTCAATGTGAAAGCACCGCTCCAACTCCATAATGGGTCACACATTAATATCAACTCTTTCTTTGGGCCAAAATGTACTGGACGTGTTGATGACTGTAACAGCTTTTTTCACTTTTGTGAAAGCTTCTTCCTGTGGTGTTTGCCAAGACCCTCTCTGGTTTTTCTTGAGCAGACAATACAATGGTGCCAGTTCTGTGAATAAATTAGGCAAGAAGTGTCCATTAGTAATTACTCATCCCCAACAATAACTTCAGTTCGGATGTACTTTTTGGTTCTGGGGCTTTCACTCTCTCTTCAAGTGGATGTAGGCTTTGTGAACCGACCCTGTGACCCAGGTAAGTTACCTCTTTCGACTGGAATGTGCACTTTTCCTTTCTCAATCTCACTCCAACCTGTGTAAAACGCTTCAGAACTTCCTCCAGGTTCATCAATTGTTCCTTTTCTGTGAGTCCGGTCACGAGAACCTCATCCAAATAAACTCCAACGTGGGGCAGTCCCTGTAGTAAAGGTTCTGTGGTTCTTTGGAATACGGCGCAAGCAGAAGATACGCCAACTGGTAAATGGGTGTGTTGGTACAATCCCTTATGTGTATCTATGGTGACAAACCTCCAGGATCCCTGCTCTAATTCCAGTTGTTGGTACGCATGACTCAAATCTAAAACAAAAACAGAATTACCTGGAAAAACTCAGCAGGTCTGGCAGCATCGGCGGAGAAGAAAAGAGTTGACGTTTCGAGTCCTCATGACCCTTCTGTCGAAGGGTCATGAGGACTCGAAACGTCAACTCTTTTCTTCTCCGCTGATGCTGCCAGACCTGCTGAGTTTTTCCAGGTAATTCGGTTTTTGTTTTGGATTTCCAGCATCCGCAGTTTTCTTTGTTTTTAACTCAAATCTAATTTTGTGTAAGCTTTCCACTTGCCAGTTTAGTGTATAAGTCTTTCATTTCAGGAATGGGGTGTCTATCCAATTTTGCAACTTTATTAACTGTTAATTTATAGTCCCCACATATTCTAATACTTTGGTCAGGTTTGGGAACAGGTACAACTGGAGCTGCCCACTCTGAAAACGGCACTGGTTGTATCAGTCCCAGCTTTTCTAATCTGTCCAGTTCGGCACCTACCTTAACCTGCATTGCATTAGGTCCTGGTCTTACCTTCATGAATCTTGGTGTTGCCTCCGGATTATGTGAATTTTTGCTTGGAGCCCCTCAATCTTTCCAAGTTCTTCCTTGAAAACCAAGGCATGTTTTTGTAGTAGCTGCGAAAGTCCACTAGTTCTTAGTTGGAAGATTTTATTCCATCCAAATTTAACCTCTTTCAGCCAGTTTTGTCCAAGGAAACTAGGTCCCTCGCCTGCTACTTACCATTAAGGGCAACCTCACTGTTTGGCCTTCATATTTACTGTGACTTTATATACGTCCTTGACTTGTGTGTCTCTTTTCCTGTGTAAGTCTTTAATTTTTCATCAGTTCCTTCTAAATTCAGCTTATGTTCTCCATGATTCAGGGACTGAAAAGCCTGCTCACCCATCACCATGGCAGCTGCGCCAGTATCCACCTCCATTCTGATAGGCTTCTCATTCACTCCCATGGCTACCACCCTCCGTTCTTCCTACCTTTAAATTATATAGTGAATAGATATCAGCATCTATTACTTCAGACTATTCAACACTGTTTATCTCATTGGGTTTTTGCCTTTGTCAGTCTGCCTGGTTCAATCTTTACAAGGTCTCATGAGGTGTCCTTATCAATGGCAGAAGAAGCATTTGATCTTTTTAAATTGTGTTTCATTACAGGGCTGTCACTATGATGCCATGCTTTTGCTGTTGAGTTTTCCTTTTTAATTTGGCTGCTTCCTGCTTCGGAACAAAGCTCTGCGCATTCGCGCTTTTATTGGTTGAAGCTCCCCACACAAGATGGAGGACGCCGCCATTTTACACTCCTCGTTTGGCTTTGGAGTTCCTGCATGGCAGCTTCCATTCCCACAGCCATTTCCAACGCCTTCTGTTTCAGCCAACAATCTCCTCTAAATCGCATTTTCATTTATCCCGCACACCAAACGCTCTCTCAGCAGATCAACGATAGAAGTACCGAGCTCGCAATATTCAGTTAAACGCTTCAGACTCGCCACATAACAAGCAGCTGTCTCCCCCGCAGCTCGAATTCTTGAGTTGAATTTAAAGCGTTGTATGCTTGGGCCGATACTGATTCTTTACGAGGTTCACTAAGTCCGGGGCACTGGGCGCCAACAGATTCCGAATTAGTCCGAATGTCTTACTCCCAGACATGGACAGAAGGATCGCAGGCCCTGCTCTCCTCCCGGCAATGTTGCGAGGTGTTCAACACAGTGAGACCAGTGGCCCGAGGCTCGATCGAAAGGCTCCCCTCTTGCAAATTGCGGCATGCTCCGTGGGGATTACTGCAACGCTCAGAAGGAAATGATCTTTTATTTATGATTGCCGTGTGAGGAACGGTCTGATCTCGGTCCTTCTGATTTCCTTTGTTCCTCCTCGCTTTTTATCTCATGTTTCTGTGATTTTTTTGCGCTTTTACGCTCATCGCCAGTTTGTTGGATCCAGAGCCCTTGGTTTGTTGGGGCTAAAGGATCCAGGCTGCACGCTTGATTTAGGGTGACCGAGTCGGTACAGAGACAGAGAACATCCGGAAATTGTTGTTAGAACAAACACATGCTGTTTATTTAGAAACTAAACTCTACAACCACACTCGTGTGCTCATGACATAAAACTCTGTCTTCACTCATCAGTGACTAACTCAAGACTCGCCCACACAGAGGTAGCCTGCAGTGCTTTGTTATTGGGTATTAAAATCATGTGATCTTACATTACAATACTTGTCTTAAAGGTGTATCACATATCAGGTTACTACAGCCACCTAGAAGGACAAGGGCAGCAGATAGATGGGAACACCACCACCTGGAAGTTCCCCTCCAAGGCACTCACCATCCTGACTTGGAAATATATCACCGTTCCTTCACTGTCGCTGGGTCAAAATCCTGGAACTCCCTCCCTACCAGCACTGTGGGTGTACCTACACCACACGGACAAAATCCTGGAACTCCCTTGCTAACAGCACTGTGGATGTACCTACACCACATGGACTGCAGCGGTTCAAGAAGGCAGCTCACCACCACCTTCTCAAGGGGCAACTAGGGATGGGCAATAAATGCTGGGCCCAGCCAGCGACGCCCACATCCCATGAATGAATAAATAAAAAAGACTGGAAGTCCATCAGACAGAATCGTGATTACATAGAACCTACTCTCTCACTTTGAGGTCTTCCATTGACAGAATAAAAAGTTTGAAAATTTAAATGGTAAACAGGAATTGCAGTGGTTATTCCTAAATTCCCACCTGTCTCCCCAGCTCGGATCCCCTCAGGAAATCGTCCACTGAGCCGCCGGGCCTTTTGATGATTTGTCCATCATAAACATCCTCCTCATCATCTGAATTTTCCTGGTGCAAAGATTTGCTTCTCTCGCTAAATATACTTCGTTTCTCGGCCTGAAAATGATGGGGAGACGAGCATTAGTGACACACGGACAGCATCTGTGGAGAGAGAAACAGAGTTAACAACTCAGGTCGAAGGCCTTTCATCCTTAACTCTGTTTCTCTCTCCACAGATGCTGTCCAACCTGCTGAGTATTTCCAGCATTTTCTGTTTTCATGTTATTTCGGTAACTGTGCTGAAAGTAACAAGGGCAATTAAGGATGGGTAACAAATGCTGGTCTTACCAGCGACACTCCCATCCCATGAATGAATAAAAAGAAGCAGAATTGGGAGTCCTTGTTAACAGAAAAATGCAACATCCTGGCAGCACACACTAACTACAACATAACTCCACATTTTGCCAGTTATTTTTCAACAATAAAAAATTAATGAAGGCGTTAGAGAGGGATGCAGAAAAAATTCATAAGAATAGTTCCAGCGATGAGGAGCTTCAGTTCTGAAGATAGATTGAGAAGTTGGGACTGTTTTCCTTTGAGAAGGTTGAGAGGAGATTTGATAGAGGTGTTCAAAATCATGAGGGGCCTGGACAGAGTAGATAGGGAGAAACTGTTCCCATTGGTGGTGGGATCAAGAATGAGAGGACTCAGATGAAGATAATTGGCAAAAAGAAGCAATGAGGAGAAACTTGTTCAGGCAGCGAGCGGTTAGGATCTGGAACGGACTGCCTGAGTGCGTCAGGGAGGCAGGTTCAATCGATCATTCAAGAGGGAATTGGGTTATTATCCAGAAAGGAAGGAAGTGCAGGGTTATGGGGAGAAGGTGGGGGAATGACACTGGGTAAACTGCTACCTCAGAAAGCCAGCACACACATGAAGGGCTGAATGGCCTCTTTCTGCACTGTAACCATTCTGTGATTCTATGTAAGTAGAATTTTGCATATCAAACTTTTTAAACATTAATTGTTGAATGTGTAATTGCTGGTAAGAGTGGCATTTATTGCCCACCCTTGTTGCCCTGAAGATGTGGCAGTGGGGGTACCTTCTTGAACCACTGGTAATGGTTTGTTACAACTGGGAATCCCTTGCTACACCAGTCCAATGGACAGTTAGAGTCAACCCCATTGCTGTGGGTCTGGAGTCACATGTAGGTCAGACCAGGTAAGGACAGCAGATTCCCTTCCCTAAAGGACGTTAGTGAAACAGGTGAAAGCAAAAAAACTGTGGATGCTGGAAATCCAAAACAAAAATAAAAATACCTGGAAAAACTCAGCAGGTCTGGCAGCATCTGCGGAGAGGGACACAGTTAACATTTCAAGTCTGTATGACTCTTCAACAGAACTAAGGAAAAATAGAAGAGAGGTGAAATATAAGCTGGTTTAAGGGAGGGGGTGGGGGGTGGGACAGGTAGAGCTGGATAGAGGGCCAGTGATAGGTGGAGTTTGCCAAAAGATGTCACAGACAAAAGGACAAAGAGGTGTTGAACGTGGTGATATTATTTAAAGAATGTGCTAATTAAGGGTAGAAAGCAGGACAAACAAGGTACAGATAGCCCGAGTGGGGGTGGGGTGAAGGGATTGAAAAGGCTAAAAGCTAGAGATAAAACAATGGATGGAAATACATTTAAAAATAATGGAAATAGTTAGGAAAAGAATGTAACTTATTGGAAAAAAGGGGGATCGGAAAGGGGGTGGGGGTGGGTTTTTAGACCAATCCAACTTTATGGTCACATTTACTGATATCAGTTTATTTATTTCGAGATGTTTTTAAACTGAATTAACATCCCCAAACTGCCAGGTTGCATTTGTTTCACAAATCAGAGAACTGACAATTCTGCATCAGAAAAGATGGTGTTGAGTTGATTCATGAAGCTAAATAAGATCTTAATATAAAGAGCACTGCTCAGGACCTGAACCACGAGAGAGAGGGCAGAGGAACAACACAGCAGCTACAGAATTCAGGGCTGTTTACACCAAGGAATCAGAAACTTAGGCTGAGATATTCTGGGGCCTTGGGAGTGGGATAGGAGGGGAGTGAGGGGGTAGTGAGGAAGCATTGCGTGGCAGGATGAGGGAGGGGTGGTGGGATGAGGGAGGGGTGGCGGGACGAGGGAGGGGTGGCGGGACGAGGGAGGGGTGGCGGGACGAGGGAGGGGTGGTGGGACGAGGGAGGGGTGCCCTTCACCAACACTGGGGAAGATGGCAGGTGGTCCTCCTGCCCAGAGCCAATTGTGTCACTAAAAGGCCATTTTGGGGCCTCTTCCTGTCGTTGTTGGCATTTTACCGGGGGTGGGGGTGGGGGGGACCCTTCACCGTGGGGAGACTGTCCGGTGACTGCCAGGCTTGGGGGGGCCCATGGAGGGACCCCTGGCAACAACCCCCCTGCCCTGAACAACGCCAGCCCCCCTACCAGCCCTTACAGGGGCCTGCCTGACAGGGCCCAGTGACTCCCCAACCCCATTTACCATCTTCCCAAGAGTGGGGGGCGGTGGGTGGGGGGGGGGGGCGGGGGGCGGTGTCCATCATGGCATCCTCTTGGCTGGGTGCAGTCTCGGCACCAGCCAATGCGCCTGGTGGCACTGCTGGGACTAAAAAGCTGCCAGTTCTCCGGCTGGCGGGCAGCTCCTCCCTTAAAGGGTGGGGAACCCCAAAGACAGATCCTGATGGCCATAACTTCCAGTCAGGGTCCCTCCAACAGCTGCTTCCTGCCTTCCGGCCGATTGTTGGCTCCACCTCTGCACACTGACCAAATCTCAGCCACAGGAAGAGGAGTCGCCGTGTGTGAGGGTCACCAGTCTCCTCCCTGCGAGTGAGGTAACGTTTAAATTCTGCGCAGACAAACCACCTCATTACTGGCAAGACTGTGGTTGGCTTCATGATAAAGAAAGAGTAAGCCCCATTGAGTAGGGTAACCACTTGGACAACGAGGAGTAATTGGGGAGGAAGAGAAGACGTTACCCTGCTGTTCTCTGCGACGCGTTGAGCTGCTTCTCGGGCAATGGCTTTAGCGATGGTGTTTGGAATGGGGGTTCCCTGGGGCTGTGGGAGGATTCTCTGCGGCGACGGTGATCTCCGGTTGGTGGAGGGCCCGTGATGGTTCGGCAATGTAGGTTCCAAAGAGCGGCCATAGAGAGGAGATGGTGAGGGTGTTTGCTCCCATGACTCGTCCCTTCTCAGATGTGGGCCCATTGGTTGGTCTTTGGTAACGGGAGCTCTGGCACTTACTAATGGCTTGGTTCTGGAAGCAGCCCGGAGTTGAGGGGTTGGAGGCACCAGTAGGTCAGTTGGGATAGCTGCAGCATAAGAGTCTTCAGATTCACCTTGGGCAGATATTGTCCGTACGATAATCTCTCTGGTTTCCAGGTTTTGTATCCTTAAATAGTCTACAGTCACACCATGAGCTGTGGCTAACATCACTTCCGCAACCTATAAACATCACAACAAAAGCAACAATTTATATTTCTATAGCACCCCTAACGTAGTGAAACATACCAAGGTCCCTCACGGGAGGGATTATCGAACGATATCCCACACTGAGATACATCGGGAGATATTGGGACAGGTGAGCAGAAACTTGTTCAAAGACGTGGGTTTTAGAGGAGTGTCTTGGATGAGGAGGGAGGGTGGAGAGGATTAGGGATGGATCCAGGGCGTAAATAAAGTTGGAAAGTCCAAGAGTTGCTCCAGCGCAAACCCAAAGCCCATTGGCTCGATGTTGAACTGCGGATGAGGCAGCTATGGGCTGAATCATCCCGTATCATTCGCAAATGTTCAAACATTCTGATTCAATACACGGGAAACTTTGGAGAGCAGCACAGAGTGAGACAGCCGGTAGGGTCAAAACAAAAGGATCAGTTTAATGTTGGAAAATTAGATTAAACTTAAACAAGAGATTTCGAGTTCCTGAGCAATTATGGACCAGAATGAACCTGTCACTTCAGCCCAAACCCCTGTAGTTTCACTGCTATTGGCTTGTTTGAAGAATAAGATTTTGAGCTATTGTAGAACTGGACAATATTTTGGAACATTCCAGTCATTAGAAGCAACCTGATACAAATTGTTACCGAATTAAACCAAACAAACTGAGAGATCCCTCATTGAGTTCTGAAAGCTTCATTGCAAATTCCCCAATCGCCAGAAACTCTGGCTGTTTTCTCTGTTAACATTTCCAACAGCCAGGATTATAGAACTGAGCAGATTGCAGGATTTCTGGTGGCTTTTTTGGGAGATGGAAGTGAATCCTGCAAAGCGAGAGTCAGATGTTGCTCCAATGTCCTTCTGAACTGGGGCACAGAGAGCTCTCACCCAGAGAGGAGGTCCAGCCTGGAGCTCAGCGGACACCGTCCAGTAGTAACTGAGTCTGATAGTGACCCAGCCTGATACTGACCCAGTCCGATACTGACCGAGATACTGACCCAGCCTGATACTGACCGAGATACTAACTCATTCTGATACAGACCGAGATACTGACCCAGTCCGATACTGACCAGGATACTGACACAGCCCAATATTGACCCAGCTCGATACTGACCCAATACTGACCCAGCCTGATACTGACCCCGATACTGACCCATCTCGATACTGACCCAATACTGACCCAGCCCGATACTGACCACCCGATACAGACCGAGATACTGACCCAGCCTGATACCGACCCCGATACTGACCCAGCCGGATACTGACCCAGCCCGATACTGACCGAGATACTGACCGGGATACTGACCCAGCTCGATACTGACCCCGATACTGACCCAGCCCGATTTGACCCAGCCCAATACTGACCCAGCCTGATACTGACTGAAATACTGACCGGGATACTGACCCAGCTCGATACTGACCCCGATACTGACCCAGCCCAATACTGACCCAGTCCGAAACTGACCCAGCCCGATACTGACCGGGATACTGACCCAGCTCGATACTGACCCCGATACTGACCCAGCCCAATACTGACCCATTCCGATACTGACTGAAATACTGACCAGTCCGATACTGACTGAGATACTGACCCATTCCGATACTGACTGAAATACTGACCAGTCTGATACTGACCGAGATACTGACCCAGCCCAATACTGACCGAGATACTGACCCAGCCCGATACTGACCGAGATACTGACCTAGCCCGATGCTGACCGAGATACTGACCCAACCCGATACTGACCGAGATACTGACCCAGCCCGATACTGACCGAGATACTGACCCTGCCCGATACTGACCCAGCCCGATACTGACCCAGCCCGAAACTGACCCAGCCCGATACTGACCCAGCCCGATACTGACCCAGCTCGATACAGACCGAGATACTGACCCAGCCCGATACTGACCGAGATACTGACCCAGCCTGATACTGACCCAGCCCGATACAGACCGAGATGCTGAGCCAGCCCGATACTGACCCAATACTGACCCAGCCCTATACTGACCGCCTGATACTGACCGAGATACTGATCCAGTCCGATACAGACCAAGATACTGACCCAGCCTGATACCGACCCCAATACTGACCCAGCCCGATACTGACCCCGATACTGACCCAGCCTGATACCGACCCCGATACTGACCCAGCTCGATACTGACCCAGCCTGATACTGACCCAACCCGATGCTGACCGAAATACTGACCCAGCCTGATACTGACCCCGATACTGACTGAGATACTGACCCAGCTCGATACTGACCCAGCCCGCTACTGACCCCGATACTGACCCAGCCCGATACTGACCCAGCCCGATACCGACCGAGATACTGACCCAGTCCGATACTGACCCAGCCCGATACTGACCCCGATACTGACCCAGCCCGATACTGACCCAACCCGATACTGACCGAGATACTGATCCAGCCCGATACTGACCCAGCCCGATACTGACCGAGATACTGACCCAGCCCGATACCGACCGAGATACTGACCCAGTCCGATACTGACCCAGCCCGATACTGACCGAGATACTGACCCAGTCCGATACTGACCGAGATACTGACTCAGTCTGATACTGACCGAGATACTGACCCTGCCCGATACTGACCGAGATACTGACCGGCTCCGATACTGACCGAAATACTGACTGACTCCGATACTGACCGGCTCCGATACTGACCGACTCCGATACTGACCGAGATACTGACCGGCTCCGATACTGACCGAGATACTGACCGGCTCCGATACTGACCGAGATACTGACCGGCTCTGATATTGACCGGCTCCGATACTGACCGGCTCCGATACTGACCGAGATACTGACCGAGATACTGACCGGCTCCGATACTGACCGAGATACTGACCGACTCCGATACTGACCGGCTCCGATACTGACCGGCTCCGATACTGACCGGCTCCGATACTGACTGAGATACTGACCGGCTCTGATACTGACCGGCTCTGATACCGACCGGATCTGATACTGACCGAGATACTGACTGACTCCGATACTGACTGGCTCCGATCCTGATCGAGATACTGACCGACTCCGATACTGACCGGCTCCGATCCTGACCGGCTCCGATACTGACCGAGATACTGACCGGCTCCGATCCTGACTGGCTCCGATACTGACCGGCTCCGATACTGACCGAGATACTGACCGGCTCCGATCCTGACTGGCTCCGATACTGACCGGCTCCGATACTGACCGAGATACTGACCAACTCTGATACTGACCGACTCCGATACTGACCGAGATACTGACCGGCTCCGATACTGACCGGCTCCGATAATGACCAGCTCCGATACTGACCGAGATACTGACCGGCTCCGATACTGACCGAGATACTGACCGGCTCCGATACTGACCGGCTCCGATACTGATCGAGATACTGACCGACTCCGATACTGACCGAGATACTGACCGGCTCTGATACTGACCGGCTCCGATACTGACCGGCTCCGATACTGACCGAGATACTGACCGGCTCCGATACTGACCGGGTCCAATACTGACCGGCTCCGATCCTGACCGGCTCCGATCCTGACCGGCTCCGATCCTGACCGGCTCCGATCCTGACCGAGATACTGACCAACTCTGATACTGACTGGCTCTGATCCTGACCGGCTCCGATACTGACCGAGATACTGACCGGCTCCAATACTGACCGGCTCCGATACTGACCGAGATACTGACCAACTCCGATACTGACCGGCTCCGATACTGACTGGCTCATATACTGACCGAGATACTGACCGGCTCCGATACTGACCGGCTCCAATACTGACCGGCTCCAATACTGACCGAGATACTGACTGGCTCCGATACTGACTGAGATACTGACCGGCTCCGATACTGACCGAGATACTGACCGGCTCTGATACTGACTGGCTCCGATACTGACCGAGATACTGACCGGCTCCGATACTGACCGGCTCCGATACTGACCGGCTCCGATACTGACCGGCTCCGATACTGACCAGCTCCGATACTGACCGAGATACTGACCGGCTCCGATACTGACCGAGATACTGACCGGCTCCGATACTGACCGGCTCCGATAATGACCAGCTCCGATACTGACCGAGATACTGACCGGCTCCGATACTGATCGGCTCCGATATTGACCGAGATACTGACCGGCTCCGATACTGACCGAGATACTGACCGGCTCCGATACTGACCGGCTCCGATACTGACCAAGATACTGACCGGCTCTGATACTGACCGGCTCCGATTATGACCAGCTCCGATACTGACCGAGATACTGACCGGCTCCGATACTGAGTGGCTCCGATCCTGACCGGCTCCGATACTGACCGAGATACTGACCAACTCTGATACTGACCGGCTCCGATCCTGACCGGCTCCGATACTGACTGAGATACTGACCGGCTCCGATACTGACCGGCTCCGATACTGACCGAGATACTGACAAACTCCGATACTGACCGACTCCGATACTGACTGAGATACCGACCAAGATACTGACCAACTCCGATACTGACCGGCTCCGATACTGACCGAGATACTGACCGGTTCCGATACTGACCGGCTCCGATACTGACCGAGATACTGACCGGCTCCGATACTGTTAACCTCATTTGCTTCATTGAATATTTGGCATCAGAACTTCTCAAATTTACTTAAATAATAACCCCCCCCCCAACCCCCCCACCACCCACCCCCCCAGCCCCCAAACGCCTCACCATGGCTGATGGCCATGCTATTTACCTTTTGACCTTTAGCACACACACTGTAGCCAGTGACCCTGGCTCCATTCGATGTTCCTGATGAGCTGAGTAATGGTGGTTTCCAGCTGATCTGGATTGTTCCTGGTGTCGCTCCAACCTGGACTATAACATCCTGAGGAGGTGCTGGGGGACCTGGGAACAGAACGAACCAGTCACCTCCACAAACCTTCCAAACTTTAATTCAGGACAATCAAGCATTAACCCCAGAGCCAAAAACAGCCAAATCCTGTTTCCTAGATTCTCATTCCTCCCTGTGAAGTAGAGAGCATCATTGTCACTGCCAATCTCTGTAACCTCCTCCAGCCCCTACACCCCTCTGTAACCCCCTCCAGCCCCTACACCCCTCCCTATCTCTGTAATCTCCTCCAGCCCCTACACCCCTCCCTATCTCTGTAACCTCCTCCAGCCCCTACACCCCTCCCTATCTCTGTAACCCCCTCCAGCCCCTACACCCCTCTGTAACCCCCTCCAGCCCCTACACCCCTCCCAATCTCTGTAACCTCCTCCAGCCCCTACACCCCTCCCTATCTCTGTAACCTCCTCCAGCCCCTACACCGCTCCCTATCTCTGTAACCTCCTCCATCCCCTACACCCCTCCCTATCTCTGTAACCTCCTCCAGCCCCTACACCCTCCCTATCTCTGTAACCTCCTCCAGCCCCTACACCCCTCCCTATCTCTGTAACCTCCTCCAGCCCCTACACCCCTCCCTATCTCTGTAACCTCCTCCAGCCCCTACACCCCTCCCTATCTCTGTCACCTCCTCCAGCCCCTACACCCCTCCCTATCTCTGTAACCTCCTCCAGCCCCTACACCCCTCTGTAACCCCCTCCAGCCCCTACACCCTCCCTATCTCTGTAACCTCCTCCAGCCCCTACACCCCTCCCTATCTCTGTAACCTCCTCCAGCCCCCACACCCCTCCCTATCTTTGTAACCTCCTCCAGCCCCTACACCCCTCCCTATCTCTGTAACCTCCTCCAGCCCCTACACCCCTCCCTATCTCTGTAACCTCCTCCAGCCCCTACACCCCTCTGTAACCCCCTCCAGCCCCTACACCCCTCTGTAACCTCCTCCAGCCCCTACACCCTCCCTATCTCTGTAACCTCCTCCAGCCCCTACACCCCTCCCTATCTCTGTAACCTCCTCCAGCCCCTACACCCCTCCCTATCTCTGTCACCTCCTCCAGCCCCTACACCCCTCCCTATCTCTGTAACCTCCTCCAGCCCCTACACCCCTCCCCATCTCTGTAACCTCCTCCAGCCCCTACACCCCTCTGTAACCTCCTCCAGCCCCTACACCCCTCCCTATCTCTGTAACCTCCTCCAGCCCCTACACCCCTCTGTAACCCCCTCCAGCCCCTACACCCCTCCCTATCTCTGTAACCTCCTCCAGCCCCTACACCCCTTCCTATCTCTGTAACCTCCTCCAGCCCCTACACCCCTCTGTAACCCCCTCCAGCCCCTACACCCCTCCCTATCTCTGTAACCTCCTCCAGCCCCTACACCCCTCCCTATCTCTGTAACCTCCTCCAGCCCCTACACCCCTCCCTATCTCTGTTATCTCCTCCAGCCCCTACACCCCTCTGTAACCCCCTCCAGCCCCTACACCCCTCCCTATCTCTGTAACCTCCTCCAGCCCCTACACCCCTCCCTATCTCTGTAACCTCCTCCAGCCCCTACACCCCTCCCTATCTCTGTAACCTCCTCCAGCCCCTACAACCCTCCCTATCTCTGTAACCTCCTCCAGCCCCTACACCCCTCTGTAACCCCCTCCAGCCCCTACACCCCTCCCTATCTCTGTAACCTCCTCCAGCCCCTACACCCCTCTGTAACCCCCTCCAGCCCCTACACCCCTCCCTATCTCTGTAACCTCCTCCAGCCCCTACACCCCTCCCTATCTCTGTTATCTCCTCCAGCCCCTACACCCCTCTGTAACCCCCTCCAGCCCCTACACCCCCTCCCTATCTCTGTAACCTCCTCCAGCCCCTACACCCCTCCCTATCTCTGTAACCTCCTCCAGCCCCTACACCCCTCCCTATCTTTGTAACCTCCTCCAGCCCCTACACCCCTCCCTATCTCTGTAACCTCCTCCAGCCCCTACACCCCTCCCTATCTCTGTAACCTCCTCCAGCCCCTACACCCCTCCCTATCTCTGTAACCTCCTCCAGCCCCTACACCCCTCCCTATCTCTGTAACCTCCTCCAGCCCCTACAACCCTCCCTATCTCTGTAACCTCCTCCAGCCCCTACACCCCTCCCTATCTCTGTAACCTCCTCCAGCCCCTAAACCCCTCCCTATCTCTGTAACCTCCTCCAGCCCCTACACCCCTCCCTATCTCTGTAACCTCCTCCAGCCCCTACACCCCTCCCTATCTCTGTAACCTCCTCCACCCCCTCCAGCCCTCCCTATCTCTGTAACCTCCTCCAGAACCTACACCGCTCCCTATCTCTGTAACCTCCTCCAGCCCCTCCAGCCCTCCCTATCTCTGTAACCTCCTCCAGCCCCTACAACCCTCCCTATCTCTGTTACATCCTCCAGCCCCTACAACCCTCCCTATCTCTGTAATCTCCTCCAGCCCCTACACCCCTCCCTATCTCTGTAACCTCCTCCAGCCCCTACACCCCTCCCTATCTCTGTAACCTCCTCCAGCCCCTACACCCCTCCCTATCTCTGTAAACCCCTCCATCCCCTACAGCCCTCCCTATCTCTTTAACCTCCTCCAACCCCTACACCCCTCCCTATCTCTGTAATCTCCTCCAGCCCCTACCCCCCCTCCCTATCTCTGTAACCTCCTCCAGCCCCTACACCCCTCCCTATCTCTGTAACCTCCTCCATCGCCTACACCCCTCCCTATCTCTGTAAACCCCTCCATCCCCTACACCCCTCCCTATCTCTTTAACCTCCTCCAGCCCCTACACCCCTCCCTATCTCTGTAACCTCCTCCAGCCCCGACACCCCTCCCTATCTCTGTAACCTCCTCCAGCGCCTACACCCCTCCCCATCTCTATAACCTCCTCCAGCCCCTACACCCCTCCCTATTGCTGTAAATTCCTCCAGCCCCTACACCCCTCCCTATCTCTGTAACCTCCTCCGGCTCCTACACCCCTCCCCATCTCTGTATCCTCCTCCAGCCCCTACACCTTTCCCTATCTCTGTAACCTCCTCCAGCCCCTACACCCCTCCCTATTGCTGTAAATTCCTCCAGCCCCTACACCCCTCCCTAACTCTGTAACCTCCTCCGGCTCCTACACCCCTCCCTATCTCTGTAACCTCCTCCAGCCCCTACACCCCTCCCTATCTCTGTAAACTCCTCCAGCTCCTACACCCCTCCCTATCTCCGTAACCTCCTCCAGCCCCTACACCCTTCCCTATCTCTGTAACCTCCTCCAGCCCCTACACCCCTCCCTATTGCTGTAAATTCCTCCATCCCCTACACCCCTCCCTATCTCTGTAACCTCCTCCAGCCCCTACACCCCTCCCTATCTCTGTAACCCCCTCCAGCCCCTACACCCTCCCTATCTCTGTAACCTCCTCCATCCCCCTACACCCCTCCCTATCTCTGTAACCTCCTCCAGCCCCTCCACCTCTCCCTATCTCTGTAACCTCCTCCATCCCCTACACCCCTCTCTATCTCTGTAAACTCCTCCATCCCCTACAACCCTCCCTATCTCTGTAACCTTCTCCACCCCCTACACCCCTCCCTATCTCTGTAACCTCCTCCGGCCCCTCCAACTCTCCCTATCTCTGTAACCTCCTCCATTCCCCTACACCCCTTCCTATCTCTGTAACCTCCTCCAGCCCCTACACCCCTGCCTATCTCTGTAACCTCCTCCGGCCCCTCCAACTCTCCCTATCTCTGTAACCTCCTCCATCCCCCTACACCCTCCCTATCTCTGTAACCTCCTCCATCCCCCTACACCCCTTCCTATCTCTGTAACCTCCTCCATCCCCTACACCCCTCCCTATCAGCGTAACCTCCTCCACCCCCTACACCCCTCCCCATCTCTGTAACCTCCTCCAGCCCCTACACCCCTCCCTATCTCTGTAACCTCCTCCGGCTCCTACACCCCTCCCCATCTCTGTAACCTCCTCTGGCCCCTACACCCCTCCCTATCTCTGTAAACTCCTCCATCCCCTACAACCCTCCCTATCTCTGTAACCTTCTCCAGCCCCTACACCCCTCCCTATCTCTGGAACCTCCTCCATCCCCCTACACCCTTCCCTATCTCTGTAACCTCCTCCAGCCCCTCCACCTCTCCCTATCTCTGTAACCTCCTCCATCCCCTACACCCCTCCCTATCTGCATAACCTCCTCCACCCCCTACACCCCTCCCTATCTCTATAACCTCCTCCAGCCCCTACACCCCTCCCTATCTCTGTAACCTCCTCCGGCCCCTCCAACTCTCCCTATCTCTGTAACCTCCTCCATCCCCCTACACCCCTCCCTATCTCTGTAACCTCCTCCAGCCCCTACACCCCTGCCTATCTCTGTAACCTCCTCCAGCCCCCTAAACCCCTCCCTATCTCTGTAACCTCCTCCGGCCCCTACAACCTCTGAGATCTCTTCATCTAATTCTGGCCTCGGGAGCATACCTGATTTGAATCGTTTCACACTGGTGGTTGTACCTTCCACTGCCTTGATCCTGGGCTCTGCAATTCTCTTGCTGAACCTTCTTTTTCCTCCTTTTAAGATGCTCATTGAAACCAATTTAATTGACCAATCTGTTGTTCACCTGTCCTATCACCGCCTCATGTGACCCGGGGTCAAATTTTGTTCGATAATGGCTCCTGTGAAGCACCCTGGGATGTTTTACCACACTAAGGGTGTTATATAAATGCAATCCTTTGTTGTTTAAGAACTGACAGGCTGAGTAACGTTCTGACAGGGTGGTGCATTTATGGATCTTGCCGCTCTTCCAAGGTGAAGAGTGTACAGCAGTGGACGGGTTCCCAGGCTGATTAATAATCTGACCGGTTCAAACATCTTCCCATGACCATCTTTACCCCAGCTGCTAGCGGGGGTTTTATGGGTGACCATGTCCCATAAAGTGAGGAGGTTCACCCACACCCACCAGCTGTGTGTATCCCACTGGATATCAACCTGGAATTCTGAACCGAATCTCGAGTTTCTACTCTCTGCTCTGTCTAGAGTCAGGTTCAAACCCTGGACCTGATGATGACCTGTTAATTCAGAGGCCAGGACAATATTCAGAAAATTAACTTCCCAACTGCTCCAGCTGCCAATCCTCACCAGTGCCTTCGGCTACAGGAGCCCCTGTTCCTCTGCAAGTCACCCCATCGATGGAGTTATACCCCTGAGGATTCTCTCACAGTCCGGGGGCGAGTTTTGTTATTAGTGATAATGCCCCTGTATCAGAGGCACATGTACAGTGTTTGGGGTGGGGGTCTCTCACTGATATATAACCTGGGAAATTGGGGGGTGGGGCAATGGGCTAGAGGGTGTGGGAGGTGTGAACTGGTGTTTGGGGTAGGGGTGAGGGGGGGTGATGGGCGTGAAGGGGGAGGTGTGGATGGTGGGGGTGATGGGGGTGAGGGGGGAGGTTGTGGGTGGGGGTGGGGGGTGATGGGGTTGAGGGGGGAGGTGTGGATGGTGGGGGTGGGGGTGGGGGTGATGGGGGTGGGGGGGAGGTGTGGATGGTGGGGGTGGGGGTGATGGGGGTGAGGGGGGTGAGGGGGGAGGTGTGGATGGTGGGGGTGGGGGTGGGGGTGATGGGGGTGGGGGGGGGTGAGGGGGGGAGGTGTGGATGGTGGGGGGTGGGGGGTGATGGGGGGTGATGGGGGTGAGGGGTTGAGGGGGGAGGTGTGGGATGGTGGGGGTGGGGGTGATGGGGGGTGAGGGGGGAGGTGTGGATGGTGGGGGTGGTGGTGGGGGGTGATGGGGGTGAGGGGGGAGGTGTGGATGGTGGGGGTGGGGGTGATGGGGTTGAGGGGGGATGGTGGGGGTGGGGGTGATGGGGGTGAGGGGGGAGGTGTGGATGGTGGGGGTGGGGGTGGGGGGGGTGAGGGGGGAGGTGTGGATGGTGGGGGTGGGGGTGATGGGGGTGATGGGGGAGGTGTGGATGGTGGGGGTGGGGGTGATGGGGGTGATGGGGGAGGTGTGGATGGTGGGGGTGGGGGTGGGGGTGATGGGGGTGAGGGGGGAGGTGAGGATGGTGGGGGTGGGGGTGATGGGGGTGAGGGGGGTGAGGGGGGAGGTGTGGATGGTGGGGGTGGGGGTGATGGGGGTGAGGGGGGAGGTGTGGATGGTGGGGGTGGGGGTGATGGGGGTGAGGGGGGTGAGGGGGGAGGTGTGGATGGTGGGGGTGGGGGTGATGGGGGTGAGGGGGGGAGGTGTGGATGGTGGGGGTGGGGGGTGATGGGGGTGAGGGGGGAGGTGTGGATGGTGGGGGTGGGGGTGATGGGGGTGATGGGGGTGAGGGGGGAGGTGTGGATGGTGGGCGTGGGGGTGGGGGTGAGGGGGGAGGTGTGGATGGTGGGGGTGGGGGTGGGGGTGATGGGGGTGAGGGGGGAGGTGTGGATGGTGGGGGTGGGGGTGGGGGTGATGGGGGTGAGGGGGGAGGTGTGGATGGTGGGGGTGGGGGGTGATGGGGGTGAGGGGGGAGGTGTGGATGGTGGGGGTGGGGGGTGATGGGGGTGAGGGGGGAGGTGTGGATGGTGGGGGTGGGGGTGATGGGGGTGATGGGGGAGGTGTGGATGGTGGGGGTGGGGGTGATGGGGTTGAGGGGGGAGGTGTGGGTGGGGGGTGGGGGTGATGGGGGTGAGGGGGGAGGTGTGGATGGTGGGGGTGGGGGTGGGGGTGATGGGGGTGAGGTGTGGATGGTGGGGGTGGGGGTGATGGGGGTGAGGGGGGAGGTGTGGATGGTGGGGGGTGGGGGTGGGGGTGATGGGGGTGAGGGGGGAGGTGTGGATGGTGGGGGTGATGGGGGTGAGGGGGGAGGTGTGGGTGGGGGTGGGGGTGATGGGGGTGAGGGGGGAGGTGTGGATGGTGGGGGTGGGGGGTGATGGGGGTGAGGGGGGAGGTGTGGATGGTGGGGGTGGGGGTGATGGGGGTGAGGGGGGAGGTGTGGATGGTGGGGGTGGGGGTGGGGGTGGGGGTGAGGGGGGGAGGTGTGGATGGTGGGGGTGGGGGTGATGGGGGTGAGGGGGGAGGTGTGGGTGGGGGTGGGGGTGATGGGGGTGAGGGGGGAGGTGTGGATGGTGGGGGTGGGGGTGATGGGGGTGAGGGGGGAGGTGTGGATGGTGGGGGTGGGGGTGATGGGGGTGAGGGGGGTGAGGGGGGAGGTGTGGATGGTGGGGGTGGGGGTGGGGGTGATGGGGGTGGGGGGGGTGAGGGGGGAGGTGTGGATGGTGGGGGTGGGGGTGATGGGGGTGATGGGGGTGAGGGGTTGAGGGGGGAGGTGTGGATGGTGGGGGGTGGGGGTGATGGGGGTGAGGGGGGAGGTGTGGATGGTGGGGGGTGGTGGTGGGGGGTGATGGGGGTGAGGGGGGAGGTGTGGATGGTGGGGGTGGGGGTGATGGGGTTGAGGGGGGAGGTGTGGATGGTGGGGGTGGGGGTGATGGGGGTGAGGGGGGAGGTGTGGATGGTGGGGGTGGGGGTGGGGGGGTGAGGGGGGAGGTGTGGATGGTGGGGGTGGGGGTGATGGGGGTGATGGGGGAGGTGTGGATGGTGGGGGTGGGGGTGATGGGGGTGATGGGGGAGGTGTGGATGGTGGGGGTGGGGGTGATGGGGGTGAGGGGGGAGGTGAGGATGGTGGGGGTGGGGGTGATGGGGGGTGAGGGGGGTGAGGGGGGAGGTGTGGATGGTGGGGGTGGGGGTGATGGGGGTGATGGGGGAGGTGTGGATGGTGGGGGTGGGGGGTGATGGGGGTGAGGGGGGTGAGGGGGGAGGTGTGGATGGTGGGGGTGGGGGTGATGGGGGTGAGGGGGGAGGTGTGGATGGTGGGGGTGGGGGTGATGGGGGTGAGGGGGGAGGTGTGGATGGTGGGGGTGGGGGTGATGGGGGTGATGGGGGTGAGGGGGGAGGTGTGGATGGTGGGCGTGGGGGTGGGGGTGAGGGGGGAGGTGTGGATGGTGGGGGTGGGGGTGGGGGTGATGGGGGTGAGGGGGGAGGTGTGGATGGTGGGGGTGGGGGTGGGGGTGATGGGGGTGAGGGGGGGAGGTGTGGATGGTGGGGGGTGGGGGTGATGGGGGTGAGGGGGGAGGTGTGGATGGTGGGGGTGGGGGTGATGGGGGTGAGGGGGGGAGGTGTGGATGGTGGGGGTGGGGGTGGGGGTGATGGGGGTGATGGGGGAGGTGTGGATGGTGGGGGTGGGGGTGATGGGGGTGAGGGGGGAGGTGTGGGTGGGGGTGGGGGTGATGGGGGTGAGGGGGGAGGTGTGGATGGTGGGGGTGGGGGTGGGGGGTGATGGGGGTGAGGTGTGGATGGTGGGGGGTGGGGGTGATGGGGGTGAGGGGGGAGGTGTGGATGGTGGGGGTGGGGGTGGGGGTGATGGGGGTGAGGGGGGAGGTGTGGATGGTGGGGGTGATGGGGGTGAGGGGGGAGGTGTGGGTGGGGGTGGGGGTGATGGGGGTGAGGGGGGAGGTGTGGATGGTGGGGGTGGGGGTGATGGGGGTGAGGGGGGAGGTGTGGGTGGGGGTGGGGGTGATGGGGGTGAGGGGGGGAGGTGTGGATGGTGGGGGTGGGGGTGGGGGTGAGGGGGGAGGTGTGGATGGTGGGGGTGGGGGTGATGGGGGTGAGGGGGGAGGTGTGGATGGTGGGGGTGGGGGTGATGGGGGTGAGGGGGGAGGTGTGGATGGTGGGGATGGGGGGTGGGGGTGGGGGTGAGGGGGGAGGTGTGGATGGTGGGGGTGGGGGTGATGGGGGTGAGGGGGGAGGTGTGGGTGGGGGGTGGGGGTGATGGGGGTGAGGGGGGAGGTGTGGATGGTGGGGGTGGGGGTGGGTGATGGGGGTGAGGGGGGAGGTGTGGATGGTGGGGGTGGGGGGTGATGGGGGTGAGGGGGGAGGTGTGGATGGTGGGGGTGGGGGTGATGGGGGTGAGGGGGGAGGTGTGGATGGTGGGGATGGGGGTGGGGGTGATGGGGGTGAGGGGGGAGGTGTGGGTGGGGGTGGGGGTGATGGGGGTGATGGGGGTGAGGGGGGAGGTGTGGATGGTGGGGGTGGGGGTGATGGGGGTGAGGGGGGAGGTGTGGATGGTGGGGGTGGGGGTGGGGGTGATGGGGGTGAGGGGGGAGGTGTGGATGGTGGGAGGTGGGGGTGATGGGGGTGATGGGGAGGTGTGGATGGTGGGGGTGGGGGTGAGGGGGGTGATGGGGGAGGTGTGGATGGTGGGGGGTGGGGGGTGATGGGGGGTGAGGGGGGTGAGGGGGGAGGTGTGGATGGTGGGGGTGGGGGTGATGGGGGTGAGGGGGGAGGTGTGGATGGTGGGGGTGGGGGGTGATGGGGGTGAGGGGGGAGGTGTGGATGGTGGGGGTGGGGGTGATGGGGGTGATGGGGGTGAGGGGGGAGGTGTGGATGGTGGGAGTGGGGGTGGGGGTGAGGGGGGAGGTGTGGATGGTGGGGGTGGGGGTGGGGGTGATGGGGGTGAGGGGGGAGGTGTGGATGGTGGGGGTGGGGGTGGGGTGATGGGGGTGAGGGGGGAGGTGTGGATGGTGGGGGTGGGGGTGATGGGGGTGAGGGGGGAGGTGTGGATGGTGGGGGTGGGGGTGATGGGGGTGAGGGGGGAGGGTGTGGATGGTGGGGGTGGGGGTGGGGTGATGGGGTGATGGGTGTGGATGGTGGGGGTGGGGGTGATGGGGGTGAGGGGGGAGGTGTGGGTGGGGTGGGGGTGATGGGGGTGAGGGGGTGTGGAGGTGGGGTGGGGTGGGGATGGGGTGAGGTGTGGATGGTGGGGGTGGGGGTGATGGGGGTGAGGGGGAGGTGTGGATGGTGGGGTGGGGGTGGGGGTGATGGGGGGTGAGGGGGGAGGTGTGGATGGTGGGGGTGATGGGGGTGAGGGGGGAGGTGTGGGTGGGGGTGGGGGTGATGGGGGTGAGGGGGAGGTGTGGATGGTGGGGGTGGGGGTGATGGGGGTGAGGGGGGAGGTGTGGGTGGGGGTGGGGGGTGATGGGGGTGAGGGGGGAGGTGTGGATGGTGGGGGTGGGGGTGGGGGTGAGGGGGGAGGTGTGGATGGTGGGGGTGGGGGGTGATGGGGGTGAGGGGGGAGGTGTGGATGGTGGGGGTGGGGGGTGATGGGGGTGAGGGGGGAGGTGTGGATGGTGGGGATGGGGGTGGGGGTGGGGGTGAGGGGGGAGGTGTGGATGGTGGGGGTGGGGGTGATGGGGGTGAGGGGGGAGGTGTGGGTGGGGGTGGGGGTGATGGGGGTGAGGGGGGAGGTGTGGATGGTGGGGGTGGGGGTGATGGGGGTGAGGGGGGAGGTGTGGATGGTGGGGTGGGGGTGATGGGGTGAGGGGGGAGGTGTGGATGGTGGGGGTGGGGGTGATGGGGGTGAGGGGGGAGGTGTGGATGGTGGGGGTGGGGGTGGGGGTGATGGGGGTGAGGGGGGAGGTGTGGGTGGGGGTGGGGGTGATGGGGGTGATGGGGGTGAGGGGGGAGGTGTGGAATGGTGGGGGTGGGGGTGGGGGTGATGGGGGTGAGGGGGGAGGTGTGGGTGGGGGTGGGGTGATGGGGGTGATGGGGGTGAGGGGGGAGGTGTGTGGATGGTGGGGGTGGGGGGTGATGGGGGTGAGGGGGGAGGTGTGGATGGTGGGGGTGGGGGTGGGGGTGATGGGGGTGAGGGGGGAGGTGTGGATGGTGGGGGGTGGGGGTGATGGGGGTGATGGGGAGGTGTGGATGGTGGGGGTGGGGGTGAGGGGGTGAGTGGGGGGAGGTGTGGATGGTGGGGGTGATGGGGGTGGGGGTGGGGGTGAGGGGGGAGGTGTGGATGGTGGGGGTGGGGGTGGGGGTGGGGGTGGGGGTGAGGGGGGAGGTGTGGACTGTGCTGGGAGTTTGGAGATTCACTATTGGGTAAACATTGGCAGGGTGTCTGTACCTCTTGTTTCTCCCCATTTTTATTGTGCTGTTTCTTTACTTGCTCCATTATCATTCCTTTTGTCATTTAATCTCTCCTACATTCTGCCCCATCACAGACCTTCCCTTTCACTCTGCCCACACCCTTTACCTTTTCTCCGTACCTGTCCCTGTCTAACTCAAACATCGTCCAGTCCTGATGAAGGGTCATCACCCTGAAACGTTAACTCTGTTTCTCTCTCCACAGAGACCACCAGACCTGCTGAGTTTTTCCAGCATTTTTGGTTTTTCTTGTCAGTTATATTATCAATGCATGAAAAGGATTTGCAAAAGATACAGTGTCTGTACATACTGTATAAAATATGCAGAAGTTATCACATTTATTATTCCTGGTTATCCTCACTACCCCAAGTGACACTCAGGACAACAATGGAGTAAAAGTCTTCAATTTTCACCAAGCAGTCAGATAATATAAACACAGAGGCTTCAATCACTGAACAGGAACATCCCCCTAACACAAGATGTTTCTCCAGGTCTTGGGGTGGATTCTCCTGTTGGTGCTGCACCTCCTGAACATCGAGACCACACAGGGTCAGGGGTGCAGTGTGAAAGGGAGAAAGACTTGCATTTATATAGCACCTTTCACAGCCTTGGGGGTGCCCGACTGTGCTTTACAGCCAAAGAAAGTGCTTTTCCAGTATCATCACTATTGTGATCTAGAGAACATGCTACCACATTTATGCACAGCAAGATCTCACAAACAGCAATGTAATACAGATCAGATAACCAGCTTCTAGTGATGTTGGTCAGGGATAAATATTGGCTCGGGATAACTCCCCTGCTCTTCTCCAAAATAGATCTTTTACATCCACCCATGAAGGCGACAAGGCCTTGATTTAACGTCTCATCCAAAAGACAGCAACTGTGACAGTGCAGCACTCCCTCAACACTGATTCTCTGACAGTGCGGCACTCCCTCAGTACTGACCCTCCAAAAGTGCGGCACTCCCTCAGTACTGACCCTCTGACACTGCAGCACTCCCTCAGTACTGACCCTCTGACAGTGCAGCACTCCCTCAGTACTGACCCACCGACAGTGCGGCACTCCCTCAGTACTGACCCTCTGACACTGCAGCACTCCCTCAGTACTGACCCTCTGACAGTGCAGCACTCCCTCAGTACTGACCCTCTGACAGTGCGGCACTCCCTCAGCACTGACCCTCCGACAGTGCGGCACTCCCACAGCACTAACCCTCTGACAGTGCAGCGCTCCCTCAGTACTGAAAATGGGAATGAGAGCCTGAATTATGTGATTGTGTCTTTAGGGAAGGGCTTGAAACCATGATTCAGACATGAGAGTGATAGAGAGAGAGAGAGAGGGAGACTAAGAGAGAGAGAGAGAGTGTGTGATTGAGCGAGAGAGGGACAGTGAGAGTGGGTGTGTGTGTGTGAGAGAGAGAATGTTTGAGTGTGAGAGAGAGTGAGAAAGTGAGAGAGAGTGAGTGAGAGAGAAAAGGAGAGAGTGTCAGAGTGTGAGAGAGAGAGAAAGAGTGAGAGGGAGAGAGAGAGAGAGAGGGGAAGAGAGAGAGAGAGACGAGGAGAGAGAGAAATGCCAAGGGATTTTGAGCAGATTCCCTCACTCTCTCTCTACCCTGATTTGTAATCAGATACACCCAGAGGCACAGTTAGGGGAATCTCTTCCTGCACGTTCACTGGGATTCTACATCCGGAGTAAATTGTCAAACTCGCAGAAATCTCAAACCTGCAGGAAGGGTGCAAAATTCCACCAGGCTCTCCTTCTTCTCTCTCTGCTCCAAGGGCAATTGCCAGGGCACCTGGTGATGTTGAGCCACAGTCTTTATCTTACACACCATGCAAGGCTTTAGGTTAAAAAACTGGTACTTGTAACTACAGGCTTTGACCACATCATACTCCTCCTCATTGAGGAAGATCACGTGACTGTAGTTGCTGTTGCTGGGCAACCAGGAGACCTCGGCTGATGTCTGCGTGATGTTCTCCACTTTCAGGTGGGAAGGGGCCACACAGACGTCCTTCCCCACCAACAAGGTACATCTCAGCTCGTCTGAAATTCCTCGGTCTGTCACACTCTGGATCGATATCCGATATGTGAAACTGGCCAGGTTGAGTTTCTCTATCAAAGCCTTAGTTCTACCTCCAAAGGGGATGTTACTCCTCACTTCTTTATCTACAAGAACATTGTAGCTGTTAATAGTTCCCCATCCTGGAGGTACAGCCGCAGGGTCCCATCCTATGATCACACTTTTGGCTAGCTGTTTAATCAGGTTGATTCTCCTGGGGTAAGGCACAATATCTTCACCAATTTCATCAATGTTCACATCCAATGTTCCTGTGCCATTGTTGTACAACGTGGGCTCCGTCTGACTGGTCAGCAGACTATCTGTCTTGGAATCCTGCAACACACCATCAGCATGGAGATGGAGGCCCATGTGACTCACATCTGAATTGAGTAAATTATTGTCCATCTCCGTGTCCACAGAATGGAACAGAAACAATTCTTCATCTTGTAATAGAGCAACAAAGTTTGAAGGGACAAGCCCTCTTCGACCATCCATCAGTTCGCCTGCCGAGAGAGGGAATGAACAAAGTAACTGAGTCAACACAATCGCAACAAGGAGGCAAGTCAAAGAGCCTTACAGCACAGAATGAGACCATTCGGCCCATTGTGTCTGTGCTAGCTCTGAAAGAGCAATCCAATTAGTCCCGCACCCCCCCCACACTCTTTGTCCACAGACCTGCAAATTCTTCTTTTTCAAATATTTATCCAATTCCCTTTTGAAAGTTGTTATTGAATCTGCTTCTGCTGCCCTTCCAGACAGCACCTTCCAGATCACAACAACTCACTGTTTTGTCCTCATCTTCCCCCCTCTGCTGATTATCATCAACCCGTGTCCCTCTGGTTACCGTGTCCCTCTGGTTACCGTGTCCCTCTGGTTACCCTGTCCCTCTGGTTACCCTGTCCCTCTGATTACCCTGTCCCTCTGGTTAGTGTTCCTCTGGTTACCCTGTCCTTCTGGTTACCGTGTCCCTCTGGTTACCCTGTCCCTCTGGTTACCGTGTCCCTCTGGTTACCGTGTCCCTCTGGTTACAGTGTCCCTCTGATTACCGTGTCCCTCTGGTTACCGTGTCCCTCTGGTTACCGTGTCCCTCTGGTTACCCTGTCCCTCTGGTTACAGTGTCCCTCTGATTACCGTGTCCCTCTGGTTACAGTGTCCCCTCTGGTTAGTGTTCCTCTGGTTACCCTGTCCCTCTGGTTACCGTGTCCCTCTGGTTACCGTGTCCCTCTGGTTACCGTGTCCCTCTGATTACCGTGTCCCTCTGATTACCGTGTCCCTCTGGTTACCGTGTCCCTCTGGTTACCGTGTCCCTCTGGTTACCGTGTCCCTCTGATTACAGTGTCCCTCTGGTTACCCTGTCCCTCTGGTTACCCTGTCCCTCTGGTTACAGTGTCCCTCTGGTTACCGTTGTCCCTCTGGTTACCCTGTCCCTCTGGTTACCGTGTCCCTCTGGTTACCGTGTCCCTCTGGTTACCCTGTCCCTCTGATTACCGTGTCCCTCTGGTTACCCTGTCCCTCTGATTACCGTGTCCCTCTGGTTACCGTGTCCCTCTGATTACCCTGTCCCTCTGGTTACCGTGTCCCTCTGGTTACCGTGTCCCTCTGGTTACCGTGTCCCTCTGGTTACTGTGCTTCCTCCACAGGAAACACTTTCTCCTTATTTACTCCATCACCATCCCTTAGGATGTCCCAAATTCTTACCAGTGGCAAAATATTTTTCAATTGTTTCTTAACCAAATGAACTATTTTCGATAAAACACAATCCTTCATTCATCCTGACTTTCCAGTTTAAATTTCTTGGAGCTACTCTTTATGACATCTCTTATTTTAACACAGGGGCTAACATCGAGTTATAACGAAGGAACAGCACACCAAATGTCATCTGTCATCATTTCGTGGCTTTAGCCACTGTCAATGCTGCTTTAAAACAAAATATGCTGGAAAAACGCAGCAGGTCTAACAGCATTTGTGGAGAGAGAAACAGAGCTAATGTTGTGAGTCTGTATGACTCTTCTTCAGAGCTAAAGAGAAATAGAAAAAGTGCTGGGATTTATACTGGTGGGGGGGGAGGGGGGGGGGTGTTGGTGGAGCAGGTAAAGCAGGGTAGAAGGTCAGAGATAGGTGGGGGCTATGGAGAGATTGACAAAGATGTCATTGGCACAAGACAAAGGGAGTGTTAATAGTAATGGTGAAGACTCAGAAAGGTGCTGATAGTGGCATAAAGGTAATAACAGAACGTGTTAGTACATATGTAACATGTATACACGACATCTTTGTCAATCTCTCCATAGCCCCCACCTATCGCTGGCCTTCTACCCCGCGTTACCTGCTCCACCCACTTAAACAGTATAAATCCCAGCATTTTTCTATTTCTCTTTAGCTCTGAAGAAGAGTCATCCAGACTCGAAACGTTAACTCTGTTTCTCTCTCCACAGATGCTGTCTGACCTGCTGAGTTTCTCCAGCGTTTTTGTTTTTATTTCATATTTCTAGCATCCGCAGTGTTTTGCTTTTATGTCAATGCTGCAATGACCTGTATCATTGGCTTCTAACGCTGGCACAGAGATAGCAGATTTACTTCATTTTCACCGCTCAACTGAATTTGTTTTAACTCATTCTCAGGAGGTAAGGATTTCTGACAAGGCTGGCATTCATTACCCTGAGGGGTGTGAAGAGTCAACCATGCAGTGTTGGACTGGAGTTACATGTAAGTCAAAACTGTTAAAGACTTTAGTTAAGGGCATTAGGATTTTTTATGACAAGCTGTGTATTTTATTTGGTATCAGTCCACACATTTGCTAAGTTAACAAATACAGTTATACAAAGAGTTATGGTCGGATTTGTACCTTCAATGTCCAGATTGCTAGTCCGGTAACATAACCACTAAGCTGCCATACCCATTAACCTAAATTCCATATTCAGTTCAACATTGAAACCAATCTACAACTCATTTAAAGACCTAACAGAGTCAGTGATATGGGAAAAGGACAAATGCTTTGCTCAGTTGAAGAGCTAGCACCAATACAGGCAGGATGGACCGAATGGCCTCTCTCAGTGCTGTAAATTCTGATTTTTTTTTGCACACCTAGGGGAACCCCCAATTATTATCCCATAATGGATCTCACCATCCTCACCCCTGCCCCCCAACCCCTCCATCGACATTGTGAGGTGGTTAATGGGGATCACTGACCAATCCTGAATCCTACAGTCATAGCGATACCCTGGTGATGGAACAGAGCAGACTGGGAGTATGGAGGGAGTGTGAGTAATGATTGGATTAGTGCACTGATCCTGCATCCCATACTCATGGGGAGCTGCTGGGATATGGGACTAACCCCTCAATCTGACTGCTGTTAGCAAACTATTAAATGGGTCCCACAAATACAAAAGCAAAATACAGCAGGTGCTGGAAATGTGAAAATGCTGGAAATATTCAGCAGGTCAGGCAGCACATGTGGAGAGAGAAACAAGAGGTAATGTTTAACGATGACCTTTCCGTATCCTGATGAAGGGTTATTGATCTGAAACCCTCTCCCACCAATGGATTTGAGGCTGTTGGGTATGGGGGAGGGTGGGAAGGTTAAATCCAGTAGGATGCCAGCCCACTACCTATGCACCCAGCTGCCAGTGGGCCAACTGAGGCCCTTAAGTAGGCAATTAATGCCCACTTAACAGCCTTATCCCCCCTCTGCTGGCATTTAACTGGTGGCAGGGGAGGCCCATGCCAAATGGTCCACCCGGCAGTTGGCAGGCAGGTGGGTAGGGAGTCCCCAACAGGCCCATTGGAGGCTCCCACAAGCTTTCACCACCCACCCCACGTTGCCCCCCCTCCACCATGACCTCCCAAACCCCACACCCCCCACAACCACCCTCCCAGCACCCCCCCCCACCCCGCCGCAGGATCATAACACTCACCAATCCCAGGAACTCCTCCTAGCCTGAAGAGCTGGGATAAGCTGCCGGCCTCTGATTGGCTGGCAGCTCTCGGAGGCAGGACTTCCTGTCCCTGAGGGGGTGGGAATCCCGCCTCCAGTCTATTCACGGCCAATGAAATTGCTGCAAGATGCCCTTTGGCCCCCCCCTCCCCCCCAATGGGCATCCAACACACTGCACAATTCAGCCCATTAACTCTTGTTTGACACTCAGCAGATGCTGCCTGACCTGCTGAGTATTTCCATCATTTTCTCTCTTTATTGCTGATAAAGGTCGATAACTTGGAGGGTGGATGCTGTGACGTCCGTTTTTTTGGCAGTTCCATCCACACCCCAGCTTTTCCTGATATCAAAGCAACGTTAACATTAAATAGTCACAACTGGTCATTCTCGGTTATTAGAATTTCAAATATTTGCTGCTTTTGGCATTTTATCTAATTAACATGTACTGCAACACCATCGCCTCCAAGTCACATGTCATCCTGACTTGGACACATCAGCAACACCTGCTTGCATTTATGTAGCGCCTTTAATGTTGTAAACATCCCAATATTGTTGGTTAGGAGAATGGGTAATTTGAATATTGGTAACGAGCCCGTTACGGATGGAGGGTTTGGAGTTATAACATTTGCACTGAATTGATTTTCTAAGTAATTGGAGCTGATGGGAACAGGCCACGTTTGGAATGTGGAAATGTCAACTTGCACTGCTCTGGGATGAACACTTAACAAACGAGCACAAAATCTGCGCTGACGCTCGCAGCCCAGCCCAGGGCGCTGCCCTTCTGCTGGGATGCTAAACCAAGACCCTGGCTGTGCTCTCAGGCGGCTCTGGGGAACCACATGGCCACAGATTCAAGGAGGAGTATGGACTTCTCTCCAGTATCCTGGCCAATATTTACCCCTCAACCAACCTCAAAGAAAATCTGGCCACCATCTTGCTAGGGTTTATGGAATCTTGCTGTGTACAAATTGGCTGCTGCTTTCCTACATTACTGCAGTGACTACACTTCAATTCAGTACTTGGCTGTAAAGCCCTTTGGGATGTCATGAGGTTGTGAAAGGCACTATATAAATGCAAGTCTTTCCTTGTCCCGTCCACCACCCCCCCCACCCCCCCATCAATTCCTGCCTGTATTAAAATGCCAGCGAGAGGAATGTGATCGGTGAGTGTTGAGCGTTTGTGTAAAATCCTGGATGGACAGCAGTTATAATGCTCCTTTGTTGCTCATATTAGTTATTGCTGTCTTGCCATTGGCCAACAGCAGGAGTGCTCAGGACAACAACAGTGTAAGGAATGGCGAACGGCACTCAGTGCAGTGGTGGCTGACCGAATCAGATGTACTCCTGGTTTTCAGGTGTCGGCACAACAAACCTTCATAAAAGCCATCTTCGTCCATGTCTCCGTAAACATACAGATATTTCCCAGCTTTGAGAGGAAGTTCTGCTTCGGGATTCTCATTGGGTCCCTCAAAGGGGTTGTAACTAGATTTGAAAGAGAGAGACACAATGGGAGTTATTTTGGGAGAAGCCCTGTGCTCTGGTGTAAAATCTGAAGCTCCGTTCACTGCCCTGCAAGTGGCAAACACTGGAATTGTTTGCCAAGAAAAGCCCGAGGTCCATGGAATTTACCTACTCAATTCCTGGTAGTCACATGATAGAATGATAAAGGAGTTATTGACTAATCACAGCCTCTAATCTCGACCGATGACAACAACAGAACAAGACATGTGAAGAGACTGGAATTGAATCAGGAGCTGACTCAGACTAGGCAATTCCTGGAACTGAGCAAGACTCAAACCAACGAGAGGCTGGGTTTAATCTGAAGAGACACATTTACAAGAAGACACGGGTAATTTTATGGGTGAGTTTTATTGTTTCTCTTGTCAATTACATTTTATGCGTCCGTTCCGAGAAAAACCTGGGGCTGAGTTTTTGTCTGGGTGCAGAGGACACGTTTCGACAGGCGAGTGGTCACACTCGGTTTACTTCTCAGAGGAAGTACAATCTTCCTCCACATTCCCGATCCCACACCACCTTTCTCCAGTCTTTTTGTGGACCTGGAATGCCAGGAGTGCAAATTGCACAGACGGCCCCACTGATTGGGATCCCATTTAAAATGAGGGACGAAAACTGGATTTCCTGCTGCAACCCATTTCTGTCTGGTGGCCTGGCGGGGAGGGGGGGGTGGTGGGGGGTGGGGTGGGTGGGGTGGGGGGTTTGGGGGGGGAGGTGGGGGGGTGGGTGGGGGGGTGGAGGGGGTGGGGGTGGTTTCGGTGGGGGGGAGGCGGGGGGTGGGGGGGGATGGGGAGGTGGGTGGGGGTGTTTGGGGGGGGGAGGTGGGGTGTGGGTGGGGGGTAGGTGGGTGGGTGGGGGGGGTGGGGGGGTGGGGGGGTGGTGGGGGGGGTGGGGGGGTGGGTGGGGGGTTTGGGGGGGGAGGTGGGGGGTGGGTGGGGGGGGTGGGGGGTGGAGGGGGTGGGGGTGGTTTCGGGGGGGGGGAGGTGGGGGGTGGGGGGGTGGGGGGGTGGTGGGGGGGATGGAGAGGTGGGTGGGCGGGGTGTGGGGGTAGGTGGGTGGTTTGGGGGGGGAGGCGGGGGGTGGGGGGCTGGGGGGGGAGGGGCAGGGGAAGGTGGGTGGGGGGGTGGGGGGAGGGGCGGGGGAAGGTGGGGGGATTTGGGAGGCTCATTCAGACCATGTCACGTTTGGGAGTTTGTGAAGAAAATGCATAGGCTGCTGTGGAGTCTGGAACATTCTGAAAGGTACGTGTTTTCACACCTCCAAACATCACTACTGGGTGCTGTATTGTAATGTAGATGTGTTTCTAATGCAGTGATTCATCACTGAAAGGTGAGTTGTCCCTTACATTGACCAGCCTGTGTATTTGTTGACATGCGTTACAGTACTTTTTCAATGGTGAGAGTACCATAATGGTGAAAAATGTTACAAATTGTTCCAACAACCTGTGCTGGCATATCTTCTACTGCAATTTAAATGGCACTGGCTGATTTAAAAAAACAAAAAACTGGTTTTGACATGAAAAGAATCTAACCACCTGTTCCTTTACATTGATTGACAACCACTTTGCTTTGAAATTGAAATGTGCACCTTCTGTTCTTCCCTTTCCAGAGAGCAGTCTATTGTTTGGGCAGCTGTGGCCACATTCAATGCTTGGGTGAGTTTCGAATGCTGGTGGGGTTCAGTATAGTAGGCGTTTCATTCACCTGAGAATGAATGTCAGTTTCGACAAGTTGTGCTAACAGATCGTGCCTTTGGTGTGGGGTGGAATCTGGTGGAGGTAGTGGGAGTCTCGGCTGCTGGTTCGAGAGCCAGTGTTAGCCCCGAATCTCCTCTTTTCACCACGTCTTGTGCCACTCAGACACTTGGCCTGCCCGCGGTGACCCTTCCCCCCACAGGGGCAGGAGTCCCGCCTGTCAAGAGCTGCCAGCCAATCGGAGGCCCGCAGCTCGATTGATTGGCGAGGCCACTGGAAAGCGGTGGCTGCTGGTGTTTCTACATCTACCCAAAGACCGCCACTGGACGCCAAGCCAGATTGATGGCGGGAGGGGGGGAGGGGGGGGTAAGGGGTCAGCAGCAAAGTGCATCACCCTCTCCAACCAGTACTCAGTTCTGAATGCTGAGGAGAGTGATTGTTCATCTGGGAGTGCAGCCAGAGCCAAGTCCCCCACGGCACAACGGGTGACTCAGCTAGCACAGGAAGGACTGGATCCACGGAAATGACAGGGGATTGGAGAGTTCGAGGAGCAGACGGGCGATTTTGTGGCCGCAGACATGAATCTGAGATGCTACGTTGTCTCCCTGATGCCAGGGTCAGGATGTCACTGAGGGGCTGCAGGACATTCTGGAAGGGCAGAGTAAGCAGCGAGAGGTCACTGTCCATACTGCTATCAATGACATAGGGATGTAAGACTTAGACATGGGCAGGAAAAAAGGATGAGGTCCTGTGGGCAGAATTTAAGGAGTTGGGAAAAATATTAAAAACCTTAACAGGACTGGGACAAGTGTCCTCGCGGGGAGGGTTTAAACTAGCTTAACAGGGGGATGGGAACCTGAGGGGACATTCAGAGTGCAGAGGAGAAAAACTGGCAGAGGGAAGTAGTGAAGTATCAACTGATAATAAGGATATGGCAGAGAGTTGCAGCAAGGTAGAGGGAGTTTGATAGAACTGCAGGAGGCGACTGTAACTCATTAGATGGGGTCAGAATAAGCGGGAGAGTGAAGATGCCTACATCAGGGTTAATGGGCATGTGTGTGATGCAGGGAGCATCATTAATAAGATGGTGAACTGCAGGCACAGGTTGACAAATGGAAGTATGATATTATTGCTATAACAGTGACCTGGCTCAAAGAAGGGCAGTTCTGGGCATTAAATATTCCCGGGTACAAGGTTTTTAGGAGAGATAGGAAAGGAAGATAAGGAAGGGGAGTGGCAGCATTGGGTAAAGGTGGCATTACAGTACTGGGGAGAGAGGATGTTCCAGAGGGGGCAAGGATAGAATCTCTCTGGCTAGATGTAAGGAATGAAAAAGGTTGATAGGTGTAGAATATAGAAGGGATGTGGAGAAACAAATTTGCTAAGAAATTACAGAGAGGTGCAAGAGTTATAGAGTAATCATCATGGGGGACTTCAATTATCCAAATGTAGACTGGGATAGGAATAGTGCAAAGGGACAAGAGCGGCGAGAGTTCCTGAAATGTATTCAGGATAATTTTCTACAGCAGTATGTTCCCAGTCCAATGAGAGAACAGACACTTTTGAACCTGGTTCTGGGGAATGAATTGGCCCCAAATGGATCAAATGTCAGCGAGAGAACCTCTGGTGGACAGTGACCATTGTATCATTAAGCTTAGGTTAATCATGGAAAAAGGCAAGGAACTATCCAGAGCAGGGATAATTAATTGGAGGAAAGCCAACTTCGATGGGATGAGAATCCATCTCAGCCGAATGAGTTGGAATCAAATGTTGGCTGAAAGGACAGTGGCTGAACAATGGACCACCTTTAAAGACAAAGTATTGCAGGCAAAGGTGAGATATATTCCCTTGAAGAGGACAGGTGGGACAAATAAATCCAGAGCGCCCTGGGTGTCGAGGGAGACGGAGGTGAAGATGAAAAGGAAGAAGTGTGCGTATGACAGATGTCAGGTAGAAAATCCGATGGGGAGTCAGGCTGAATATAGAAGGACCAGAGGGGAAGTGAAGAAACTCATAAGAGAAACAAGGAGAGAGCATGAAAAGAGGCTGGCAGTGAACACAAAAGGGAATCCCAAGGTCTTCTATAAACATGTAAATAATAAAAGGGTGGAAAAAGAAAGAGTAGGGCCGATTAGGGACAAAAAAGGGGACTTGCATGTGGAGGCTGGAGAAATGGCAGAGGTGTTAAACAAGTAATTTGCATCTGCCTTTACAAAGGGAGAACTTGCTACCCAGGCCGGGGTGAGAGAGGAGGTAACTGGTACCCTAGAAGAACTTACAATCAAGAGGAAGGAGGCACTGGAAAGGCTATCTTTACATAAAATAGATAAGGTACCAGGACCAGATGAAGTGCATCCAAGGGCACTGAGGACAGTGAGAATGGAAATTGCAGAGGCACTAGTGATAATCTTCCAGTCTTCCTTAGACACAGGGGAGGTGCCAGAGGACTGGAGAACTATGAATGTTACACCCTTGTTCAAAAAGGGGTGCAAGGATAAAGCCGGCAACTACAGACCAGTCAGTTTCACTTCACTGGTAGGGAAACTTCTGGAAACGATAGTTAGGAATAAAATCAATAATCACTTAGACAATTGTAGGATAATTAAGGAAAGCCAGCATGGATTGATCAAGGGAAAATCATGTTTAACTAACTTTCTGGAGTGTTTTGAGGAGGTAACAGAGAAGGTTGATAAAGGAAACATTGTTGATGTGGTGTATATGGATTTTCAAAAGGCATTTGATACGTTGCCACACAGCAGACTTGTGAGTAAAACTTCTAGGGGTAAATTCAGATGGGATAAAATCAGTGAATAAGTCTGGAAGGCAGAGGAAACAAAGGTTAGAAAATAAAAAAAACATGTCTGGAAGTGCTGAAGCATATATACTTCAATGTGAAGAGTATAGCAAATAAAGCAGAGGAGCTGAGGGCGCAGATAGAAATGTCACAGTGTGATTTCATAGCCATTACAGAAACATGGCCTAAGGAGGGACAGGAATGTCAGCTCAACATTCCTGATTACAGGGTCTTCAGATGAGATTGAGAGGAGGGTAAAAAAGGTGGGGGGAGGGGGGAGGCAATTTTGGATAGAGAAGCAATTGCAGCTGTGAGGAGGGATGATGTGTTAGAAGGATCATCAAATGAGGCCAAAAGGATTGAGCTAAAGGGACAAAAAAGGGGCAGTCACACTGGGAGTGAAGTATAGATCCCCAGTCACTCAGAGGGAGATAGAGGACCAAACATGTAGGCAAATCTCTGAGAATGCAAAAACAGTAGTGCAGTGAAGTCGGGGATTTTAACTACCCCAATATTCATTGGGAAAGCTTTTAGTGTGAAAGGAATGGAGGAAACAGAATTCTTAAGTTGCATCAAGGAGAATTTTTTTGGCCAGTGTGTAGCAAATCCAAAAAGAGCGGGTGTGGTTCAGGACTGAGTGTGTAACAAGGACTGAGTGTAGCAAGGACTGAGTGTGTAACAAGGACTGAGTGTGTAGCAAGGACTGAGTGTAGCAAGGACTGAGTGTGTAGCAAGGACTGAGTGTGTAGCAAGGACTGAGTGTAGCAAGGACTGAGTGTGTAACAAGGACTGAGTGTGTAGCGAGGACTGAGTGTAGCAAGGACTGAGTGTAGCAAGGACTGAGTGTGTAACAAGGACTGAGTGTGTAGCAAGGACTGAGTGTAGCAAGGACTGAGTGTAGCAAGGACTGAGTGTAGCAAGGACTGAGTGTGTAACAAGGACTGAGTGTGTAGCAAGGACTGAGTGTGTAACAAGGACTGAGTGTGTAGCAGGACTGAGTGTGTAGCAAGGACTGAGTGTGTAACAAGGACTGTGTGTGTAGCAAGGACTGAGTGTGTAGCAAGGACTGAGTGTGTAGCAAGGACTGAGTGTGTAGCAAGGACTGAGTGTGTAGCAAGGACTGAGTGTGTAGCAGGGACTGAGTGTGTAGCAGGGACTGAGTGTGTAGCAGGGACTGAGTGTGTAGCAAGGACTGAGTGTGTAGCAGGGACTGAGTGTGTAGCAGGGACTGAGTGTGTAGCAGGGACTGAGTGTGTAGCAAGGACTGAGTGTGTAGCAAGGACTGAGTGTGTAGCAGGACTGAGTGTGTAGCAAGGACTGTGTAGCAAGTCCAACAAGAGAGGGTACGGTTCAGGACTGTGTTTTAGGAAATGTAGCTGGGCAGGTGGAAGGAGTGACAGTGGGTTTAAGGAAAAAGACAAAAGGACAAAGGCCATAACTATGGAAAAGGACAAAACTGGAACAGGAGTAAAGTTCTAAATTGTGGCAAGGCCAATGTTACGAAGTTGAGGAGCGATTTAGCAAAGGTGGATTGGAAACAGCCACTAGAAGGTGAATCAGGCTCAGAGCAGTGGGAGACATTCAAAGGGGAGATTCAAGGGGTTCAGAGTAAACATGTTCCCACAAAGAGAAAGGGTGGACAGAACGAGGGACAGAAAGGGTGGACAGAAAGAGGAGGCAAGAAATCAAAAAGGAAATTAGGAAAGCAAAGAGAGAGCATGAAAGACTGCTGGCAAAACCGAGGAGAACGCAAAGATGTTCTATCAATACATTAGGAGTAAGAGGATAACCAAGGAAAGAGTAGAGCCCATAAAAGGTAACCTGTGTGTGGAGGCAGAGGATGTGGGTATGGTTCTTAATGAATACTTTGTGTCTGTCTTCACAAAAGACGGGGGTGATACAGACATTGTAGTTGAGGAGGAGAAGTGTGAAAGATTGGATGTGATAAACACAGGGAGAGGGGAAGTATCAATGGGATTAGCATTCTTGCAAGTGGATAAATCACCAGGGCTGAAATGGATAAAATGTGCCCCAGGCTGTTACAAGAAGCCAGGGAGGAAATAGCAGATACCCTGGCCATCATTTTCCAATCCTCACTGGATACAGGTGTGGTGCCGGAGGGTTGGGGGACTGCTAACATTGTACCTTTGTTTAAAAATGGATCGAGGGTTAGACTGAATAATTTCAGGCCAGTCAGTCTGATCTTGGTAATGGAAGAATTATTGGAATCAATTCTGAGTGACAGAATAAAGTGTCACTTAGAAAAGCCCAGAGTAATCCCGGACAGTCGGCATGGATTTGTTAAGGGAAGATCTTGTCTGACTAACTTGATTCAACTTTTTGAAGAGGTAACAAGGAGGATTGATGCAATCTTCATGGATTTTAGCAAAGCTCTTGACCAGGTCCCACATGGCAGACTGGAATGTAGCAAGCGGGACACAGAATTGGCTTCAGTGGCAGGAAACATAGAGGAATTGTCGACAGGTGTTTTTGCAACTGGAAGGCGTTTCCAGTGGGGCTCAGCACTAGGTCCCCTGCTGCTTGTGTATATATTAACAATTTGAAAGTAAATGTAGAGGGCATGTTCAAGAAGTTTGCATACAGCACAAAAATTGGCTGTGTGGTTGATAGCGAGGAGGATAGCTCTGGACTGGTCAGGTGGGTAGAAAAGAGGCAAATGGAGTTCAACCCAGAGAAGTGTGAGGTGATGCATTTGGAGAGGTCAAAAAAGATAAAGGAATACACGATTAATGGCGAATATTGAGAGGGAAGAGGAAGTGAGAGACCTTGGAGTGAATGTCCACAGATCCCTGAAGATAACAGGACAGATCGACAAGGTGGTTAAGAAGGCATAAGGCATCCTTTTATTAGACAAGGTGTAGAATATAAGAACAGGGAGGTTATACAGGAACTGTATAAATCATTAGTTAGGCTACAACTTGAGTATTGTGTGCAGTTCTGGTCACCTCGTCACAGAAAGGATGTATTAGAGAGAGTACAAGGAGATGTACGAGGATGTTGTCAGGACTGGAAAATTCCAGCTATGAGTGGATGGTAAGGGCCTATTTCCTGTAGCAGAGAGGTCAGTGACTGGGAGGCACAGATTTAAAAGTGATTGGTGGAAAGATTAGAGGGGAGAGGAGGAAAAGAATTTTCACCCAGAGGGTTGTGGGGGTCTGGAACTCACTGCCCGAAAGGGGAGTAGAGACGGAAACCATCAGCTCATTTAAAAGGTGTCTGGACGTGCAGCTCAAGCGCTGTAACCCACAGGACTACACACCAAATACCGGAAAGTGGGATTAGGCTGGGTGGCTCGTTTTTCGGCTGGCACAGACACGATGGGCAGAGTGGCCTCTCTCTCTGTGCTGTAAATGTTTCTACATTTTCTAGATTTTCTAAATATGTGCAAAGGAGGAATGTGTTGGGATGTAGGGAGAGGGCAGGGGAGTTGCTGTAAGTGAATTACTCCTTAGGAGAGCCAGCATGGAGATGATGGGCCAAATGGCCTTCTTCTGTGCTGTAATGATTCTCTGACTCAAAAGGCAGGGGTTGGTTCTCAGTGGCCTCCCCTTCCTGATGCTGAGTCCCTCGATCGGGCATCGAGTGTCTTTGAACGAGGGACACCCCCTCCAAGAGCCTGCATCAACCCCACACTGTCAGCTTATCATCCTCCCTGCTCATTAATTGGCCTCTTAAGGGCCTCAATTGACGGCCGGTGGGAAGGTCATCCAGGGGCCTTCCTGCCACAGACTGAAGCGGAGTAGAGGAGGACCCAGGAGTCTGCCTGTGGTTTCTGTTTTTGTGACGCAAGCTAATAGGCTTACAAATATTCCAAGGAATTTTTTTCACATGGCAGGAATACAACACGTAAAATATTTTCCATTGCGTGGAATCTGAGGGCTGCACATACTGGGCGAGTGGCTATGGAGGATACATGCGGGGCACAGAAATAGCATGGGGTGGCATGGGTGATTGGAGGGGGCATGCGCTGGCATAGGAGGTGGATGGGGGGAGTTGAAGGAGGGGTGAGGGGTGAGGAGGGGGTTACACAGGCCTTTAAACACTTTTGGGAACTGGGATACCTTGTTGCAGGACTGAGGCGGGCCTTCTAACCAGCCTGTCTGTACACCCACCCTGCTCACACACTCCAGCGTGGCAAAGTGCCCAGCGAATCCAAGCCCAGTGTGAAAAGACCAAGATGGCTAAGTCACACATGGGTTGTGTGTGCAGTCTGCGATCTGCTACAGTGTGCGGGTCGGACTTTGCTGAGCTCGGAGGAAGATTCAGCCCCTTATCTTCAGTCTGAATGTCACTGCAGAGGCCTTGGGAATGGTGCAGAGGGACATTTACTGGAATGGTACCAGGGATGAGGGAATTCAGTCAATGTGGAGAGTCTGGGATTGTTCTCCTTAGAGCAGAGAAGGTTAAGAGAAGATTTGGTGGGAGGTATTCAAGATGATGAAGGGTTTGATCGAGTGTCAGGAGTGTCAGTAACCAGAGGGACACAAATTTAAGGTAATTAGCAGAAGAACCAGAGGGGAAATGAGGAGAATGTTCTCTACGCAGCGAGTTGTTGTGATCTGGAATGTGCTGTCTGGAAGGCGACTGAAGCAAATTCAATAGAAACTTTCAAAATGGACTTAGATAAAGGGAGGAATCTGCAGGGTAATGGGGAAAGAGGGGAGGAGTGGGACTCACTGGATATATCTTTCAAAGAGCCAGCTCAGGCAGTGACCTCCTCTGCAACCTCTTCCAGCTTACGTTGCAACTCACCCTCCCTTCTTTACCAACCCTACCCTGAGTGATCCCTCACTCAACCCCTTCACTCTGACCCCTCCACTCCAATCCCTCCGTGACCCCTTCACAACCCCTCCCCTACCCCTCCATTTCATCAGGTACAGACTCTTCCACTGTCTACTCCCTACATACTCCCCCGAAACTCCATCACCGTTTCTACCTCACTGTCCGTCTTCAAAAGCATCTTTAAAACCTTCCTGTGGGTCACTGCCCCAGACACTGGTGCCACTCCAATGTGCATCCCCCTGCCCAGATTGTCTCCTCTGTGCAACATCTTAGCAAGGTCTATCATGGTGCTCATTGAGATTCAATGAAAACTAGTCGACAGCTCTCCATTGTTCAGTGTTTCCTGTTTGTACTTTACAAGTTTCATAGCATTTACTCAACTAAAACTCTCTGCGAATGAAGAATTGACTCTCCACTGATTCTCAGCTGTGGTTAGAATGGGACTGATAAAGTTACAGCACTGAAACAATCTTTATCCTAACCTCTCGAGCTTTACAACATAATTATACTGGCAAAGGTCTCAACAACAACTTGAATTTATAACTAATGCAGTGATATCAGAATCGATGATATCAGGGATATCAATGGTATCAGAAGAAACGTTAAAATCTGTTAGCATAACGAGAGTAGGAGGTGTTACCAATGACCGGTCAACAGTGAGTGTTGGGCGGTGGTTAAGTGAGCGGTTGCTGCCTGGAGGTTCGGACAGTTTCAGGAGGATGTGGACAGGAGAGTGGGAACTTTGATGGTGGAATCAGCAAACAGCTGATGGGCTAATTCTTAAATTAACAGACAGACTCCTCAACCTTCAAACTATGACCTAGCCTCCGAGTAGGACTGGCCCATTAGAGAGTGACTATGGATGGTCCAAGATTCAGGTGTGGAGACACACATGGGAGTATCACAATCGTCCACTGGATGAGCACCATGATAGACCTTGTTAAGATGTTGCACAGAGGAGACAATCTGGGCAGGGGGATGCACATTGGAGTGGCACCAGTGTCTGGGGCAATGACCCACAGGAAGGTTTTAAAGATGCTTTTGAAGACGGACAGTGAGGTAGAAACGGTGATGGAGTTTCGGGGGAGTATGTAGGGAGTAGACAGTGGAAGAGTCTGTACCTGATGAAATGGAGGGCTAGGGGAGGGGTTGGAAAGCAGCACTCGGAGTGAAGGAGTCACGGAGGGGTCAGAGCGAAGGGGTTGAGTGAGGGATCAGGCAGTAGGGCCAGGTTGGTAGGGAGGGAGGGTGAGTTGGGTTGTGAGCTGGAAGAGGTTGCAGAGTTCTGGTGAGGTGAGTCCATGGTGAAACTGATAAGCAAGAGTAAAGAATGGGAATTCAATGTTTGGGGAGGAGGAGCTGGTCGGTGGGGACAGGGTGATGATGAGATTAAGGTTAGGGGATGGGTGGGGGTGGGGGGACTGAGAGAAAACGGAGGTGAGAGAGTCTGGCACAGAGAACTCAATCACCAAATATTTGTTTCTGCTGGCAAACGGATCATTTTTGTAACAGATTATGGGACAATTTAATGGAAATGTTTAAAATCTGAAAGGTTGGGACAGATTCGATGGAAGCAGCTGAATCCTGAGGGGCCAGAGAAACACATTAATCAGAAGAGATTTCAGACAGAAGGCAAGAGAAACACCTTCATAGAAAATTGCAAGGCTGTGGGATTCACCTCTGAATAAGTGATTGAGACAGCAACTATAACATAAGGAATAGGAACAGGAGTAGTCCATTCGGCCCCTCGAGTCTGCTCATTCAATAAGATCATGGCTGTGTTTCAAATTCTACATTCCCATCTGCCACCGATAACCTTTGATTCCCTTGCCTAACAAGAATCTCTCTACCTCTGCCTTAAAAATATTCAGTGACCCAACCTTCACCTTCTGAGGCAGAGAGTTCCAAAGTCACACAACCCCCAAGAGAAAAGATTTCTCCTCATCTCTGTCCTAAAAGGGCGACCCCTAATTTTAAAACAGTGCCCCCTGGTTCTGGACTCACCCACAAGAGGAAACATCCTTTCCACGTCCACCTTGTCAAGGCTGTTCAGGGTCTTGTAAACTTCAATCAAATCACCCCTCACTCTTCTAAACTCCAGTGGAAACAAGCCCAGTCTGTCCAACCTTTCCTCATCAGACAACCCACTCATTCCAGGTATCAATCTAGTAAACCTCCTCTGAACCGCCTCCAATTCATTTACATCCTTCCTTAAATAAGGAGACCAGAACTACACACAGTATTTAAGTTGTGGTCTCACCAATACCCTGTATAACTGAAGCATAACATTCTCACTTTTATGTTCAATCCCTCTCGTAATAAAGGGTAGCATTCTATTAGCCTTCTTAATTACTTGCTGTACCTGCATACATGCTGTGACTCATGTACTAGAACACCCAGATCCCTCTGCACCTCAGAATTATGCAGCCGTTCTCCATTTAAGTAATACTCTGCTTTTTTGTTCTTCCTGCCAAAGTGAACAACTTCACATTTTCCCCACATTAAACTCCATTTGCCAGATCTTTCCCCACTCACTCAGCCTATCTATATCCAACCTCCTCATGCCCTCTTCACAACATACTTTCCTACCTATCTTTGTGTCATCTGCAATTTTAGCTCCCATGTCTTCACCTCCCTCATCTAAGGCACTGATGTAAATGGTAAATGTTGAGTCCCCAGCACAGAGCCTGTGGGACTCCACTTGTCACCTCCTGCCAATCCAAATATCAATGTTTAAGATTGGCTTTGATAGGTAAAGTCAAAGGATTGAAAGAATATGGGGACAGGGCGAGTAAATATTAGGTACATTGTGGAGGATAAACACCAACATGGACTGATGGGCAGAATGGCCCACTCTCTGTGTTGTAACTTTGATCTATTTCCACATTGGTCTTGCATCTTTCTCACTCAGAAAGGACACTCACAAAGATTTATCAGCATGGAGAAAGAGGACAAAAGGAGTCACAGGCCTGTCAAATCTCTAACCTATTAGCCAGGTGTGAGATAAGATTGCCCCGAACTCTCCTGGACCTCTGGGTGAGACATCTCAACAACCTTAGTCTGCAGCAAACATACTTCCCAATGCCTCAGCATGAAATTAAATTGACGTTAAAATTCATTGAGGAGCCAGTGACCCATCTACCAGGACACGGACCTTATGAGTGATGTGCTGTGTGAGGACTGAAACATAGCCCAGAGGCAGTGAAGAGCTTACCTGTAACGGGCAACACACAGGTGCACCCTCCCAGTGTACTTCATTTTGGGGTTAGCACCGTCTGCTTCAATGTCCATCTGTTACCACAAAACAAACCAAGAATAAAATCAATTTCCTCAAAGGTAATTCAAAAGGATAGAAACTTGCATTTCTATATCAGCTTTCACAACCTCCAACCTAATCCACAGCCAATAAGGTATTTGTGAAGTGCAGTCACAGTTGAAATGTAGGAAACACACCAATATGTGCACAGCAAGATCCCACAAACTGAAATGAGAGAATGACCAGATAATCAGTCTATTAATGCTGACTGAGAGTTAAATATTGGCCAGGATACGTGAGAGAATATCCCTGTGCTTCACTGTCCTAGTATAGCAAAGGAAATCTACCTCTTCATCCAACATAATCCAACATAAATCTTTATTTTGAGTGGCATTTTTTGGCATGTGACACTTTCATTGCAAAGATGAACCTTGCTGTGATCAAAGAATCTCACAGCACAAAAGGAGACCATTCTGCCCATCATTGCTGTGCTGGCTGTTTGAAAGAACTATCCAGTTAGCATCCCCAACCCCCCCCCCCCGCCTTCACCGTTCTTTCTCCACAGCCCCACAACTTTCTCCTCTGCACATATTCATCAAACTCCCTCTGGAAAGTTATTATTGAAGCTGCTTCCATCGCTCTTTCAGGCAGCACATTCCAGATCACAACTGCGTAGCAAATGCTCCTCATCTCCCCCTCTAGTTTTTTTTAATCAATCATCGTAAAGCTGTATCCTTTGGTTACCAACTCTCCTGAAACAGTTTCTCTTTTCAGGTAAGTGAGTATCAGTACCACAAAAAGCTGCTGGTATCTGCTTTAACCTCGAACCTTAGCCTCAAGCTCGGAGAGAACCCAGCCGCAGTGGCTTGAATGTTTCCAGTTGTCCCACCAACAACCCTCAAAGCTCTCTGAGTGATGGTCACTTCACACTGAATTAAAAAATGAAACTATCTCTTTGTATCTTGTTGTGGTTGTGTAATGAAGAGGTTCAGAGGCAGAGAGTCTGAACAGTAATTATTTATTGTGGAACATAGCTACGTACAGATACGTAAGACAGGAGGCTGCTTCAGTCCAAGCCATGAGCTGTCTCCATTCAGAATACTACCAGACTACACTAGGCATGTGACTCCCTTTGCATAATCCCGTGGACAGTATTGTTTCCCCAGTCTCACACCCTATTACTACAATTTCTACAGAGCCTTTCACAACTCCAGCACATTACAGAGTGCTTTACAGTAAATGAAATACTTTCTGAAGTGTAGTCATTGTTGTAATTTAGGAAATATGGCAGCCAATTTGCACACAGCAAGCTTCCACAAACAGCAATGATAAATGACCTGATAATCAGGACCAGCTACATCAATACTGTGGCTACAAGAGCAGGTCAGAGGCTAGGAATCCTGCAGTGAGTAACTCACCTCCTGACTCCCCAAATCCTGTCCACAAGGCACAAGTCAGGAGTGAGATGGAATACTCCCCACTTGCCTGGATAAGTGCAGCTCCCACAACACTCAAGAAGCTCGACACCATCCGGAACAAAGCAGCCCGCATGATCAGCATCCCATCCACCCTCTTAAACGTTCACTGCACAGTAGCAGCAGAGTGTACCATATACAAGATGCACTGCAGCAACTTGCAAAGGATTCTTTAACAGCAAGACCCCACAAACTGAAATGAGAGATGACCAGATTAATACTGACTGAGAGTTAAATATGGGCCAGGATATGAGAATACTCCTGCTTTTCACTGCCTTGGTGTTGCACAGGAAATTCACCTCTTCATCCCAACCGGCAACATCAATCACCGAGAAGGACGAGGGCAGCAGACACATGGGAACACCACCACCTGCAAGTTCCCCTCCAAACCACTCACCAGCCTGACTTAGAACTTACTCGCCATTCTGTGATATCACAGAATCACACAGTGCAGAAGAGGCCCTTCGGCCCATCGAGTCTGCACCGACACGTGAGAAACACCTGACCTACCTACCTAATCCCATTTACCAGCACTTGGCCCACAGCCTTGAATGTTATGGTGAGAAAGGCCCTCCCTGTCAGATCCTTCCTACACGCCAGGAGTCTCAGCCCCTCTGCACGTTGCCCTCGAGGTGGCTGTGGTGGAGACGAGACTGTTGTTCACCTCCTTGTGGATTGTACCTTTGTAAAGAAGGTCTGGAGAGAGATGCAGTGGTTGCTGTCGAGGTTCATCCCGAGCAGTTCTGTGACACAGGACTCTGTGCTCTACGGGCTGTTCCCAGGGACACACACCGAGACAAACATCAGCTGCAGCTGGAGGATCATCAACTCGGTGAGAGACACACTTTGGTCTGCCCGAAACTTGTTGGTCTTCCAGCGCAAAGAGTTGTCCCCAACTGAGTGTTGCGGACTGGCACATTCCAAGGTCCAGGACTACGTACTGAGGGACACACTAAAGCTTGGGGCAGCCGCCACAAAGGCCCAATGGGGATGGGTCACTGTCTAAGACCTTTCTACCACAGTGCACCGAGGGGCTGGGAACTGTATAGACCCCTCGGGATGTACAGCTCAAAATGAACGTCTGCCAATGATTGTAATATTCATTGTTTGTCCTGATACACCTTGTGATTCTTGTTGTAAAAGCTGAACCTGATTGTATTTTTGATGATTTTGTATTTTGGTGAGTTTGAAATGGTTTGAAATGTTGTTGAAGATTTTTTATGAATAAAGTATATTTTTGCAAAAAAAAACCAATGTGATGTACAAGCATAGAACCAGCTTCCAATTTCCTTTTACACTGGAGTTAACTGAAGTTAGCCAGTTTCTTCCTAACAATGCTGGGGTTTCACCCTTCACCACAATGTTGGATAATTTTGCGTTGCTCATTGTATCTGACCGGAGCCAACTCACTTCCCACTATGAGAAATTTCTCTCTGTCCTAACTTTGTCATTCTATGCGTCATTTCTCCAGCTGATGGTGACTCAGCTTTCCACAGTGTGGCAGTTCAGGAATGCTTAGATAACATCTCCACCTTCAACACCTCTTTGTCCTTTTGTCTGTGACATCTTTTGGTTATCTCTACCTATCACTGGCCCTCTATCCAGCTCCACCTGTCCCACCCCCCCTTAAACCAGCTTATATTTCACTTCATTTCTATTTTTCCTTAGTTCTGTTGAAGAGTCATACGGACTCAAAACGTTAACTGTGTCCCTCTCCGCAGATGCTGTCAGACCTGCTGAGCTTTTCCAGCTATTTTTATTTTAGTTCGGGAATGGTGCTGACTGATACCCCTGTGCCAGCTTCCATATTTACCGGAACTCCGTCCGATGCCACTTGGACAATGATGCTCTGCGAGTTTCCACGGTACACCCTTGTGCTTCAGATTGTATGGGTCTGACCTGAGCCTTCATTGGCCTGGTGCTGTTCGACAGCTGTAGGCAGTGACTGCCATTTCCTCCATTTACATTCTTTCAACATGATGACCCTTCTTCTTGTAGCTGTAACACTCTGTCTTCACAAATGGACAATTCTGTGCCAAATGTTGGCCCAAGCATCAGTAACAGGACTTTGTCGCACCTCTGCTACAACTAACTGCTGTTATTAGAGCCTTACTCTAATAAAGCTGCACCTTATTTACTTCAGCAGATGACTGGCTGTTGTTGTTAACTCTGACTTCTCTTGAGTCACATTCCGCCATGTCCAAGGGCGATGTTGTTTGACAAGCTGTGTCGAAGGTTAACTTTGGCAATGTTAGCAAGCTTCCTGTGAATGCGTTCACTTTTCAAACAGCAGACAGATCTGTCGCACAATGCTCAGTCACAAAATTCTCCAAAATGACGATGGATGGACAGTTTTTTTCAAAGCCATGATAAACTATCCCTTCACTGCGTAACCGCTTCCTGGTTCCGAACCTATAGCTTTCTGCAATCTCCGATGGGCTGGGACTGTAGTTCTGTTCAATCTTACACAAAATGGGTGGAGGTTTCTGTTCCCACCAGCAGGAAAAACAGTTTGGAACTGTGTTTTCCCAACTTTCAACGTGGGTCGAGTTCCGTGCTGAGCAACGTCAGGAACCCCACTTACCTTTATCAGCATCTCATTAAACACCAACTCCCCAGAAATATGTCCCCCCTTCAAATGAAAAGCTCGGCCAGCAGATCATTAGAACCTTCAGTTTTACAACAGTATAGAATGACACACGCCTGCCGAACTTGACCTCATCCATCGCTTGAAGGTCAGTAGATGCTGCTTTCCTCCTTCCTTTAATACTGTCACTGCTACATAGCGGGTCACTTTGACAGAAGCTGCACACGGCATATTGCAGCAACTGTCTGGGATTGTACAGGCCATGTTACCCATGTCCCCTTCTCGGTCTTGGGCAGAGGAAGGCCTCTCTGGGCAGTGACCGTTGTGCACAGAATGGTGTGTAGGGTTTGGTCAGTGACGGAAGGCATTTAGTCCCATGGGTTTGAGTCATGGTGTTGTGAGGCAGATGGCACGCTAATGTTAAAGGAAGGTATCTGTGGTCTGTATGTTGGTAGCTGAAAAGTCATGGGGGCAATTAGATGGCCTCATGGGGTGGGTCTCAAAAAGTAAGGGTGCAAGTGGCCTTGAGAATGGGAGGGGTCAGATTGACTCAGGGCATGGGGACATCAACATTGGAGGGAATGGGGGCAGAATGCGAATATCGACATGTACAGTGATGGGGTCGAGAGTAACGGGGGAGGCTGGATGGTTTCAGGAAGAATGGCCATTAGGAGGAGGATGGGGGCAGCCTGGTGGGTGACGGAGGGTGGGTTGAAGCTGGTCAAACTTACAAATGTGATGAGCACCGTGTTTGCTTTCAGTGATCGATGATGCAGTTGGAAAATGGATATGGGAGAGGTCTCAAGGTGTGTGGGAGGAGGTCAGCACAACTATTCTGGGCTGATTGGAGGGGCACGGTGTTAATTTCCTGCTCAAATCATGGAGAACCTAGCTCAGCTGAGCGCTGGACCAGAGGGTCTAATGCACAAAGAACAAGTTTTGCTCCTTTACTAATGGTGGGCATTCAGGCGAGAATCCATTGGGTTTTGGTGCTGCAGTTTCTGGTCTTAATGACCCATCTGATCCTCACAGAGACATGGGTAAAGGGGAAGGAGGAGGGAGGATCAACAAACACGGGCCATGGCTGCTGCACACTACAAGCCTCAATCTTCCTATGGTGCTGATCATGGCACCATACTTACAGTTATAACCCGAGTACAAGCATTGGGTATCAACAGTTACTGTCTGAGCTACTGGAGGTGAGCTGACAATAGCCTGATTGAGGTCTATAGCACTTGGGTGTATTCATCCTAATCAAGGCCCTTGTTGGGAATGCGCAGTTGTGTCTGAGGAGGATGATCAACCATCTGTGGACCCCCAGGATGTTAACTGCCTGCGAGGCATGGCCTGGGGTTGTCCTGCCTAGACTGAGGGCAGGCCAAGGGCTTGAGACTGGATTCCTGGCTTGGAGATGGAGGGAGCCCATTCAAGGGGACGTAACAATGATTGCTCAACTGTATCTATTCACAGCTACAAGGAGGAGTAGAGAATGCAGGCTGCAGGCAACACTGCCTTGTTGAGAGGAGCAAGTACCACAAAGAGGTGGAGTGTATCCCGTACTGGTTGCTCTGAAGGTGACTGATGCACTGAACATTTTTGCCAGCAGGTTCTTCCAGGGTTTCACTGGGGACCTTTGTGGAATCTCACAATCGGCGACACACAAATGCACAAGGGAGGTGACCGATGCCCTTTTCAGTAAAGCACGCCATTAGGTGCAGCTCCACATGGGTGACACAAGCCGGCCGTCAGAGCTGTGGGATTCACTGCAATCTCAGGCTTCCTGCAAGTCTGGAACACCACTGACTGTACACATGTGGCCTTGAGAGTGAGATTCAGAAATAGAAAGGGATTTCACTCTCTGAACATCCAACTGATCGGTGAACACAGAAATCAGACCCAGCCCATTTATGCGAGGTACCCAGGGAGCTCTCGTGACTCTTAAATCTCAACTCACTCACAGGTGCCTCAGATCTTTGAGGGACATTGGCATTTAGCGGGTTCGCTCCTCAGTGACAAGGGGTACCCCGAGAGGACATGGCTAATGATGCTCATTCGTCAGCCACAGACTGCATCTGAGGACAGATACACGGCAGCACATTTCGCTACAAGGTCCTTAATAGAGCAAACATTGGCCTCCTGAAGATGCGTTTCTGATGTTTGGACCGGTCAGGCTGGGCTCTCCAATATTCACCACGGAGACCGCCCAGCGTCATCGTTATTTGCTCTGCACAATCTTGTGTTGCAAAGGGCGGGATGTATTTCCTGAGGGAGACATTGGGGATCTGGATATCTCCTTGGGCATGGAGGATATTGAAGAGGGCGAGGATTCAGACAAGCCGCATGAGGATACCATCACACGGGCATAACATGGCAGGTGTGCCCGTGACAGCCACATAGCTGCAAGATTCCAGGAGAATTCGTGTCAATACAAGATGACCCCAGCGAGGTTTCCTGTAGCCTTCAATGCAGGGGATGCAACAACACCTTCACTCTCAGCACGAACATCTCAAAATGGTCACAAATCTCACTATAATCACAGCCGTCGCCTCCTGCCCTAACAATGGGACCTCCCCGGAAGGCACAGTAACCTTGGCAATGTGTAGCAGCTGTGGAATGTGAGTAGCACTCCCTTAGCGCACATCCTGAAGCAGCTCCGTATAGTGCAGTCCTTTCAACCAGGGCCTCACCAAGTCAGCTGGCAGCTTTCAAATAGCTGAAAAGCCAATTCGCACAGGGATGCCTCATGTCAGAGTGACACTAGCTGAGGGAGGCGGCCTGGACATGCATAACGTTTTTCACTGGTTTGCTCTGAGTTGTCTCAAGAGGGAGCAGCGTCTGGAGAACTCCATTTCTCCCATTGCCAGCTCTCATGAACACATCCAGCAGAGGCATCATCTTGCTCCTGACCCTGAGTCACCCTTCACACATCAGGACGCAGTGAGCTGTGTGTGTCTGCATTGTCCTCACAGAGAGACCCTCACCAGGACCACAGGCTGACTACTTACAAACACTCAGGAGCCTGACCACTCTCCATCCTGGATGATCTTTGCATTAGGGAGAAATGTGGCCCAGTCAGTATTGACACAGCCGCCAACGACAACACCTTCCCACCACAGACCCTGCTGAGGACTTAGGGGATTTGCAAATGCATCAATTCCAGAGCATGAGAATCCTCGATATGGTGCAGCCCCCAAAGGCCAGTCCTTTCTATAGCCCCCAAGTCAACGAGAGCTCTTTCAGGCAATGTGTGTGTGGGTTGTGCCTTTACAGAAGGAGCACGTAAATCACCACTAGGAGCAATGTAAGATCATCACAGATAAGGAGACAGCGTCAAAAGGGTGAACACACACCTCTGACATCTCACACTCAAACCCCTCTAGCAGACATTGCTTATGTCCCTGACTGATCCTTCCTTCCCTAATTCAGTACCTTACATGGGGAGGTGGGAACTAAGCATGGAATGAGGTTCAAACCCGGAGAGCAGGTTAACCGGCAGGGAGGCATGGAAACCAGTGGGATTTGATGTTTGAGGCTTCTTTCTCCAATAACTCACTTGCAGAAAGTAAACACCGTTGTTAACTACACTGTGGAGACACGATTATAACGTTAGTTGTGGTGAATATTTGTGTCATCCACAAATAACAGGATATCAATGCGATAGCAGAAGGATATCACTATCCTTGGTGACCACTTCTCCAAAGCCCATATCATGTCTGCCTGAGGTTTAAAGCTGATGGGCGTATCGGTCAGTGATCATTGTCACACATGATGTGTCTTTGCTGATCTCGCAGATGTGGAAATGAGGGCTACTCACTGTGGTGAGATCGTGTGAGAATTAATGCAACTGAGGATCCAGATTGGATCTTATTGGGGGCTCAATTACCCCTCCCTGATTCCTTCAGGAGTAGGGAGGGGTACCTGGAGGGAGGTCGAAGTGCCCCAGCCCCTCTCACCTGGCCACTGCTGGAATGAACCCTGGTGAGAGTGATGTGTGCAGGTCCGAGCGTAAGTCTGACAGAAACTGCTGGACCTGGGTCTCCAAGGCAGCCGCTACCCTCCCCAAGGTGACCTCGATGCACTCGCATGCTGGAACTATGACGTAGGACAGAATGTGGACGGACTCCTCCATCCTTCGTTCCAGTCTGGTGACAGCCTCTGACCTCTCTGCCAGATGTTCCCCTCCCTGTCTCTGAATCTCCAACATGTCTCTTAGGTCCGAGTCCAGAGGCTGGTCATCGGATTTGGATTGAGCAGGGGCCTGGTCTCCAGCACCCCTCCGAGTGTCGGAGACCTGGGCTCTCACTGCCTCCACCAACTGTGGGTCTGCGTCAGTGATGTGCTCACCAGATTGTGAACTGGAGCCTACTCTAGAACGACGGGACTGTCTCTGCTCTGGTGGAGGGTGCAGGTGAACGCAGTGATGGTTTTTCCTCTGAGGAGGTGGTCTGGGGACTGGGTTCTGGTGGAGGAGATCCTCCCCCTTTTCTTACTGGTACCGGGAATAGAGAGAAGAGAGAATTAGTGATTGAAAAGCAGGATCATCCATTAAAGATCACTCACAGTCATTGTCTGGATGTTGTCAGTGTTTACTGGACGGCCCCTCACTGCCTGGTTGGGGGAGGCTGATCTTGCCTGTTGCACAGGAACAGTCTCTCCTCTTTTGCCAGCTCTGCGGCCTGCTATTCCAAACTTGTGAAGGTCCGGACCTCAGGGGTGCTCCCTCAGGCCGTGGCTCTCTCCCTCTTGTTAAGAGAGATCTCGTGCTACATAAAGACAGATGGAGTGACTGTGAGCACTGTGGGTGACAGCAGTTCAGAAGCATGGATGCCTGTTGTGTGTGCTGAGCCCTCCCTAGTAAGGGAATAAGATGCCGTTTGTGGGATCACTTACAGGAGATGGTGAGTTTGAAGTGGCTGTAACACATTCAGTGCTGATGTCCCCTCTGTTGGTTGTGTGTGACATCCCTGCGGACTCGAACCCTTCGTCTGCCTGATGCCCTTATGAGGGGGTGAGTTTGGAGTGAGGAGAAGTTTCACTCACCCTGGCGGAGTGGAGAAGATCGTTCATGCGTCTCCGGCACTGCAGGACAGTCCTTTTCTGTTGCCATGAGCGCTAACCTCCCCGGTGACCTCCTGTCTGGCTGGTGTGGTCAGGTGAGAGGACTTCCTGCTCCATCGCTGGAGAAGAGCACCTCCTGCCTTTCCTGGACGTCCTGGAGGAGAATCTCCAGGAAGAATTTGCGGAACCATGAGGCAGAGGGTTTGCTTCTTTTCGGGGCCATTGCTTTCCTCTCCACAACAACACCAGACCCTCAGCGAGTGTACGTCTGTCTGGGTGCCGTTTCAATATGGCGCTAGGACCTTTGACCCCATGAGGTACCGACAGGGTGGACCAATCCCTGCCCGCCCTGTCAGGAGATTCACCGAGCTCCTCGCTGATGCATAATTAATTGGCTAAAAAGCAGAAGGTCTTGAGAATTCAGCCACCTCGTCGTCCAGTGGGATTGACACTGACTTTCCTGCCCAGTACTACACTTGGTCTCCGCAATGGAAAATTCCAGTGAATGTCTGACAGCGGCGTGTCTTTTGGCTTAGCAGTGGAGAGCTAATTCCTGAGCGTTTCATAGACTTCTGGGCCTGACTCAGTCAGAACCATCGCCCTTTTCCTCTCCCCCACTGGCTGATTAACTGCCAGATTATCAGCAAAATCGAGGATGTTATTATCCATCTCCATCCATTTCACATGCACATCGAAAGATTCTCAGTCATGGCTATACTCTCCCCACAATCCAATAATACCTATTGGTGCAGCCGCCTTCGAGGTCAGTCCACCCACGTGTACAAACAGCCTTTTCACTAAGACTGGATTATTAAAACTATTTCTCAGCAAAAAGAAAGGTCTCAGTCCCTCTACTGCTTGCTGGAAGTTTCTCCAAACAAATCTGTTCAACTAGAGAATCCAGAATTTTATCCTCCTTGCCAGACAGAAAAGAGACTCTGTACCACAGGAAAAGTGAAGTACCAACTGAAACTAGTTTACTCTGGTTTGGCTATATATACATACATCCACAAATGGCCACAAGAGGAAGCTATTACATTAGTACACATTCCTTCACTGTCGCTGGGTCAAAATCCTGGAACTCCCTCCCTAACAGCACTGTGGGTGTATCTACACCACATGGACTGCAGCGGTTCAAGAAGGCAGCTCACCACCACCTTCTCAAGGGCAACTAGGGATGGGCAATAAATTCTGGCCCAGCCAGCGACGCCCACATCCTATGAAAGAATTTAAAAATTCTATTTTAATGATATTGGTATGTGGATAGAAATCCATAAGCAGATGGTGATGGTAGAATCAGCAGATAAATGAAATCAGGAGAGTTGAAATGAAGCTTGGATTTTGCCATCAGGATAACGGGATTGTTTCCTGTTGGGTTTGGGTTGTGATCAGTTATAAGAGAGTCCTGTTCCTCAGAATGCCAGTTTATGAGATTTCCATTACTCGGGGGATTTTGAGAACGTTCCTTCCTTTGCACATCTCACTTTCGCTTGTCTTGTGTGGATGAAAGGGAATTCCCAAAACAGCTTCTCTGACTGTACTGCCCGAGGATTCTTAACTCCCACTTTTGCGTGAAAATGTCAAACTCTGCCAGGAATTAAATCGCTAGATTGTGCAACTGTTAAGTTTCTTCAAAAGACCTTCAACTGCTCTGAAGAAGAGTCTTACAGACTCGAAACGTTAACTCTGTTTCTCTCTCCACAGAGGCTGTCAGATCCGCTGAGTTTTTCCAGCGCTTCCTGTTTTCGTTTCAAATTTCCAGCGTTCAGAGTATTTTGCTTTTAATCTGTTTAGTAATGTTGACTGGGGGATAAATATTCAACAGGACACCAGGAGAACACCCCTATTCTTCAAAATAGCCCTGGCCAATCTTTTACCTCTGCCTGAAATTGATTTAACATTTGACTCAAAGGACAGCACAGAGGACAGTGTGACACTCCCTCAGTACTGCACTGGGGTGTCAACCTGGATTCTTGTGCTCAGGTTTCTTGGGTCAGACTTGAATCCACAACTTTCCTGAATCAGAGACAAGACAGCTACCCACAGAGCTATGGCTCACACCTTTGGATCGGGTATTACTGACTGAAATACCAATTTGATAGCCTAGAGTTTTGAAACTCTTCTGCAGGGAGGAAATGCAAACAACTCAAGAAGCTTCAAGCTGCTGCTGCTTCTCCCTCTGGGGGTTGGTTAGCACAGTTGGCTGGACAGCTGGTTTCTGATGCAGTGCGGGTTCAATTCCTGTACTGGCTGGGGTCATCCAGGAGGGTCCCATCTTCTCAACCTCGCCCCTCGCCTGAGGTGTGGTGACCCTGAGGCTAAGCTCAGCACCAGTCACCCGTTTCTAATGAGAGAGCAGCCTCTGGCCCTTCTGGGACTACAGTGACTTTCACTTCATGCTTCTCCCTCCACCACCTACAACCCCAACCCATTCCCCATCCTCGTGCCTGCAACTCCTCCAAACCCCCGACCCAGGCCGACTCCTACAACCCATCCCTGCTACCTAATCACTCCCACATCCCCCACCCACCCACCCGATCCCCACTCCCCATTCCTATCCCCTACTCACACACCCAATTCACTCCCCACCTCCCACACAACCCACCCCCCAGTGCCTCGCCACCACCGCCCCCCCCCACCTCCCTCAGAGCCACCTCCCTCAGAGCCACCTCCCTCAGAGCCACCTCCCTCAGAGCCACCTACTGCACCAGGGATGGGAGAGGAGAGATTAAAATTAGCAGTGTAAATTTGACGGTGCACAGTTCTGGGAGGCTAGTGTCTTCAGGATGTGGGTGTCGCTGGCTGGGCCAGCATTTATTGCCCCATCCCTAGTTGCCCTTGAGAAGGTGGTGGTGAGCTGCCTTCTTGAACCGCTGCAGTCCATGTGGTGTAGGTACACCCACAGTGCTGTTAGGGAGGGAGTTCCAGGATTTTGTCCGTGTGGTGTAGGTACACCCACAGTGCTGTTAGGGAGGGAGTTCCAGGATTTTGTCCGTGTGGTGTAGGTACACCCACAGTGCTGTTAGGGAGGGAGTTCCAGGATTTTGTCCGTGTGGTGTAGGTACACCCATGGCGCTGTTAGGGAGTGAGTTCCAGGATTTTGACCCAGTGACAGTGAAGGAACGGTGATATATTTCCAAGTCAGGATGGTGAGTGGCTCAGAGGGGAACTTCCAGGTGGGGGTGTTCCCATCTATCTGCTGCCCTTGTCCTTCTAGATGGCAGTGGGCATGCGTTTGGAAGGTAAGTTAAAATGACTCCCACCTGAACATGTCGTGAGGACAGTTGATGCCGGATTCGCTGTTGTTGAGGATCAAATAGTTTCTCTTCAAAACCTAATACTTGAAAATGTCAGTAAAACAATCTGTGACTGTCACATGGCTTTGATGTGACATGTACTGACTGCCTGGTTCCCTTAACATTCCTCAGACAATAATAAGGACTATAGGCCGACATAAGCGCTGACTGTCAACGTGCAATGATGGGTGGGAGGGCCTGTTGCTAGGTAACAGCAGAATGATTTACGGGAGCAGCGATTGGTTAAGAAGAAACGTTGGGAATGAAAAGTCTCCTAAATTGAATGACAATGGGTGGCTTCATGAATACCAGGGTATGGTGGCATTTTAATCTTCTCACTGGACGGGTATCCCAGGGGCCCGGTGGGATTCAGAGATATGAGTTGCCTGTGACACCTCGATGCTGTGAATAAATAAATAAAATCTGAGAATGACTCTAATCGTCATGTGAGACGGTTTGACACAATCTCCGGAGTTTGAACTTTCTTTCATCCTTTTAAACACTGACTCTACGGAGTAAGAGAAAACTGACTGACCTCAGAGAGCTGGTCCTGCCTGGGGCTGCTGGGACTGGACCTAGACAGGAAAGTAGGTTTGACAGAAAGTAGCTCTGGTTTTCCGCCAGACATCTGGAGGGGTCGGATATATTCGGAGATCACTGATCTGCTCCCAGAAGCACTTTCATTGCCTGAAAGCAGAATAAAAACAGAAAAGGTTGGTCCTCAGGTTGGCTGAACTGTCATCTCCCTGATCCTCAATTACAGAAGAACGCAGAGATAGATTATGGTCTAAATCTGTATTCGTATTTTTAATGACACAGTCATCTGAATTAACTCTACGCACATTCACTAATGTACCAACGACAACTTAGTCAGCAAGGTCAGCTGTATAATGAAGGCCATTACATAAGGAAGGATTAAATCTGACTGTGTTGGTCCTTTTTCATCTCTGGATGAGATCATATGTCAATTATTTTTCATTTGTAATTTTTTTATTCATTCGCGGGATGTGTGCACCGCTGGCTAGGCCAGCATTTATTGCCCATCCCTAATTAGAACCATAGAAAAGTTACAGCACAGAAGGAGGCCACCCAGCCCATCTTGTCCATGCCAGCCCGAGGACACCCAGGTGCCACTTCTAATCCCACCTTCCTGCCTTTTAAGCGCCCTTGAGCCGCTGCAGTCCCGTGTGGTGTAGGTACACCCACAGTGCTGTTAGGGAGGGAGTTCCAGGATTTTGACCCAGTGACAGTGAAGGAACGGTGATATATTTCCAAGTCAGGATGGTGAGTGACTTGGAGGGGAATTTGAGGGTGGTGGTGTTCCCATGTGTCTGCTGCCCTTGTCCTTCTAGGTGGTATTAACCAGTCACCAACAGATTAATTCACCATTAAGTTTTTAAAAAAATCATGGCCTTCATTACCAAGAGTGATTATGTACATTAAAATCACAAAATGACTTTGAACAGCCAGTTTCTAATCTTGGTTGTGTTGTTGCAGAGATGTGAGCCCAGGAATCACTAGGTGGGGGATAAAACATGAGGTCTACTGTTGTTACCCTCTCCCATCCTGGTATTGACATGATACAATGATACTGGAGTTATTGACCAATCACAGGGATCAATCTCTATCTGAATCTACAACAGAGCCGAACCTGAGGTGAAGAAAACACCCAGTGGGGGAGAGTTTTGGGAACCATAGGTACAAAGTCACCATCCCCTCAGGACACTCCACTCACCACATGTCAGGTCTCAAATTATTTCTGAATTAAATCCATCTAATTTGTATTTGAATCAATCAATCCTCTCTGCTCCCTCTGTTTTCCTGGACAGCCGGGAGTGATATCTCACTGAGATATCGTTTCCCAGATTAGTTTTGAGTTGGCCCTCTCTGAGTGTAGTCTGTGTCATCTGGCTCGAACAAGGTGAAACAGCTGGTCATGGCTGACATTATCCAGTCCCTTTAGAATCCCCAACACAGTGATCGCATCACCTCTCAGCCTGCTCTTTCCCAGTGAGAACAGGCTCCGGTTTACACAATGGCTCCTCATTACCCAAACCCTCTCTGTCAATCCCGTCTGCTCATCTCTCCGTCCACTCAATAACTGCAACGTGTGGAGTTGGGATTGTCATGGCTGTGTTTATGTTTCCAGATGCAGCATTCTACCTGACCAAACTCCAGCAACAACCTCCCCACAGCGTTTCTGAGATGGATCCTCTCGTACCCAACGTCAGCTGTCGCTGTCTAACCACTATCACGGCACAAGTTTGAGCATCAATCCATCAATAGGCATTGTGGCGATGTACACAGAACTCACATTTTATGTAAGCATCTTTAAGGCTGCAAAACATCCCTAGGAGCTTCACAGAAGTGTTACCAGTCAAACAAAATGTTATCAGGTGGGTTTGAAGGAGCACCTTAAAGGAGGAGAAAGAGACAGAGAGGTTTGGGGCGGGAATCCCAGAGTGTAAGGCCCAGGTAGCTGAAGGCACGGCCGACAGTGATGGATTGTTTAAAATCAGAGCTGTTCACGGGGCTGGAATTGGAGCAGCGCCGAGATTCCACCCATCAGCTTCCTATGATCTCTGGATACGACACTTCCAACCCTCCAGTCAAAGGGTTAAAGAGGGCCTCAGCCCTCAGGTTGAGGGTAGTTGGCACTCAGCCCGGTTCCACCACCCGGTGCCAGGGCAGGAGGTAAAATCCACCTCGTCCGTCACTGAAGTCACTGAAACTTCTGGATCTCCCAGAGCAATTGTGCAGAGAAGCTAATAATGAACCATCAACGGAACAATTAGAATCACTTACCCTCAACAACAACAACTGACATTTATATAGTGCCTTTAACATTGTAAAACATCAGAAAATGTACTTCGCAGAGGGGCGATTACCAAGAAGGAAATGGCACTGGTTTAAGGAGCACTGTAAAGGAGGAGAGAGGCAGAGAGACTTTTCGGGAGGTGGGGCGGGGGGGGGGGGAGAAATTCCAGATCTTGGGGCCAGGCAGCTGATGGTATGGCAGCCAATGGTGGAATGATTAAAAGCAGGGGGTTCCTCAACAGCTACAGCAAGAGAAACACAGAGATTTTCACCTTCTGTTTGCCTTTGTTCAAAGAATAACATGACGTTGGATATCTACTCTCTGCATTCAGTGTTTCTCGTGGAGACAGAAGCCTTCAATTTGAAGTTTCAAAGAATCCTGTGATGTCCGAATTGATGTGACAACGTTAAGGTGCCCAGATTCCACCAGGCAGATCGATTCACCCCCCAGCACTATTTTAATCTTTGACCCCGGCAGCTTGAAGTTGTAGCTGAATAGAATTAATCATCTTGATAGTTGCTTCCAGTGATCTCAGCACGGCAGAGAGGCACATTTATTCTCGTGCTACCGCTGACATTTAATAGAATACTGACATCATGTTCCTGCATCAGCGAATTGTCAGTCCCACTGTGTGTTTTCTTCTGATGTGTTTTGGAAATGAAATGCATTCACTGCAATAAGCAGCCAGCATTCAAACCAGCCAGAGCACTTCTGCTGACACACTTCCATTTTTCTGACACCCAGTTAACAATGATTGCCTTGGACACAGAACTCCCCCCCCACCCCCCCCCCCCCACCCCCCCCTCCCCACCCCCACCCCACCCCCACCCCCACCCCCCCACCGCTAGTGTTTGCTGTAATAGATCAGAGGCAGTGACTGGACCCCTGCAGAATTCCTGGCCGACAGCTGATTCTTCTGGGATTTGACCCTATGTTTTAGGGAGAAGCATTTTCCGATGGTGGGGGGGTGGGGGTGTGTGGGGAGTGGGGGAGGGGGGTGGGGATGGGTTGGGGGTGGTGGTGGTGGGGGGTAGCGGGAGGAGGTGTGGGGGGGGGGGTGGTTGGTGAGGGGGTAAGTGGAGGGGGGAGGGGGTGTGGGTGGGGAGAGGGGGAGGGGGTGGTGGGGGGGGAGGGAGTGGGAGATGGGGTGGTGGGGGGGGGAGAGAGTAGTGAGGGGGTAGGTGGTGGGGGGTGGGGGAGGGGGAGGGGGTAGGTGGTGGGGGGGAGGGGGGAGGGGGCAGGGGGTGGGGGGGAGGGGGAGGGGGCAGGGGGGTGGGGGATGGGGAGGAGGTGGGTGTGGGGGTTGTAGGAGGGGGTAGGTGGTGGGTGAGGGGGGCAGTGGGTGGGGGAGGGGGCAGGGGGTGCGAGTGGGGGGTGGGGGAGGGGGGCAGGGGGTGGGGGAGGGGGCAGGGGGGAGGGGGGAGGGGGAGGGGGGTAGGTGGTGGGGGAGGGGGCAGGGGGTGGGGGGAGGGGGGCAGGGGTTGGGTGTGGGGGGTGGGGGAGGGGGGCAGGGGGTGGGTGTGGGGGTGGGGGAGGGGGGCAGGGGGTGGGGTGGGGGTGGGGGAGGGGGGCAGGGGGGTGGGGGTGGGGGAGGGGGAGGGGGGCAGGGGGTGCGAGTGGGGGTGGGGGAGGGGGGTGAGGGTGGGTGTGTTGCTTTGGGTAAATTTTTTGCAGCTACGCACTTTCCCTATGGGAAATCTGAGAATCTCAGTCTTACTCTCCCATTTTGTTTTGTAATCTGATCCCTGAGATACATCCTGTTCCATTCGGGAACCAGTTCCTTTGATGTTCTGACTGCACCAGTGAAATTATACAATCGCTTTTTCAGAATATAGATTCATACGGCACATCCCACTCACTCTAGACCCTGGGGTAAATATTTTTGGTTCTGACAACTCACATTTCATCTCAGCTGCAAATCTTTCAGAACATTCCACTGTCAGCTTCACTCAGTTGTGAATATATATCACAGAAGGAGGCCATTCAGCCCATTGTGCCTGTGCTTCTTCTTTGAAAGAGCTACCCAATTAATCTGAGTAACCCCCCCCTATTCTTTCCCCACCATCCTGCACATTAGTTCTTTTCAAACAATTATCCCATTCCCTTTGGGAAATTGAATCTGCTTCCATCACCCTTTGATCACTGTGATTGGTCAATAACTCCCAGCACCGTCTGGAAATGCACGTTCTAACGGTGCCATTGGTGGATGGAGAAAGGCCACTGCTCAGTGAGTCTGGCTTTTACCATCCTGGCGCGCAGTCCAGATCACACCTCGCTGGGCAATTCTTATCTCCCCTCTGCTTCTTCTGCTAATTACTTCAATCTGTTTCCTCTGGTTACTCACCCTCCTGTCACTGGAAACAATTTTTCCTTATTTACTCCAGCAGAATTCTTTCTAATTTGGAATGCCTTTATTAAATCTCCACGAAACTTCTGCTCTAACGCGAACAACTCCAACCACTCGAGTCCCTCCATTTAACCAAAGTCTCTCTAGTCCTGGTACCATTTCCGTAAACCTCCTCTGCACCCTCTCCAAAGCCTGATTATTCACACTCCCGCCTCTGGGTCAGGAGGTTGTGGGTTGAAGTCTCACTTCAGAGACTTGACCATAAAATCCAGGCTGATCGTCCCAGTGCAGCGCTGAGGGAGAACTGCACTGCCAGAGGTCTCCTGAGATGGTAAACTAAGCCTTTTGTTGAAGAATTTTCCCAGGGTCTTGGGACAAGATTCCTCTCTCTGTCAACCACCAACAAAAATCAAACTGCTTGGTCACTCTTTGCTGTTTGGGAGAAGTCACCAGACTCGTGGAATATCAGTCGCTTCACCCTGAGAACGACCTCGCTGTGGGAGCGGATTGAAACCTGCTGTGTGGTGAGTGCAGTGCGCTTGGGAGAAACAGGTGACTTTGAACCTACCGGCCAGAATTCCACCCCCCCCACTCCCCCCCGACCCCCCGATGGCCCTTGGAGTGGGATGGTAGGCAGGAGGGAGGGTGTAAAATTGGGCACAATGGCAGCAGAGTGGACTGCCCATCACTTACCAGCTGCCACTGGGACTCTACCCGCAGCGAGGGAGGCATCAAGTGACCCGGCCTGTTCACCTCTCATCCTGCCAACGCTGGGATTTTACCCATATTGGTGGGCGCTAGGGCTTAAGTGTCCAGGCTGCCTGGGGTGCAGGGCTGGCAATGAGGGGTGGGTGGTGTCTACTCTTTGGGTTCCCTGTGTCCAGTGAGGCTCCCCCAAAGGTCTTGCCCCTCCCCTCATCGTGCTTGTCCTTCCTCTGTCCTGACGATCCTGGATCCTATCCCCTGGCCTGAGGAAACCCCAGACTTACCTTTGAGTCCAGGTCCTTGGACACCTGATTGACCAGCTGCTCTCGAAGGCAAGTGGGGTTGACCCAAAGGCTGTTAAATAGCTGCGGGGTGACCTGGCCAAGGGGAGGTGGACTTGCCTCCAGATTTTAAGCTGGGGGGGGGGGTGGAGAGTGACCATAAGGCCTTAAGAGTGGGAGTGTAAAATCCTAATAATGGTTCCCCAAAGCTCTCTCCCACTGGGGCTGTTCCTCACCTCATTTCTGGGTCTGTCACAAATAGAGATTGATCACTGTGATTGGTCAATAACTCCCAGCACTGTTTGGAAATGCACATTCTAACATTCTCCATTGGTGGATGGAGAAAGGCCACTGCTCAGTGAGTCTGGCTTTTACCATCCTGGCAGTCACATGATATGACATCTTTTCATCACCTCAGGACACCCCCAAAGTGCTTTACAGCCAATGAAATCCCATTGAAATGTGGCTGCTGCTCTATTGTAGGAAACACAGCAACCCATCTGTGCACAGCAAGATCCCACAAATTGTGATGTGATAAGGACCCGATAATCTTTTTTTTCAGTGATGTTGATTGAGGAATCTACATTGGCACAGGACACTGGGGAGTAACCACCCCCATCTCAGGGGCTGTGGGATCTTCTATATCCACCTGAGATGGCAAATGGGACCTTGGTTTAAAGTCTCATCTGAAAGGCAGTAAATCCTGGGACGTACAATGGTGGATGTAACAAATATTAACCTGGATGGTGAGATGTAGAAACCAGCCTGAGCATTTACCATTACTCACACATTATACAGTGAAAGGCTGATAGTGTCACAGGGCAACTTAACCCAACCAACCCGAACCCAACCCCTGTTGACAAGCAGTGTTGCCCTTCTCTCAGTGATGGTGGAAAACGTTTGACCATTAAAAGCAGATTGAAATGATCGGAGATCGACAATTATCCTTCAGCGAATGATAAATAAATCTGCAGGTAAGCTCTCCTACCTTTGGCAAGGGGTGTGGCCAGTCCGTTCATCAGCTGAGACTGGGACTTGCTGGGTGAGGCTGCACTTTCCCTCACTGAGGCAGGGCAGCTGAGTAGGTCAATTTTACCAGCTGTCTGACGAAATCTCTGCAGTTCCCTGGAGAGGAGATTGAACTGTTCGCTCTGATTTCGACATTTCTCTTCCAACTCTCGCACCTTGGCCTGCACAGGATACACACACACACACACACGCACAAAGCTTTCAGTACTCCGCAGACGCCTAGTTCACCACAGATGGGCCACGCGCCACATACACAGAGTTCTATCATTTCAATCTTTAATCTCACATTATTGATCACAGCTGCAAACTCTTCCTCCTGTCAATCTGCTTTATCACTTCCTAAATTCTAGGCAGGTGTCGGCAGCACAGTCACTAGGGCCTGGAACTAAAAGTCAATGTTGGCACAGAATAAAAACCCCCATCGTTCCTTTTCCAACATCCTATTTCAAGTTAAATCGGTAAATGGACTGTTTCGTTGCTCCCCTAAAGCCGGTAACCTGGGCCTGACCGTCTGCTGTTGATAATCGAATGGCCACTTTGAAACTGAGTGGATTTTCGAATCACAGCTCCCGACACAGTTACAGCCTCAACATCACATCCAGGCCTAGAAATTGAAACACTCCCGAAAATCGCCATTGCAGGGAGGTCCAGGGCACATGGGGGGGCCACTGAGGGAGGTGTGGGGAGGGGACAAGGGGGAGACGGGTCCGAAGTTGTGCTGACAGGGAGGGGGGAGTACGAGGGGAGGGCCAGGTGGGGTGGGGTGAGGTGAGGGCCAGGGAGCGTGACAGGAGGGGCTGGAGGAGGTTGGGCAGACGGGGGTGCGGAGAGACAAACAGGACCAGCCACCTATTAGGTTAACCATCGACAACCTGCCTGCAGGGGATGAGCCCTTTAACAAGTGCTCTGGCGGGGGCTTTGCTGAACACTAGCACACTGAGGTGCCAGAGTTTATCAGGGAACCAGGCACTGGGGCAAGGAAATTCCCCCCAGAATGTTCTAAATCCAGCACAGGACCATTACTGTGATATTAGAATGAGCTGTCGGAACCCTTTTAGCTGAGCCCTGGAGGTTTATGGGGCCGAGAATGACCCAATATGTTGGGCAGCATGGGGCAGGTGTGTACATCACCCACCTTACTGGTCCCTTGTGCTTGAAAAATTAGAAGGGCTGCCCAATTTCTAGGCCCATCTGGATATTTTTCCATGTGCTCCTTACAGCATCAATAGAAACACACGTAGAGGCAAATTGATCAGAATTTTATAAATCAGATATAAGAATCTGTTCTTGGTGCAATCCAATCCAAAATGGAAATAATTTAGTATTTGACAGAAAATGTGCTTTCTGATTCTTTCAGACAACTATTTGCAGTTAACAGTGACAATATATTGATCTCATCTTTTGTTTTGCTAAATTATTCATGTTTATACTTAACATGGGTAAGACAACGGGTAAAACGGCGCTACCCTCCCAATCGATGTGCCATCAGGTGTTGGTATTTGTCCTTAGGGGAGATCCCTGGCTAAAGTCACACTAATTGCTCACTCTTAATTGTGTGCTGACCCTGTGCTGTAGTTTGTATACTGAGAGATAACTTTAACTGTCTGCAGGATGGTTAATAAACAACATGCTACTTATGGAAGCAAGGATGGTGCATAACACAGCTACCTGTGTCTGATCCCCACAGGTATATGTATACATTACCCTAATTTCCAGATTGACCATACATCTTTAAAAAGTCTGGAATCGAAAGTGATGAGGAGGAGTTTAAACGATGTTCAATTCATCGACTATAATCTCCGAAATGGTCACAGAATAAGCTGAAATGTTAAAATTTCATTCTAATAAAAACGCTCCATTTGAAGGCTGTTTGAGTCCAATCCCAATGGAAGGGGATTCTGTTCCTGGGAGTTGAAGTTTGAGTTCTCGGTTGAGACTGTGTTCTGCGTAAGGACAGAATTATGAAGGCTCTGGGACGGAACAGAGCATCATCTGACTCTGAGACTCTGATATACCCAAAGCCCAGTGATCACTTTGTCCAAAGACAGGTGACACGTTGTACTTAGGGGCCTAGGTACAGAGTCTAGAAATTAGGCGCAATTCATTATGAAAATAAAATTGAAAGAAAAAGCAGCTGGACAGATGACCTGTGAGATTATTTTTTAAATTGGTTTTAACTATTCGTTTTGCAGCTTGGAGTTAATATTACCACACAAAGTTACCCGTTAATATTACCACACAAAGTTACCCGTTAATATTACCACACAAAGTTACCCGTTAATATTACCACACAAAGTTACCCGTTAAATATCAGCGTTGCTTGAGAGAAAGTGACCATGAACACGGGGATATTTCATTCAGCGGGTTTTCTCCCCACCGCCCCCCTCATCCCCCAAACCATGTGTTTTGGGCTTGAGAATTGCAAGTTCATTTTACAGACTTGTGCCAAGGAGCTTACAGAACTGATAAAGAACAGCAAGAAAGAGAGGTTGAGGAACAAAGTTGACTGTTTCTGTTCCTCATCTCAGTCTTGACCCTTTGAGAAACGACCAATCACTCTTCAGGTTAGGTGAAGTTCTGGTGTAGTTTTCAGGTGAAAAGGTGTTTAGAGACCAGGGGATAATTGCAACAGGAGGAGGCCGTTCAGCCCCTCGAGCCTGTTTTGTCATTCAGTTAGAACTTGGCTGACCTGCGCCTCAACTCCCTATGACTTTGAAGAAGAGTCATACAGACTCTTTTCCACAGATGCTGTCAGAGCTGCTGAGTTTTTCCAACAGTTTCTGTTTTACCCTCCACTCCATTTACTTGCCTTTGCTCCTTATCCCTTCATATCCCCAATAAAAATCTACCCATCTCAGTCTTGAAAGATTCAATTGATCTCGGGACTGGGAGATACAAAAAGAATTCATTCAAAAGTCACAGATTCTCTCCTTGTTTATATGTCATCCTTTCATTTTATATCGTTTTTATATTAAAAAAAAACAAAACTGAGAGTAAGCTGGGAGATGGAGCTGAAGCTCCACGGGGAACAATCCAAGTGCACACTCCATTATAAACGTGGACAGAGGAATCTGTGATGGGAAATGTAAAAATTAGAACAGTGTCCCCCACTTTAAAATTAGGGTCTGAATTAGATCTGGCCCAATAATTGACCCATCTGTTTTTAAATTATTCATTCATGGGATGTGGGTGTCACTGGCTAGGCCAGCATTTATTGTCCATTCCTAATTGCCTTTGGGCATTTTAAGAGTCAACCACGTTACTGTGGGTCTGGAGTCACATGTAGGCCCAGACCAGGTGAAGACAGCAGATTTCCTTCCCTAAAGGGCATTAGTGACCCAGATGGGTTTTTATAACAATGGACAATGGTTTCATGGTCGTTATCAGACTCTTAAATCCAGGTTTGTATTGAACTCATCTGCCTGACTCTCTGGATTACTAACCCAGTGATAAAACCACCACCTCATTTCACCTGAAGAGTACACTCAGTTTGGACTTTGAGTTGCCAACTCTCCAGGGTTGGCCTGGAGTCTCTAAAAAGTAAAGGTTAATCTCCAGGACATGCCTGTGAGCAGCACCCAGGAGAAAATCATAGCAGCATGAAAAATCTGTTTATTTTTAATTATCTTTGAACAATTTTTTATATTAGTTATCTTTCCGAGACTCAGGGATGGTGTGGAGGACTGGAGAATTGCAAATGTTACCGTTGTTCAAAAAAGGGTAAAGATAAGCCCAGCAATGACAGGCTAAAAAAACTTAAACTTGGTGGAGGGGAAGCTTTTAGAAATGTTAATTCAGGACAAAATCAATAGTCACTTAGGCGAATGTGAGTTAATTAAGGAAAGCCAGGATGGATTTGTTAAAAGCAGATTGTGTTTAACTGACTTGCTGGAGTTTTTTGATGAGGCAGCAGAGAGGGTTGATGAGGGTAATGCTGTCGATGTGGTGTACATAGACGTCCGTTAGGCATTTGATACAGTGTCACACAACAGACTTGTCAGCAAAATTATAGCTCATCGAATAAAATTATAGCTCAGCGAATAAAAGGGACAAAGATAAAAAAAAATAGATCGGTCAATTATTGGACTAGATACAAAGAGTAGTGGTGAACTGTTGTGTTTTGGACGGAAGGAAGGTTTATATTGGAGTTTCCCAGGGGTCAGTGTGAGAACTCCTCTCTTCCCGATATATATGATTGACCTAGACCTTGGTGTATGGGGCACAGTTTCCAAAATGTGTGAACGTTAGGAATCTTGGAAACATTGTGAACCATGAAGCGGATAGTGCAGAACTTCAAAAGGACATGGAAAGGTGGCTGGACAAGTGGCAGATGGAAGTTAATTCAGAGACATGTGAAGTGATTCATTTTGGTATAAGAATGCAGAGAGACAATGTAAAGGGTAAAATTATAAAGAAGCGTAGGAGCAGAGGGACCTGGGTGTTTATATGCATGAATCATTGAAGCTGGAAGGACAGGTTGAGAGCATGGTTAATAAAGCCAACAGGATCTTTTATTAATACAGTACAAAAGCAAGGAAGTTATGTTAAACCTGTATAAAACACTGGTTTGGCCTCAGCTGGAGTCTTGCAGCCAATTCAGGGCATTGTGTATGAGGCGATATGTGAGGGCATTAGAGAAGGTGCAGAAAAGATTCATGAGAATGGTTCCAGGAATGAGGAACTTCAGTTATGAAGATAGATTGGAGAAGTTGGGACTGTTTTCCTTGAAGAGAAGGCTGAGAGGAGATTTGATAGAGGGGTTCAAAATTATGAGGTGTCTGGACAGAGAAGGTAGGAGAATCTGTTCCCATTAGTGCAAGGATGGGAGAACTAGAGGTCACAAATTTAAGGTAATTGGCAAAAGAAGCAATGGCGACATCAGGAAAGATTTGTTTATGCAGCGAGTGGTTAGGGTCTGGAATTCACTGCCTGAGTGTGTGGAGGAGGCAGATTCAATTGAGGCTTTCAAAAGGGAATTGGATCATTACCTGAAAAGGAAAAATTTGCAGGGCTACGAGGAAAGGGCGGGGAGTGGCACTAGATGATTTGCTCCTTCAGAGGGCTAGTACAGAGACAAAGAAGCGAATGGTCTCCTTCTGTGCTGTAACCATTCTATTGTTCTATAAAAATCTCAGGCATTGGGTAAAACGTTGATTGACTGGCAGTGAAAAAAATCATCCAATCAGCGGGTGAAGATTCTGTTTACTTTCTGATTGGCTGTGAGGTCATGAGGATGAGCATGCAAGATGACCAATAGGAAGAGTGTGGGCTCAGGGAAGTTAGAAATGGGAAGTCATTTGATGAAAGCTCCAGGAAGCGGTCCAACCAGAATGTTGCAAAAGACTTGATACGGAGCATAAAATCACAAATCTAATTCCTGGCGGCTTATTAAGTGTAGAACTATCCCAGTGAATGTTCACTCCCACTGCCAAACAGCATCAAGCAGAGAGATGGAAACATTGCTTGATTCGCCATTTCCACGTATAACTTTAGATAAAAACAAAAAAACTGCGGATGCTGGAAATCCAAAACAAAAACAAAAACAGAATTACCTGGAAAAACTCAGCAGGTCCGGCAGCATCGGCGGAGAAGAAAAGAGTTGACGTTTCGAGTCCTCATGACCCTTCGACAGAAGGGTCATGAGGACTCGAAACGTCAACTCTTTTCTTCTCCGCCGAGAAGGGTCACGAGGACTCGAAACGTCAACTCTTTTCTTCTCCGCCGATGCTGCCAGACCTGCTGAGTTTTTCCAGGTAATTCTGTTTTTGTTTTTGTTTTATAACTTCAGATGTTAGTCCTGATCAAGAAATTAGGGTCTGTTTCTCAGCAGATTAAAAACAGCAAATCTGTAAGCAAACTGTAGTGAGGCCACACGTCTCTCACACAGGTATCAAGGTGCAGGCGGCAGCAATGGTGACAGCTAAAGGCTGATGCATTACTCAAAGAAACCTTTTGGCAAAATCACTCCGTTTATCCAACTGGAGATACTTCCTTTATTTATGCAACGCTTGAATAGCGATACCCGGTCTACAATGCATTAAACAGTGAACAGCAAACAAAACTTGCTGTGCTCGCTCTGAGTTCTCCTGCCTGAAATGCACCAGGGATTATTAATGAGCCGTCACACCCATCATTCTCATCCTCTGCTCAGCCTCACTGACCCAGAACAAGCACCAGCGTTGTTTGTCTCTGCATCCGTCTCTTTTGCAAGTTTTCCCGGGAAGATGGCACGGTTACAAGTTGCTGTATGGAATTCACACCGTTCCGGTTCCAATCCCTCTGTTACCTTTTCCAATTGTGACTTTTTCCTTTTAACATGTTTGTGTTGCTTTTTAAGCTGAGCTTGTAAATGGAAAACCGCAAACAATTAAAAAGGAAAGACAAAGGTTTGTGAAGGGGCCTCCAGTCGAATATCACTTTCAACACCAACAAATAACTTGCCTATTGGGAGATCCAAATCCGTCAGTGTTTTTCCAATGTCTCAGCATTTTATGAATTATTTTCACTGCCCGTGTGTGAAAAACTTACAAAACAGGATGAATAGCAGGTTTTCAGTAAATAAGACCACACCTAAAAGCAGGGAGATATCTAGCTAACACATCCTAGATAAGGATACCTGCATGCTGTCCAAGGTGTTCTGGATTAGGTGCAAAGCATTAAAGTAAAAAAAACATCAGGACACAAAATTTACACATCTGGACACACACAGCAAATACATTTTCTCACATATTTTTGACAGCTATAACTTTGCATCCAGCCAGCACATAAAGTGGATGAAAATGTGTCTCTGGTTGTTCAGGCCAGGTTTCTCCTTTTGAGGATTAAGTCTGTTTTTTTTCCTCACTTTCAGGTCTCTTTCTCTGTCTATTTCACTCATCTCCCTGTAACTGTTCCCCATTGCTCACTCCCCTCCACCCAGCAAGTGGACACACTGTGGCCTGGATTTAACGCAGCGCTTGTCGGATTGGGAACTGTGGGGACCGGGCCGCACATAATCGTGGGTCAGGTCCCTGCATCAGTCTCCCAGCGGCAGGGACCTCCCCCACTTCCCAATTATGTCCTGGGGGGAGGGGCTGAGGTGGGATTCCCCGGCTGCTCATCAATGAACAGACTGACATCCCTCGTCCCTGACCCATCGCGGTTTAGAAGCGGCTCAGGGTTTAAGTGGAGTTCACGTGGTTTTCCTCTGCCCTTAGCAGACCTGCCCAGCCCGCTGGAGGGGCTCCTTCGCAACCTCGCACCCCGTGTCCGACTGGGGGACCCGGCGTTGGGCAGGGGTGGGGCGCAGACACCGAAAGCCTCCCCCACCCCCTCCTCCTGAGACATTGGATCTTGTGACTCTGGGGCTCAGATGGGGTCCCACCAGCACCCAGCGCTCCTGCTGCTGACACAAGGAGCTACCGGCCTCCGATAGGCTGGCAGCCCTTGGTGGGCGGGACTTCCGCTGCCGGGGACACCAATCGTGGGGAAGGCCCTGACAGTGGGTCAGTGAAGGGCACTTGATTCCATCGGGCATTGCCACACGGAATTGACGGGGGTTCCCTGCTGGTTCTCTGATTGGTGGACGAGACCCCCCCCCCCCCGCCCCATTGGCCCCCCCAAAATCCCGGCCGGTGTGTCAGGTATCTCTCTCTCTGAGGCAGCACGTGAGCGGCCAGTTTAAGGTGAGAAGGATTAGGTGTGTTTTTCACATGGAGTCTACAGAAACAGGCCATTCAGCACACCTAGCCCAGTGCCTGTGTTTATGCTCCGCGTGAACCTCTTCACTTCATCTTCATCCACCCCTTTTCACCCACCCCCCTATCGTATACCCTTCCTCTCTCCCTCATGTGTTTATTCCAGCTTCCCCCTTAAATGTATCTGCACCATTCACCTCAACCGCTCCCTGTGGGAGCGAGCTCCACATTCTCTGGGTAGAGAAGTTTCTCCTGAATTCCCGAGTGGATTTATTTGTGGCTTGTTTTTTTTAAATTTAGGGCCCCCAGCTTTGGTCTGTCCCATAAGTGGAAACCTTTACTCCCCATCTACCCTATGAAACCCCTTCATCACTTCAAAGGCCCCAATCAGGTCACCCTCAACTATTCCTTTTCTAGAGAATAAAGCCCCAGCCTTTGGTGATTAAGTTCCAAAGTGAACCTCGGACTCGGCTGTTAAATGGGCCCAAATCACCTGAGACAAATTAACAACATTTTATGCTCTGGATTATAAGAATATTGAATTACATCAACATGCAGTTCAAACACACATCACAGGACCCAGTGTGAGACAAAGCTATTCAGAGACTAATTCCATGTCGTCTGGCCAAAGGAAAATGTGCTGATTAACACAGCCAGTCCCGACACAAGAACAATTCACTTCTAAAGACAAACTGCCTGTACAATGATGGGAGGCTGCAGATTGACCTCTCCCGTGTGTGCTGTGTAGTCAAAAATGAACATTTCATAGTTTCCAGCACACGTTAATTTAAAAATTTAAACTGGTGCAAAAGGAATGCAGTAAATACCTGATTCTCAGATTAATTGGAGGCTGCTGACATCATTAAAATTGGGTGTCCAGAGTTCTATTCTTTTATAATCTATCTCAACGTTTTAAGAATGTTCCCTGTGTTCACATTTCATTGACTGAGAACGATATATACACAGCTTGGAAATACATTAATGCTGCTGATATCACAGATCTTCTCCAAGATCACAGGATGAAGAGGAGATCACTCAGTCCTCAAGCCTGTTCCTCCATTCTACTCGATCTGATCTGTACCGTATTCCATTTACACCACCACCCCCACCCTCCGATACCTACAATTGGTACCCGAGCCAACAATAATCTTATCAATCTCAAACTTGAAAATTTCAATTGATCGAGCATTGCCAGAATTATGGGAGAGAGAATGTTCCAGATTTCTACAACCCTGTGTGAAAGCAACCTTCCTGCATAAAAACCAGTGGCTGTCAGAGGAGTGGGGAGGGGAGGGGAGGGGGAGGGGGAGGGGGAGGGATGGTAGAGGGGAGGATGCAGAGTGGCAGAGGGAGGTTAGAGGGGGAGGTGGGGGAGTGGGAAGGAGTGAGGAAAAGGAGGAACGGGGAGGTGTGAGCGAGGTAGAGAGGAAAGGGGACAGCTTGTGTTGTCTGAAATAAGCTGATGATGTCCAAGACCCAATATTGGCTGAGCCTCTGGCCTCCAGCTGCAGGTGTGCACTCAGCCTGAAATGGGCCTAAACGCATATCAGGCCCTCTGATTCTCAAGCAGCAAATGAGTTATTTATAATTTGTATAGCGAGGAAGTAGGGTTTGCTGATCCAGCTGTGAAATGCACCATGAGTGTGCAAAACAGCTGGATTAAAGGGTCTTTGGGGCAGAATATTGACCCAGATGTGTCTGCTCAAATCAACTCTGCAACTCTGCAGTCGGTTAAATTCAGCCAAGAGTGAAAGGTGAAGCTGAATTCTGAGAAATTTAAAATGGGCTAAGGAAATTTCCAAGAGATTGGGACTATGTGGGCAGCTAGTTCAGAGAGTCAACACAAGCATGATGGACCAAATAGCCTCCTTTACTAGAATGTTCTATGACTATGAAATTGGATATTTAAGATTTGATGAAGTTACACATGAGAGGCTCTTAGCCCAACCCAAGGCTGAGAGGAGTCAGGAAATATACCAAAGACAAGCTGAAGGGTAGAAAATGGCAGCTATACATTGGAGCGTTTATGTCTGCATGATTACATACGTGCTTTTGGGGGTGGTGGTAGGGTGGGGAGAGAGGGAGGGGAAGCTATATTTTATGTTGGGGTGATGGGTCCCTTTAAGAACCAGAGTTCTCTAGAAGTTGATTTCTGTTAAAGCACCTGGTTTTAGCAGCTGATCATGTGACCTAGTTGCTTGGGAGATAAATAATAGAATAGTCAAGGGTCAACAAAAGTTAATAATTGGGGTGAGTAGATTGTTGGTGTGGCTCTGGTCTTACCCAGTGTTCTTAGTTTTTAGAAACATCTGGCTGCAGAGGAAAGAACATCTCTTTCCAGCAGAGTTAATCTGAAATTTGGTATGCTGGCTAAAGGATTAACTGAAGGATTCCTAACAGTGAGTTAGACTTCTGGGATAACCAAGCTGGGAAAAGAGAGAGAGAGAGAGAGTTCATGACCACAAAGCTAAAGAATTTCAGAACCAAGAAAGCTCTGACCTCAGGAGGCTACAATCAAGATGCTAGTGATTCCTGTGTTGAACTTGGAATCGACAACTGTGGGATGGTTGGAGGAGATGTGAAGGGAAAGTAAAGTGGAAGGTCCTCAAAATCTCAAGCCTTCAAAGCAGTATTCAGACCAAGTTCCAAATTTTTATAAGTATCTGACTTGAGTTTTGTGGGGAGGTAAGTCTAATGGGTGTAGAAGGAGATTTAAGTTAAGAAGTTTGGTTTAGAAATAAGTAAACTGTGTTCATTGTACTTTTAATACCTTTAACTTAACTGACCATTTAAGATTGAGTGTATTTATGTATAGTTATGTTGCTTGATCTTAATCTACAAAAATTCCTTTGATTTAAACATTGAACCATGTGGCTTAATTCTTTTAACAAACACCTGGATTTTTGGATTCTTAGAAGTAAATATACACGTTACCGGTCTCTATCAGGACTGGAGGCTGGTCTGGAATTATAACATCCGTGTGAGTACTGATCTGGGGACAGGAGGGGGAAGAGATCTCCGGGGTTCGATACTGGGACCAGCACTCTTTCTACCTTCCCATATCCCAATACAAAGTGGCCTAATTTGCATATGGTCCCAAACTCAGAGGGGCTTTGTAATCAGAAAAGAGAGCTCAGAAATGACGGGATGTGTTGGACAAAATCTGAAAGTGAGCAGAGGAAAGAAAAGTAGTTAAAGCAGACGAAGCATAGAGTATTAAGCACACCAGGCAAAATACAGGCACTGAGAATGGTACTGGAATAGTAAGGTGGAGATGCTAACCCACCAGGGATGAAAGGTTAAGCTCCAGGACACCACTGCAAGGGACACCCAGGAGAGCATTTCACCAATAAAATAATTTTATGAAAGATTTTCTTTAAATACTTTTGTTTGATGGTTATAATAGAAAGTTTATATTAGAGTAGACACTTAGGGACCATAGGCCCATTGGTGTGATTTTAGCAATCAGTGGAATTATAATCATACATAAATGGAATAAAACCTGTTTTAACATAACTAAATCACTGAAAATGAACTTGCCTTTGGAAGGGCAGACCCTGGACAACGTGATACTTATTTCTGGGGACGTAACGTTACAAATCACCAAGTGAAACCCGAAGACATTGAATAACTACATCTGGAAAAGGCCATTGATAACATAAAATGGAGAGTATTTCCTAAACTAAGGTGAGTGCCTGTCAAATGAAGGATGTGATCAGCAATGGAGTCAGAATGAGTGGAGCTGGGGCATAATGGGGCACGGCACACATTCATCACGTGTATCTGTGACCTGGAGTCAACGTTTGAAGTGAGATGAATTAAAGCTGTGCTGCTCAGTAACTGTGGGGTCAACTGCAGTCTTAGAACTGCACAAGCTTTGCAATTGGGCCGGTCAGTGTCAAATGGAATTTAATACAGACCAATGCAGGAATGTGGTTATTAAATTAAAATCAGGAGGCATCTGCACTCAGTGCCAGGGCGAATCGATAAAAGGGGGAGTTGAAGAAAGAGGTGGGTGTTAATTGGCTCTGTGTCACCCTGCAATGTCTTATCACCAGGAGCAACCTGGTGTGCCAAGCGAACGTTAGAATGTTGATAGCTTTACGTTGCTACCTGTTCCGCATGGTTTGGGGCAGAGACTATTTATTTCTCTGTGAGATAACCAAACAAGAACAGCAGAGAAAGGGTTAATTTTGAGTGGGAAGAAATCCTGTAAGGGTGGTGTCAGTATCAGGGATGTCAAAATCCTTCTGCACAATTAAAAAAAGGCAGGTTTGTTAAATCTTTTCTAAAATGATCCCAATTTATTCCTCACTGTTAGAATTCATGTCCTCAACATAACATAATAATCTTGTCATTCAATCATGCACATTTTCAACGGCCTCTATGTTAATGTTAATTTATCTCTGTGTTAATATGTCTCTCTGTTAATATTAACACATTAATATAGAGAGACATGTTAACATAGAGAGACATATTAACATTGAGAGACATGTCTCTCTATATTAATGTGTTAAAGACTCTCAATGTTAATATGTCTCTCTATGTTAATGTCTCTCTACGTTAATATGTCTCTCCATGTTAATGTGTTAATGTGTCTCTCTATGTTAATGTGTAAATGTCTCTCTATGTTAATGTGTAAATGTCTCTATGTTAATGTGTAAATGTCTCTCTATGTTAATGTGTAAATGTCTCTATGTTAATGTGTAAATGTCTCTATGTTAATGTGTAAATGTCTCTATGTTAATGTGTAAATGTCTCTATGTTAATGTGTAAATGTCTCTCTATGTTAATGTGTAAATGTCTCTATGTTAATATGTCTCTCTATGTTAATGTGTAAATGTCTCTATGTTAATATGTCTCTCTATGTTAATGTGTAAATGTCTCTCTATGTTAATGTGTAAATGTCTCTCTATGTTAATGTGTAAATGTCTCTCTATGTTAATGTGTAAATGTCTCTCTATGTTAATGTGTAAATGTCTCTATGTTAATATGTCTCTCTATGTTAATGTGTAAATGTCTCTATGTTAATATGTCTCTCTATGTTAATGTGTAAATGTCTCTATGTTAATATGTCTCTCTATGTTAATGTGTAAATGTCTCTCTATGTTAATGTGTAAATGTCTCTATGTTAATGTGTAAATGTCTCTATGTTAATGTGTAAATGTCTCTCTATGTTAATGTGTAAATGTCTCTATGTTAATATGTCTCTCTATGTTAATGTGTAAATGTCTCTATGTTAATATGTCTCTCTATGTTAATGTGTAAATGTCTCTCTATGTTAATGTGTAAATGTCTCTATGTTAATGTGTAAATGTCTCTCTATGTTAATGTGTAAATGTCTCTATGTTAATGTGTAAATGTCTCTCTATGTTAATGTGTAAATGTCTCTATGTTAATATGTCTCTCTATGTTAATGTGTAAATGTCTCTATGTTAATATGTCTCTCTATGTTAATGTGTAAATGTCTCTATGTTAATATGTCTCTCTATGTTAATGTGTAAATGTCTCTATGTTAATATGTCTCTCTATGTTAATGTGTAAATGTCTCTATGTTAATATGTCTCTCTATGTTAATGTGTAAATGTCTCTATGTTAATATGTCTCTCTATGTTAATGTGTAAATGTCTCTATGTTAATATGTCTCTCTATGTTAATGTGTAAATGTCTCTATGTTAATATGTCTCTCTATGTTAATGTGTAAACGTCTATGTTAATATGTCTCTCTATGTTAATGTGTAAATGTCTCTATGTTAATATGTCTCTCAATGTTAATGTGTAAATGTCTCTCAATGTTAATGTGTAAATGTCTCTATGTTAATGTGTAAATGTCTCTCTATGTTAATGTGTAAATGTCTCTATGTTAATATGTCTCTCTATGTTAATGTGTAAATGTCTCTCTATGTTAATGTGTCTCTGGGCAGGATTTTGCCCTTGGTGGGAGTAGCTGACTGCTGCCTGTGATTCGCTCCACACGGTGATTTAACGCTGTTGGGCTAGTGAGGGCCAGCTCAGTGTGGAAAGCGAGAGTCACCGCTCAACACTGCCTGTGCTGGGGGCTGGGGGAGGGGGTGTTCGGGCAGGCCTTGCTGCTTCAGGGAGATGAAGCGCTCTTTAACAAAACAATCACTCTTCCCAAATCAGTTGGGACATGTTTTTAATTCAAAAATAACATTTTTATTTATTTGCTTTAGGAAATCTCTTCCCAGCTGTGGATGAGGTTGCCTAAAAAATGTAAAGGCTGTTTGGACATTTCACCTGCCCGACAACTGTTAGGTAAATGTGAGTTTGTTTAGCTTCTTAATGATAGGCCTTTTAATGATGGGTGGGTGTGAGGCCAACACCAGTGAGACTGCACGATGATGAATGGACACTCGCCCAGCCTCACTGCGTGTCATTTTACACTTGGGTGTGTCAGACACACACCCGCAAGCCAAGTGTAATATTCTGCCCTATGTTAATATCTCTCTATGTTAAAAGCAAAAATCTGCGGATGCTGGAAATGCAAAACAAAAATAAAAATATCTGGAAAAACTCAGCAGGTCTGACAGCATCTGCGGAGAGGAGCACAGGTAACGTTTCGAGTCCGTATGACTCTTCAACAGAACTAAGTAAAAATAGAAGAGAGGTGAAATATAAGCTGGTTTAAGGGGGGGATGGGACAGGTAGAGCTGGATAGAGGGCCAGTGATAGGTGGAAATAACCAAAATATGTCACAGACAAAAGGACAAAGAGGTGTTGAAGGTGGTGATATTATCTAAAGAATGTGCTAATTAAGGGTAGAAAGCAGGACGAGCAAGGTACAGATAGCTCTAGTGGGGGTGGGGTGGGGTGAAGGAATCTAAAAAGGCTAAAAGGTAGAGATAAAACAATGGATGGAAATATATTTAAAAATAATGGAAATATGCGGGAAAAGAAAAATCTATATAAATTATTGGAAAAAAGGGGGATTGGAAATGGGGTGGGGGATGGAGGAGACAGTTCATGATCTAAAATTGTTGAACTCAATATTCAGTCTGGAAGGCTGTAAAGTGCCTAGTCGGAAGATGAGGTGTTGTTCCTCCAGTTTGCGTTGGGCTTCACTGGAACAATGCAGCAGGCCAAGGACAGACATGTGGGCGTGAGAGCAGGGTGGAGTGTTAAAATGGCAAGCGACAGGGAGGTTTGGGTCATTCTTGCGGACAGACCGCAGGTGTTCTGCAAAGCGGTCGCCCAGTTTACGTTTGGTCTCTCCAATGTAGAGGAGACCACATTGGGAGCAACGAATGCAGTAGACTAAGTTGGGGGAAATGCAAGTGAAATGCTGCTTCACTTGAAAGGAGTGTTTGGGCCCTTGGACAGTGAGGAGAGAGGAAGTGAAGGGGCAGGTGTTACATCTTTTGCGTGGGCATGGGGTGGTGCCATAGGAGGGGGTTGAGGAGTAGGGGGTGATGGAGGAGTGGACCAGGGTGTCCCGGAGGGAGCGATCCCTACGGAATGCCGATAAGGGGGGTGAAGGGAAGTTGTGTTTGGTGGTGGCATCATGCTGGAGTTGGCGGAAATGGCGGAGGATGATCCTTTGAATGCGGAGGCTGGTGGGGTGATAAGTGAGGACAAGGGGGACCCTATCATGTTTCTGGGAGGGAGGAGAAGGCGTGAGGGCGGATGCGCGGGAGATGGGTCGGACACGGTTGAGGGCCCTGTCAACGACCGTGGGTGGAAAACCTCGGTTAAGGAAGAAGGAGGACATGTCAGAGGAACCGTTTTTGAAGGTAGCATCATCGGAACAGATGCATCGGAGGAGCAGAGAAATTGGGACAACTGATGTCACACCGAGAGTTCTCTGTGTCAATGTCTCTCTATGTTAATCTCAGCATGGTATTATATTCCACATTTAGCATGTTACCCAGTGCTATCCATAAATACAAGTTGTTGTTGTAACGGGGACAGAAATCGGTTTCACAGCTTTGGAACGAGTCGGGTAATGGAAGAGAAACACACACAGTCGAAACTGAAATCACAGGATCTACTGATTCAGAAAGATCTGAAATCACACGTCTGGTGCTTGGAATTCCTTCAGTAGCAGTTTGTTAAGCGTCACGGTGTGAAGGAAGGATATGAACTGGAAGATTTCTTCCCCAGCATTAGAAACACCTTGTACACACACAACACAAGGTTCCACACATGCAGAAAGATTACGTTGCTTTCCTGAAGCACATATAACACCGGCTGGTTGACATGGAGAGGGAAGAGGGGGGGAGGATTGAAAAATCACAGGCGACATAGTCACTTGAAGCTCTTCTGTAATTCTCCTCAAACCGGGTTACAGTGTGAACTCTACCCTCTCACACCTGGTTACGGTGTGAACTCTGCCCTCTCGCACCTGGTTACGGTGTGAACTCTACCCTCTCGCACCTGGTTACAGTGTGAACTCTGCCCTCTCACACCTGGTTACAGTGTGAACTCTACCCTCTCACACCTGGTTACGGTGTGAACTCTGCCCTCTCACACCTGGTTACGGTGTGAACTCTGCCCTCTCACACCTGGTTACGGTGTGAACTCTACCCTCTCACACCTGGTTACGGTGTGAACTCTACCCTCTCACACCTGGTTATAGTGTGAACTCTACCCTCTCGCACCTGGTTACAGTGTGAACTCTACCCTCTCGCACCTGGTTACAGTGTGAACTCTACCCTCTCGCACCTGGTTACAGTGTGAACTCTGCCCTCTCGCACCTGGTTACAGTGTGAACTCTGCCCTCTCGCACCTGGTTACAGTGTGAACTCTACCCTCTCGCACCTGGTTACAGTGTGAACTCTGCCCTCTCGCACCTGGTTACAGTGTGAACTCTGCCCTCTCGCACCTGGTTACAGTGTGAACTCTGCCCTCTCGCACCTGGTTACAGTGTGAACTCTGCCCTCTCACACCTGGTTACAGTGTGAACTCTGCCCTCTTGCACTTGTAATTTTACGCACATCAACTTCAAGGGGGCGACAGTGGTGTAGGGATAACATCACTGGACTTGTAATCCAGAGGCCCAGGCTAATGCTCTGGGGACATGTGTTGATGGTAGCTGGGAGAATCTGAATTCAGTTATGTCAGGAAGATATTTTCCTATTGTTATTGGAATTTATTGTAAAGTACAGAAATGGTTGGGTTTGTGTCTATGGGTCTGTGTGTCTGTGCGGGGGACTTAACTGAATTAAAGGCAGCTGGATTGAAGGCTTTGATGTATCAGAAGATAAGCTGGGTTTGAAATGTTAAGGCAGTAAACGTAGGTGTAAAGGGAACATTTGTGTTTTTAAATAAACTAGACTAGCTTGAATTCAAAAGAGGGTGTGAAATGTTCACCTAGCCAGGAGAAGTTAAGAAACAGTGTGTTTATGTTTCGCAAAGATTACTGGTAAAGTTGGTACTTTGATGGATTTTTATTGTTAGAGAGGTATGAGTCCAAAGACCTAGTGAAACAGTGGGAATTTGAATTCAAAGGTGAAAGTATGTATAAAGGAGCAAAGGCTGTGTGTAAGGCCAGGTATTTTACCAGCTAACAAGCATGAAAAGCCTCCAGCATCTAAAGGTCAGGCTGCTGTCTACAAGGAACTGAAGTTGAGAAAATCTCACTTTGAGTTTGACTGTTCAGGGGGTTGGGTGACCCTTTGCCTGGGTTTGTTTAAAATCTGTGGGTCTCACTCTGCCTTAACAGAGGTGTAACTGGGGTTCGGAGTAATGAGGGGATTTCGAAGTTATCTTGGTAGTAATTTGTAGATCTGTGTAATTTCTTCAATTAATAAAGGTTTAATTTAGTTTTGTAAGAAACCTATAAGACTTGGCCTTCTTTTTACCGAATTCAAAACCCACATCTCGAAATAAATACAAATTACAAAAATAGCTGCAAGTTTCCCTCTGGGATTTGGACATTGTGGCATCTCCCATCCCCCCTTGCCAAAACACTAAATAAATCTGCAACATAAAGCGAGGCTCAGTAACGGTGACCATGAAACTATCATGGATTGTTGTAAAAACCCATCTGGGTCACTAACATCCTCCAGAGAAGGGAATCTGCCGTCCTCACCTGGTCTGACCCTACATGTGACTCCAGACCCACAGCAATGTGGTTAACTCTTAACAGCCCCCTGAAGTACCCAGCAACCCACCCAGTTCAAGGGTAATTAGGGATGGGCAACACGTGCTGAATATGTCAGTGAGGCCCACAAACCACACAGGAATAAATGAAGAACGTTACTTTCCCATTCTCTCCCCGCGCTCTCCTATCCTCCAGATCTCGTGAGAGTCGGGGACAGAAGTGGCAGATTGGCAAACAGGACATCGGTGCCATTGCTTACACTGTCCTGCTCCTTTTGGGATGGAACATTCCGGAACCTGGTTACAGTGTGAACTCTGCCCTTTCACACCTGGTTACAGTGTGAACTCTGCCCTCTCTCACCTGGTTACAGTGTGAACTCTGCCCTCTAACACCTGGTTACAGTGTGAACTCTACCCTCTTGCACCTGGTTACAGTGTGAACTCTGCCCTCTCTCACCTGGTTACAGTGTGAACTCTGCCCTCTAACACCTGGTTACAGTGTGAACTCTACCCTCTTGCACCTGGTTACAGTGTGAACTCTACCCTCTTGCACCTGGTTACAGTGTGAACTCTACCCTCTTGCACCTGGTTACAGTGTGAACTCTACCCTCTTGCACCTGGTTACGGTGTGAACTCTGCCCTCTTCAACCTGGTTACTGTGTGAACTCTGCCCTCTCACACCTGGTTACAGTGTGAACTCTGCCCTCTCACACCTGGTTACAGTGTGAACTCTGCCCTCTCACACCTGGTTACAGTGTGAACTCTACCCTCTCTCACCTGGTTACAGTGTGAACTCTACCCTCTCTCACCTGGTTACAGTGTGAACTCTGCCCTCTCACACCTGGTTACAGTGTGAACTCTGCCCTCTCACACCTGGTTACAGTGTGAACTCTGCCCTCTCACACCTGGTTACAGTGTGAACTCTGCCCTCTCACACCTGGTTACAGTGTGAACTCTACCCTCTCGCACCTGGTTACAGTGTGAACTCTGCCCTCTCACACATGGTTACAGTGTGAACTCTGCCCTATCACACCTGGTTACAGTGTGAACTCTACCCTCTCACACCTGGTTACAGTGTGAACTCTGCCCTCTTCAACCTGGTTACAGTGTGAACTCTGCCCTCTTCAACCTGGTTACAGTGTGAACTCTGCCCTCTCACACCTGGTTACAGTGTGAACTCTGCCCTCTCACACCTGGTTACAGTGTGAACTCTGCCCTCTCACACCTGGTTACAGTGTGAACTCTGCCCTCTCACACCTGGTTACAGTGTGAACTCTGCCCTCTCACACCTGGTTACACTGTGAACTCTACCCTCTCTCACCTGGTTACAGTGTGAACTCTGCCCTCTCACACCTGGTTACAGTGTGAACTCTGCCCTCTCACACCTGGTTACAGTGTGAACTCTGCCCTCTCACACCTGGTTACAGTGTGAACTCTGCCCTCTCACACCTGGTTACAGTGTGAACTCTACCCTCTCACACCTGGTTACAGTGTGAACTCTACCCTCTCGCACCTGGTTACAGTGTGAACTCTGCCCTCTCACACATGGTTACAGTGTGAACTCTGCCCTATCACACCTGGTTACAGTGTGAACTCTACCCTCTCACACCTGGTTACAGTGTGAACTCTGCCCTCTTCAACCTGGTTACAGTGTGAACTCTGCCCTCTCACACCTGGTTACAGTGTGAACTCTGCCCTCTCACACCTGGTTACAGTGTGAACTCTGCCCTCTCACACCTGGTTACAGTGTGAACTCTGCCCTCTCACACCTGGTTACAGTGTGAACTCTGCCCTCTCACACCTGGTTACAGTGTGAACTCTGCCCTCTCACACCTGGTTACAGTGTGAACTCTGCCCTCTCACACCTGGTTACAGTGTGAACTCTGCCCTCTCACACCTGGTTACAGTGTGAACTCTGCCCTCTCACACCTGGTTACAGTGTGAACTCTGCCCTCTTCAACCTGGTTACAGTGTGAACTCTGCCCTCTCACACCTGGTTACAGTGTGAACTCTGCCCTATCACACCTGGTTACAGTGTGAACTCTGCCCTCTCACACCTGGCTCCCACCTGTAATCTTCCTCAGCCTTGTTTTGGGGGTGTATGGAATGAGAGCTGGGAATCTGGTTTCTGTTTACCTGGCTGTCCTGGTGAGGGACTGACGGGATCAGATTGGGTTTCGGCCACACTCTCCGCCCTGGTTGACTTTCTACTGAAGTGAAGAGAAAGTAAGATCAGGCAATGGGTACAAAACGGGCGTCCGATCAGATCCCATCAGTTACCGACAGCAGGACCATGTTCAAATTACTGCCTAGACTTGTGTTTCCCTTTTACCTGGGTGGGTGTGCGTGAGATTGTGCAGCATTTAAAACAAACAGCAGAAAACACAGAGGTAACTTCTACCAATGTCAGAGACAACAGCTTATATTTATATAGTGTCGCTAACCGTAAAATATCCCAAGGTGTTTCACAGGAATGTTCAAACAAAACTTGACACCGAGCCTTATAAGATATTAGGACAAGATGGTCAATGTTTGACCAAAGAAGTCAGGTTAAGGTGTGTCTGTAAGGCCGAGAGAGGCATAGAGGTTTGGGGAGGGAGTTCGAGAGCTCCGGGCCCAGGCAGCTGAAGGCTCATCTGCCAATAGCGGAGCGATTACAATCGCTGACTTCCAAGAGGCCAGAATTGGGGAGTGCAGCAGATATTGGAAGATTGTAGGGCTGGAGGTTATAGTTACTGAGAGATGAGGCCAAGGAGGGATTTGAACACAGGGATGAGAATTTTAAAATTAAAGCATTGCCAGAGTAGGAGAAATGTATCTCAGCAAACACAGGGGTGATAGGGAACAGGACCTGGTGCGAGTTAAGCCACAGGGAGCAGAGTTTTGGATGATCTCAAGTTTCCGGAGGGTAGAATGTGGGAGACCAGCTGGGAGTGCATTGGAATGGTCACGTCTAGAGACAATGAAGACATGCATGAGGGTTTCAGCAGCAGATGAGCTGAGACAGAGATGGAGTTGGATGATATCACAGAGGTGGAAATCAGTGGTCTTAGAGATGATGCAGATATATGGTCAGAAACTCATTTTGGCACCAAAGCTGCCAGGAGACGGACAGAACAGGTGGTGAGGGAATATAGTTTATAGTGGGGATTGAAATTAATGGCACTAAAGAATCTGATAAAAAGCAAACTAATGCATCAGAGTCTCTCATTTTTAAATGAAAACTACAAAGTATAATTCTACTGCAGCAATCTTGAATCCTCGAATGTAATTTTATCCCCCAGTGAATGTTGCAGTGACTTACACACATACACACACTCACACACACACACACACACACACACACACACATACACACACTCACACACACACACACACACATACACACACTCACACACACACACACACACACACACACACATACACACACTCACACACACACACACACACACATACACACACTCACACACACACACACACACAGACACACAGACACACACACACACACACACACACACACACTCTCTCTCTCTCTCTCACGCACACACACACTCACTCACACACACAGACACACACACACACAGACACACACTCACACACAGACACTCACACAGACACACACACACTCACAGACACACAGACACACACACACACACACTCACAGACACACACACACTCACAGACACACACACACACTCAGACACACACACACTCAGACACACACACACACACTCACACAGACACACACACACTCACAGACACACAGACACACACACACACACACTCACAGACACATACACACACTCAGACACACACACACTCAGACACACACACACTCAGACACACACACACACACACACACTCACAGACACACACACTCACAGTCACACACACACACACTCACACACACACACACACACTCAGACACACACACACACACACACACACACACACACACACACACACAGCAGAATTAGGTATTTATAGAATCTTACTTACAGGAGGACGCCATTCAGCCCATCATGCCCATGCTGACTCTTCAAGAGAGCTATTCAATTAGTCCCAATGCCCCGGCTTTTACCCCAAGGCCCCTGTAAGATTCTCCCCTTTCAGTAATTATCCAATTCTGTTTTGAAACATTTGATTTTGTCCTGATGATATTGAAATTAAAAGGCATTTCTTCCATTTCATTACTAATTACTTTGAGTGCTCTGCAAGCCAATTACATTCGACATGATCCTGGCTCTCAAATATCCTTAAAATAAAGTGGATTTCATTTCAGATTTGAGGCTAAGCAGCAAACAGTTTGAGTGTTGTTAATTCACATATGTTCCCGAAACTGAAACCACTCCAAGTACCAACGTCTCCCTTAGGTGTGATGTTCACTCAAAGGGCAAACACAAAGCTTTTAACCAGCTGCATGGTTTCAGACTCTAACTTGTTGTGATGCAGTGAGTTAGGATATAGAATCTCTGGGCTAAGTAACATAGACATGTCACACTTTAGACTTCATCAGCTAAAAATAAAACACAAAGAATGATTGTGGAAAATTTGGGATCCAGAAATGATTCAGATTATTTATGATAAGATTATATAAGATTCCTTGTAATGGTAAAGTGTGCTCTCTCACCTCTAGCAGTAAGACTGCCCCTTCATGCTCCTTCTTAGCCTCAACCTGAGCCTGGATCAACAGGTAAAGAAAACATTATTTTAAAGTCTGTTAATAAACATTAACAAAGAGCAACACTTTGTGCAGGAAAAGGACCTTCGGCCCCTTGAGCCACATCTGTCATTCTATTCGATTCTGACTGGTCTGCGCCTGAACTACATTCACCCACCTCCCTCTGCATCCTTTAAAACTGCAAACATTGCTCCGTTATTTCAGACAGGAAGGAGGGAGAAATCAGGTAACCACCAGGTAACTTAAACGTCTAAAGGAACCTATCACCAGGAACAGAGAGAATCAGTACCTGGGCTATTTTGATCAGGAGTGCCAGCATTGGATTGGTGATCAGTTGGCTATGTCTGGCTGAATTTCTGAGGTCACTAACACGGTGGAGAAGAAAAATGATTCCGGGGTCCAGGTGCAGAAATCACAAAAAGCTTGCGTACAGATTCAAGATAGCATCAGGAAGACTCATGGAATGGTGTCCTTCATCCCAAGGCAGTGTGTCTCAGGAAGGATCTACCAGCCTGGCAGGAGGTGCAGAGCTGCTTCGCCAGAACGATAAAGGGGTTAAATGGGTTAAATGATGAGGTTCAATAGACCAGGTTTGTAATCCCTTGAGTTTAGAAGGTTGAGGGGTTATCTGATGGAGGTGTTTAAGATGACTTGAGGGATTTAATAGGGTCGGTACAGAGAACCTACTCCCCTCTAAAACAAGGGGGCAAAACTTTGACCTCGTATTGTACAGAGTTACAGAGAATAGGGATGGTGGGATTTTATGGGGAACATTAGGGAGCTGAGGAATCTCCAGAATGACTTCTGTTCCGCATCTATTCTCAATTTGTCGTTTCAGGATTTTCACTAGCAAGGCATTGTAGTATCTAAGGGTCGGGCACATATAGGGTTGACGGGGGATTGAGTACAGTACAGCACACAGTGATGTAAGAGAACACATGACCCACATCTCAAGATATATGTACATAGTTCTTGAGTTAATAAGTACATAGGGTTAACCTACTTAAGACTATAAAGACTTCATTAAGACCCTATTTAAAGGTATCCAACCCCTACAACAGGTACCATGACAGACATTCAAAGTCTTGCATCCCATTAATATCTGGACTCTTTCTGGGTAAAATCAAACTACAATTTGACAGATAATTGTTGCTGGAAATGTTGGAAATGTAATGAATGGAATTTAAAACAAAACCAATTGCTCAGCCAATGGTTGAAAAGTGATTGTGAATAATGTTCAACTTGCTTTAGGAATCCTTTCACTCTGTCCTATTTCTGAACTGCTATTTCGAATCTTAGACTTAGACTGAGCAGGATGAGGCCATTTGGCCCATCGTCCCAGTGCTGATTTCTTTAAAATTAGTCCCACAGCCCCCACTCCTTCCCCAGATCCCTGCAAAATTCTCTCCTTTCAGTAATTATCCAATTCACAGAGACTGCAGCGGTTCAAGAAGGCAGCTCACCACCACCTTCTCAAGGGCAACTAGGGATGGGCAATAAATGCTGGGCCCAGCCAGCGATGCCCACATCCTGTGAAATGAATAGTTTTTAAAAATCCCTTTTGAAAGTTACTATTGAATCTGCTTCCATTTCCCATTCAGGCTGCACATTCCAGATCCCTACCACCCACTGTGTAAACAAGAGTCTCCTCCTCAGCCCCTCTTGTCAATCCCCCTTAGTTCTGAGTTTTCCGGTCACGAAGCCTCTTGCAACTACAGCCTTGTTCTCTCTTTCCAACCTACCAAAACCCATCATAACGTTGAGCAGCTGTTGGAGTGGGAACATTTCAGAGGAAGGACAATGAGTTCTGTGCTGGCCAGGCTGACACCTGGTGTCTGAACACACGCCGCTGGAAATAATTTAACGAGTCATTCAAACTTTGTTGTTTGTGGGATCTTGCTGTGTGCAACATGGTTGCTCATTTGTCCAAACAGTCATGGCGTCGCCATTTATTCATTATAATATATATGAAGCATCTGGTACATTAGATGGGAAAGGGTTTTTAAAAAATGAGTCATTTTTCTATCCCTCAGTTCTTGCTGTTCTCTGCGCATCAGGATTGGTGGAGGTTTCTGGGTGGAAGTTTGCAGTGGCCTGTGGCTTAGACAAGGCTTGTTGAAGGGAGGCAGGCAGAACCTAGGTCAGCCACGCTGGGCTAACTGTAAATTGCCTGTGAAGGCAGCGCACTGTCAGCCTGACAACTTTACTCAGACTGTACCGGGGCTCCACCAACACTGCAATATCCAGGAGCACTGCCAGTCTGTCATAGATCAGGAGACTGCAAGATATCCAACAGCAAAGGGGGAGAGTGGAACATTGCCACCCTCACCCTATATGGAAAAGTGGAGGTGGAGAGGCGGAGAGGTTTAGGGAGGGAACTCCAAAGCTTAGGACCCAAGCAGCTAACAACCTGGCCGTCAGTGGTGAAGCGATGGAAATCGAGGATGCTCGAGGGCCAGAATTGGAGGCGCACAGAGAACTCAGAGGGTTGTGGGGCTGGAGGAAATTACAGAGATAGTGAGGGTGTGGCTACGCAGGGATTTACCAGCAGGGACGAGGATTTTAAAACCAGTGCATTGCCAGACCAGGAGCCAGAGTAAGTCTGCGATCACTGGAGATGACAGAAGAATGGAACTCGGTGCAAGTTAGGACCAAAAGATACAGTGGGTAACAGCTCATTCTCCCTATGGAATATATCTCAGCAACATTCACTGTCCTTCAGGAATGGAATTACTAACAGCTACTGTACTCATCGTGGCTCATTCCACACAACTGCACATTATTTTGTAAAGTGACATTGAGATGTACAAAAACTCCCACATCATAATCCTCAAAAGAGATGACCATTTCCTGTAGTCACCCTGAATAAAACCCCCCCCACCCCCCCACCCACTCCCCCACACCGAACCTCAGAGCGTCACTCACCCTCTGCAGGACTCAATAACCTCCCCACTCCCCCACACTGAACCTCAGAGCGTCACTCACCCTCTGCAGGACTCGATAACCCCCCCACTCGCCCACACCGAACCTCAGAGCGTCACTCACCCTCTGCAGGACTCAATAACCCCCCCACTCGCCCACACTGAACCCAGAACGTCACTCACCCTCTGCAGGACTCAATAACCCCCCCACTCGCCCACACCGAACCCAGAGCGTCACTCACCCTCTGCAGGACTCAATAACCCCCCCACTCGCCCACACTGAACCCAGAACGTCACTCACCCTCTGCAGGACTCAATAACCCCCCCCACTCGCCCACACCGAACCCAGAGCGTCACTCACCCTCTGCAGGACTCAATAACCCCCCCCACTCGCCCACACCGAACCCAGAGCGTCACTCACCCTCTGCAGGACTTCAATCTCTTGCTGCTTGATATTGAGAACGGCCAAGGCCTCCACATGCTCCAACTCCAACTGTTGCCGGCGGCCAGCAGCTTCTCTCATATGCTGGAAGACAAAGGGCAAAGCAACATCAGTAATGGCCGGCAGTCTGGGCCAGAATGCCCCTGAACTCAGACAGCATGCGTGAGAGAAAGGGGGAGAGAGCGCGCAGGAGTGTCAGGGAGTGAGCGCGGGAACAATCCAACTCCATCCCGAGCAATAGTTTGACCCCGTCCCTCCCTATCTCTGTAACCTCCTTCAGCCCTACGATCCACGGGGATCTCTGCTGTTCCCTAACTCTGGTCTCTTGTGCATCCCCGATTTTAATTGCTCTGCTACTGGTGGTTATGCCTTCAGCTACCTGGATTCTAAACTCTGAAATAGTTTCCCTAAACCTCTCTCCACCTTTAAGACCCTCCATAAGATCTACCTCTTTGACCAAGCATTTGGTTACCTGTCCGAAGATTTCCTAGGTGGCTTGTTGTGGAATTTTGTTTGATAATCGCTCCTGTGAAGTACCTTGGGATGTTTCACTGCATCAAAAGCACTAAACAAATGCAAGACGTTGTCCACTTCATCACAAACTAACGGTTAACAGGTTGAATTTAGGAAGTGGTAAAAAATGAGAGCCAGATTGGATGGGGAGTATTCTGGATCAGACACAGCCCTGGCAACTAAATAATAAGCAACTGTCGAAAAGACCTTCAGATAGGGCTGGTGCTGTAATTACTGGTTCTGTTCCTTGAACAGGCAGTAACTCTCTTACATTCACCATTTCCTATTTACATTCTGCTTTTGTGAATTAAGTGTAAACTAAATGATTTATTTCATTAACACACAAAGGAACATAAAAAATAAGAGCAGGAGTAGCCATTTACCCCTTGAACCTGCTCCACCATTTGATAAGACCATGGCTGATCTGATTGCGGACCCTACTCCACTCTGCTGCCTGTCCCCCATAACCCTGGGCTCCCTTAAATTACACACACCTTAAATACCAGTTTCCATTTATTAGTTTTTTAAAATTCATTCAAGGGATGTGGGTGTCACTGGCTGGGCCAGCATTTATTGCCCATCCCTAGTTGCCCTTGAGAAGGTGGTGGTGAGCTGCCTTCTTGAGCCGCTGCAGTCCATGTGGTGTAGGTACACCCACGGTGCTGTTAGGGAGGGAGTTCCAGGATTTTGACCCAGCGACAGTGAAGGAACGGTGATATATTTCCAAGTCAGGATGGTGAGTGACTTGGAGGGGAACTTCCAGGTGGTGGTGTTCCCATCTATCTGCTGCCCTTGTCCTTCTAGATGGTAGAGGTTGTGGGTTTGGAAGGTGCTGGCGAAGGAGTCTTTGTGAGTTCCTGCAGTGCATCTTGTAGATGGTACACACACTGCTGCCACTGTGCATTAGGAGTGGGAGTGAATGTTTGTGGATGTGGTACCTAATCAAGCGGGCTGCTTTGTCCTGGACGGTGTCGAGCTTCTTGAGTGTTGTGGGAGCTGCACTCATCCAGGCAAGTGGGGAATATTCCATCTCACTCCTGACTTGTGCCTTGTAGATGGTGAACAGGCTTTGGGGGAGTCAGGAGGTGAGTTACTTGCTGCAGGATTCCCAGTCTCTGACCTGCTCTTGTAGCCACAGTTTTTATATGGAAACTGGGAAAACAGGGAAGTTTCAAACATAATTTCCCACAGGTTTGAAATGGCTCGAGCTAAAATGGAAGCTGTCGTCTATTATCAACTTTCACCATGGATGGGAGGAAATGGGGAGATGATGGATTCAGTTGACTGATCTTTGAGTTGCCAACCGTCCAGGATTGCCTTGGAGATCACAGGAATTACAGATGAATTTTCTGGGTGTTACTGTGAGAAAACCCCAGGAGGAATGACAAGGGCACAAAAAGAAGGGGGCTTTTAAAAAAAAAATGATTTGAAATATTGAATATGGGAAGATAAAATGTTGTTTGACTGAGTCAAGGATCGTCCCATTGGGAATGGAAGAATCTGCCTGCCTTGTGAATGAGCAGGCCGATGGTGGGTCGGGTCGGGTGGGGTGGGGTGGGGTGGGTTAGCTGACCAACGGTGGGGAAGGTGGGGCCAAGAGGATCATGTGACACTATTTCCAGGAATACGCCCCCCTGGAGTTGGCAACCTGACCTGATGGTGAAGTTGTGAGGGTTCGGTTCCAGTGGCATATTGAATTGTCCGTTTTCAGGACAAATAATCTGGACCCGGTAATGTCTCTGAGCTCCACAAAGACACAAAGGACAGGAAACAGCCAGCAGCTCGTTCACCCCTCCCCAAATGTTCCCTCCAGCGCCCCCCTCACCCACTCCCTCATCATGCAAACTCCTGGGAAGAGCAAGACAAGTCCCATGGCCAATTTGCATAGGGATTTCCCATCTGACTCCTAAAGACAATCAGATAAGTTCCAGGAAACTTGGCAGATAAATTCCCCAATACCCACCCACCCCCCTACCCACCCCCTCCCCCCCAACCTCTGGGATAAATGCTTAAATATTCCTTTCACGTATTTGCCTCTTCAAAACTGACTCAAAGTTTGGGGGTTTATTCCCAGTTTTTTTGTTTTGACAGGAGACTGGGAATTTCCATAGCCTTGAGTTGGCTAGGCAGAACTCCAAAAATCAAACATACCAACTGCAGCTTTTGGATTAAACCTTCCTTTAGACGTCAGTGGGGGTTTAATTCTGTCATGGGGGGGGATGGGGTGTGCTGGGCAAGTTCTGAGCTGCCCACTGGTACTTGGGTAAGTCAATGGAGAGGAGCATACACTGGGTGAGGGGTGGGGGTAATGGGAAACCCAGGGAGAGTCTCGGATTTGCCGCGGGCACTGAAACAGGGACTTCTCCCCCCCCTTCAGCCTAGGAAATAAATAAATTTCTTTAACCCTCTCAGTCCGCACCCTGGAGCCCTCCAGGTTTCACGGGTCTCAGATGATTATGCGGCACCTTAAAATGGTGTCGCTGCCTCTCTGAGGGACAATTAACGAGGATTTGCCTGACTCAGGGAGCCTCAGGGAGGTAAGGCTGCAGAAAGAAAGATCCCTGTGAGTTTAAGTCCTGTTCTTGACCAGGAGACAGGAGTTAAAATTCTACCCATGTTAATATCAGGCACTCTCCTCAAAATATTCATGGCCGCCATCAATAAGATTTTTTTAACAAATTCTGGGAGCTGGGAAGTGCATTAAACAAACTGCAAGGATATTATCCATCTGTCTCATTATTGTGCTTTCAATTCTGCTGGAAGGTGAGTTCTGATGTATGTGGGTATGACACAGTGTGTGTGGGTGTGATGCGGTGTGTGTGGGTGTGTCACAGTGTATGTGGGTGTGTGGGTGTGACGCAGTGTGTGTGGGTGTGATGCAGTGTGTGTGGGTGTGACACAGTGTGTGTGGGTGTGATGCCGGGTGTGTGGGTGTGACAGTGTGTGTGGGTGTGATGCAGTGTGTGCAGAGGAGTGGGTGAGACGCAGTATGTGTGTGTGTGACACAGTGTGTGTGGGTGTGACGCACTGCGTGTGGGTGTGACGCAGTGGGTGTGGGTGTGACACAGTGTGTGTGGATGTGATGCAGTGTGTGTGTGGGTCTGTGGGTGTGACGCAGTGTGTGTGGGTGTGACGCAGTGTGTGTGGGTGTGACGCAGTGTGTGTGGGTGTGACGCAGTGTGTGTGGGAATGTGGGTGTGATGCAGTGTGTGTGGGTGTGACGCAGTGTGTGTGGGAATGTGGGTGTGACGCAGTGTGTATGGGTGTGATGCAGTGTGTGTGGGTGTGACGCAGTGTGTGTGGGTGTGTGGGTGTGACACAGTGTATGTGGGTATGACACAGTGTGTGTGGGTGTGACACAGTGTGTGTGGGTGTGACGCAGTGTGTGTGGGTGTGTGGGTGTGACGCAGTGTGTGTGGGTGTGATGCAGTGTGTGTGGGTGTGATGCAGTGTGTGTGGGTGTGATGCAGTGTGTGTGGGTGTGTGGGTGTGATGCAGTGTGTGTGGGTGTATTGGTGTGATGCAGTGTGTGTGGGTGTGATGCAGTTTGTGTGGGTGTGATGCTGTGTGTGTGGGTGAGTCACAGTGTGTGTGAGTGTGATGCAGTATGTGTGGATGTGTGGGTGTGATGCAGTGTGTGTGGGTGTGACGCAGTGTGTGTGGGTGTGACGTAGTATGTGTGGGTGTGACACAGTGTTTGTGGGAGTGATGTAGTGTGTATGGGTGTGACACAGTGTGTGTGGGAATGTGGGGTGACACAGTGTATGTGGGTGCGCGGGTATGACGGTGTGTGTGTGTGGGTGTGACACAGTGTGTGCGGGTGTGACGAAGTTTGTGTGGGTGTGAAAGTGTGTGTGGGTCTGACGCAGTTTGTGCGGTTGTGTGGGGGTGGCGCAGTGTGTGTGGGTGTGACGCAGTGTGTGTGGGAATGTGGGTGTGATGCAGTGAGTGTGGGTGTGATGCAGTGTGTGTGGGTGTGACGCAGTGTCTGGGTGTGTGACGCAGTGTGTGTGGGTGTGGCAGTGTGTGTGGGTCTGACGCAGTGTCTATGAGTGTGTGCGGGTGTAACGCAGTGTGTGTGAGTGTGATGCAGTTTGTGTGGGTGTGTGTGTGTGTGACGCACTTTGTGTGGGTGTGACAGTGTGCGTGGGTCGGACGCAGTGTGTGTGGGTGTGACGCAGTGAGTGTGGATGTGACCGTGAGTGTGGGTGTGACGCAGTCTGTGTGGGTGTGACAGTGTGTGTGCGTGTGACGGAGTCTGTGTGGGTGTGACAGTGTGTGTGCGTGTGACGCAGTGTGTGTGGGTGTTACACAGTGTGTGTGGGTGTGATGCAGTGTGTGTGGGTGTGAAAGTGTGTGTGGGTCTGACGCAGTGTGTGCGGTTGTGTGGGTGTGACTCAGTGTGTGTGGGTGTGACACAGTGTGTGTTGGTGTGACGCAGTGTGTGTGGGTGTGACGCAGTGTGTGTGGGAGTCACACAGTGTGTGTGGGTCTGTGGATGTGATGCAGTGTGTGCGGGGATATGTGTGTGACGCAGTTTGTGTTGGTGTGTGCGTGTGAAAGTTTGTGTGGGTCTGACGCAATGTGTGTGGGTGTGACAGTGTGTGTGGGTCTTACGCAGTGTCTATGAGTGTGTGCGTGTGACGCAGTGTGTGCGGGTGTGTGGGTTTGATGCAGTGTTCTTGGGTGTGATGCAGTGTGTGTGTGTGTGATGCAGATTGTGTGGGTGTGTGGGTGTGATGCAGTGAGTGTGGATGTGACAGTGTGTGTGGGTGTGTGGGTGTGACACAGTTTGTGTGAGTGTGGCAGTGTGTGTGGGTGTGATGCAGTGTGTGAGGGTGTGATGCAGTGTGTGTGGGTGTGACACAGTGTGTTTGGGTGTGACGTAGTATGTGTGGGTGTGACACAGTGTTTGTGGGAGTGATGTAGTGTGTATGGGTGTGACACAGTGTGTGTGGGAATGTGGGGTGACACAGTATACGTGGGTGTGCGGGTGTGACGGTGTGTGTGTGTGGGTGTGACACAGTGTGTGCGGGTGTGACACAGTGTGTGCGGGTGTGACAGTGTGTGTGGGTGTGACGAAGTTTGTGTGGTTGTGACAGTGTGTATGGCTGTGACACAGTATGTGTGGCTGTGACACAGTGTATGTGGGTGTGACGCAGTGTGTTTGGATGTGACAATGTGTGTGGGTGTGATGCAGTGTGTGTGGGTGTGATGCAGTGTGTGTGGGTGTGACACGGTGTGTGTGGATGTGACGCAGTGTGTTTGGATGTGACAGTGTGTGTGGGTGTGATGCAGTGTGTGTGGGTGTAACACTGTGCGTGGGTGTGACGCAGTGTGTATGTGTGATGCAGTTTGTGTGGGTGTGTGGGTGTGACGCAGTTTGTGTGGGTGTGACAGTGTGTGTGGGTCTGACGCAGTGTGTGCGGGTGTGATGCAGTGGGTGTGGGTGTGATGTAGTGTGTGTGGGTGTGACGCAGTGTGTGTGTGGGTGTGACGCAGTCTGTGTGGGTGTGACACAGTCTGTGTGGGTGTGACACAGTCTGTGTGGGTGTGACGCAGAGTGTGTGGGTCAGACGCAGTGGCTATGAGTGTGTGTGTGTGGCGCAGTGTGTGGGTGTGACACAGTGTGTGTGGGTGTGACACAGTGTGTGTTGGTGTGACGCAGTGTGTGTGGGAGTCACACAGTGTGTGTGGGTCTGTGGATGTGATGCAGTGTGTGCGGGGATGTGTGTGTGACGCAGTTTGTGTTGGTGGTGCGTGTGAAAGTTTGTGTGGGTCTGACGCAATGTGTGTGGGTGTGACAGTGTGTGTGGGTCTGACGCAGTGTCTATGAGTGTGTGCGTGTGACGCAGTGTGTGCGGGTGTGTGGGTGTGATTCAGTGTTCTTGGGTGTGATGCAGTGTGTGTGTGATGCAGATTGTGTGGGTGTGTGGGTGTGACGCAGTGTGTGTGGATGTGACAGTGTGTGTGGGTGTGTGGGTGTGACACAGTTTGTGTGGGTGTGGCAGTGTGTGTGGGTCTGACGCAGTGTGTGAGGGTGTGATGCAGTGTGTGTGGGTGTGACACAGTGTGTGTGGGTGTGACGCAGTGTGTGGGTATGACGTAGTGTGTGGGTATGACGCAGTGTGTGTGGGTGTGACACAGTGTATTTGGGTGTGACAGTGTGTGTGGGTGTGATGCAGTGTCTATGAGTGTGTGGGTGTGACGCAGTGTGTGTGGGTGTGATGCAGTGTGTGTGGGTGTGATGCAGTGTGTGTGGGTGTGATGCAGTGTATGTGGGTGTGACGCAGTGTGTGGGTATGACGTAGTGTGTGGGTGTGACGCAGTGTGTGTGGGTGTGACACAGTGTATTTGGGTGTGACAGTGTGTGTGGGTATGATGCAGTGTCTATGAGTGTGTGCGTGTGACGCAGTGTGTGTGGGTGTGACACAGTGTGTGTGGGTGTGACACAGTGTGTGTGGGTGTGATGCAGTGTGTGTGGGTGTGACGCAGTGTGTGGGTATGACGTAGTGTGTGGGTGTGACGCAGTGTGTGTGGGTGTGACACAGTGTATTTGGGTGTGACAGTGTGTGCGGGTGTGACGCAGTGTGTGCGGGTGTGACGCAGTGTGTGCGGGTGTGACACAGTGTGTGTGGGTGTGACACAGTGTGTGGGTATGACGTAGTGTGTGGGTATGACGCAGTGTGTGTGGGTGTGACAGTGTATTTGGGTGTGACAGTGTGTGTGGGTGTGACGCAGTGTGTGTGTGGGTGTGACACAGTGTGTGTGTGCGTGTGACGCAGAGTGTGTGGGTGTGACAGTGTGTGTGGGTGTGACGCAGTGTGTGTGGGTGTGATGCACTGTGTGTGGGTGTGACGCAGTGTGTGTGGGTGTGTGGGTGTGATGCAGTGTGTGTGGGTGTGATGCAGTGTGTGTGGGTGTGATGCACTGTGTGTGGGTGTGACGCAGTGTGTGTGGGTGTGTGGGTGTGATGCAGTGTGTGTGGGTGTGATGCACTGTGTGTGGGTGTGACGCAGTGTGTGTGGGTGTGACGCAGTGTGTGGTTGTGACGCAGTGTGTGTGGGTGTGTGGGTGTGATGCAGTGTGTGTGGGTGTGATGCACTGTGTGTGGGTGTGACAGAGTGTGTGTGGGTGTGATACAGTTTGTGTGGGTGTGATGCAGTGAGCGTGGGTGTGATGCTGTGTGTGGATGTGTGACGCAGTGTGTGTGGGTGTGACGCAGTGTGTGTAGGTGTGATGCTGTGTGTGTGGGTGTGACGCAGTGTGTGTGGGTGTGTGGGTGTGACACAGTGTGTGTGGGTGTGACACAGTGTGTGTGTCTGTGACAGTGTGTGTGGGTGTGATGCAGTGTGTGGGGGTGAGACGCAGTGTGTGTGAGTGTGATGCAATTTGTGTGGGTGTGACACAGTGTGTGTGGGTGTGATGCAGTTTGTGTGGGTGTGACAGATTATGTGGGTGTGACGCAGTGTGTGTGGGTGTGACGCAGTGTGTGTGGGTGTGACGCAGTGTGTGTGGATGTGATGCAGTGTGTTCTGAGATGTAGTGTATGTGGATGTGACAGAGTATGTGGGTTTGTGGGTGTGACAATGTGTGTGTGGGTGTGATGCAGTGTGTGTGGGAATGTGGGTGTGACACAGTGTGTGTGGGTGTGACGCAGAGTGTGTGGGTGTGATGCAGTGTGTGTGGGTGTGACGCAATGTGTGCGGTAGTGATGCAGTGTGTGTGGGTGTGATGTGGTGTGTGTGGGTGTGATGTGGTGTGTGTGGGTGTGACACAGTTTGTGTGGGTGTGACGCAGTGAGTGTGGGAATGTGGGTGTGATGCAGTGAGTGTGGGAATGTGGGTGTGATGCAGTGAGTGTGGGTGTGATGCAGTGTGTGTGGGTGTGTGAATGTGATGCAGTGTGTGTGGGTGTGATGCAGTGTGTGTGGGAGTGATGTAGTGTGTGTGGGTGTGATGCAGTGTGTGTGGGTGTAGGTTTGATGCAGTGTGTCTGGGTGTGACACAGAGTATGTGGTTGTGACGCAGTGTGTGTGGATGTGATGCAGGGTGTGTGGGTGTGACGCAGTGTGTGAAGAGGAGTGGGTGTGATGTAGTGTATGTGGGTTTGTGGGTGTGACACTGTGTGTGGGTGTGAGGCAGTGTGTGTGGGTGTGTGGGTGTGATGCATTGTGTGTGGGTGTGACACAGTGTGTGTAGGTGTGCGGTTGTGATGCAGTGTGTGTGGGTGTGCGGGTGTGACACAGTGTGTGTAGTGTCTATGAGTGTGTGCGTGTGATGCAGTGTGTGTGGGTGTGTGAGTGTGATGCAGTGTGTGTAGGTGTGCGAGTGTGATGCAGTGTGTGTGGGTGTGACAGTGTGTTTGGGTGTGCGAGTGTGATGCAGTGTGTGTGGGTGTGACAGTGTGTTTGGGTGTGCGAGTGTGACGCAGTTTGTGTGGGTGCACAGTTATGATGCAGTTTGTGCAGGTGTGTAGGTGTGAAGCAGTATGTGTGGGAATGTGGGTGTGACGCAGTGTGTGTGGGTGTGAAGCAGTGTGTGTGGGAATGTGGGTGTGACGCAGTGTGTGTGGGTGTGTGGGTGTGATGCACTGTGTGTGGGTGTGACGCAGTGTGTGTGGGTGTGATGCAGTGCGTGTGGGTGTGACGTAGTGGGTGTGGGTGTGATGCAGTGTGTGTGGGTGTGACGCAGTGTGTGGGTGTGACACAGTCTGTGTGGGTGTGACACAGTCTGTGTGGGTGTGACGCAGTGTGTGTGGGTCTGACGCAGTGTCTATGAGTGTGTGCATGTGGCGCAGTGTGTGGGTGTATGGGTGTGACACAGTGTGTGTGGGTGTGACACAGTGTGTGTTGGTGTGACACAGTGTGTGTTGGTGTGACGCAGTGTGTGTGGGAGTCACACAGTGTGTGTGGGTCTATGGATGTGATGCAGTGTGTGCGGGGATGTGTGTGTGACGCAGTTTGTGTTGGTGTATGCGTGTGAAAGTTTGTGTGGGTCTGACGCAATGTGTGTGGGTGTGACAGTGTGTGTGGGTCTGACGCAGTGTCTATGAGTGTGTGCATGTGATGCAGTGTGTGCGGGTGTGTGGGTGTGATTCAGTGTTCTTGGGTGTGATGCAGTGTGTGTTGGTGTGACGCAGTGTGTGTGGGTGTGTGGGTGTGACGCAGTGTGTGTGGATGTGACAGTGTGTGTGGGTGTGTGGGTGTGACACATTTTGTGTGGGTGTGGCAGTGTGTGTGGGTGTGACGCAGTGTGTGTGGGTGTGACGCAGTGTGTGGGTGTGACGCAGTGTGTGGGTATGACGTAGTGTGTGGGTGTGACACAGTGTGTGTGGGTGTGACACAGTGTATTTGGGTGTGACAGTGTGTGTGGGTGTGATGCAGTGTCTATGAGTGTGTGCGTGTGATGCAGTGTGTGTGGGTGTGATGCAGTGTGTGTGGGTGTGACACAGTGTGTGTGGGTGTGACACAGTGTGTGTGGGTGTGACGCAGTGTGTGGGTATGACGTAGTGTGTGGGTATGACGTAGTGTGTGGGTGTGACACAGTGTGTGTGGGTGTGACAGTGTGTGTGGGTGTGACACTGTGTGTGTGGGTGTGACACTGTGTGTGCGGGTGTGACGCAGTGTGTGTGGGTGTGACACAGTGTATTTGGGTGTGACAGTGTGTATGGGTGTGATGCAGTGTCTATGGGTGTGTGGGTGTGACGTAGTGTGTGTGGGTGTGACGCAGTGTGTGTGGGTGTGACGCAGTGTGTGTGGGTGTGACGCAGTGTGTGTGGGTGTAACACAGTGTGTGGGTGTGACGCAGTTTGTGTGGGTGTGACAGTGTGCGTGGGTCTGACGCAGTGTGTGCGGGTGTGACGCAGTGTGTGTGGGTGTTACACAGTCTGTGTGGGTGTGATGCAGTGTGTGTGGGCGTGACACAGTCTGTGTGGATGTGACACAGTGTGTGTGGGTCTGACGCAGTGTCTATGAGTGTGTGTGTGTGATGCAGTGTGTGGGGGTGTGGGTGTGACAGTGTGTGTGGGTGTGATGCAGAGTGTGTGGGTGTGACACAGTGTGTGTGGGTGTGACGCAGTGCGTGTGGGAGTGACACAGTGTGTGTTGGTGTGACGCAGTGTGTGTGGGAATGTGTGTGTGACACAGTTTGTGTTGGTGTGTGCGTGTGAAAGTGTGTGTGGGTGAGTGGGTGTTAAGCAGTGTGTGTGGGTGTGATGCAGTGTGTGTGTGTATGACACAGTGTGTGCGTGTGATGCAGTGTGTGTGCGTGTGATGCAGTGTGTGTGGGTGTGACGCAGCATGTGTGGGTGTGACGCAGCGTGTGTGGGTCTGACACAGTGTCTGCGGGTGTGATGCAGTGTGTGTGGCTGTGTGGGTGTGACGCAGTGTGTGTGGGTGTGATGCATTGTGTGTGGGTCTGTGGGTGTGACGCAGCATGTTTTGGTGTGACGCAGTGTGTGTGGGTGTGATGCAGTGTGTGTGTGGGTCTGTGGGGTGACGCAGTGTGTGTGGGAATGTGGGTGTGACACTGTGTGTGTGGTGTGTGACGCAGTGTGTGTGGGTGTGATGCAGTGTGTGTGGGAATGTGGGTGTGACACAGTGTGTGTGGGTGTGGCACAGTGTGTGTGGGTGTGACGCAGTGTGTGTGGGTGTGATGCAGTGTGTGTGGGTGTGACACAGTGTGTGCAGGTGTGATGCATTGTGTGTGGGTGTAATGTGGTGTGGTGTGGGTGTGTGAATGTGATGCAGTGTGTGCGGGTGTGATGTGGTGTGTGTGGGTGTGACATAGTGTGTGTGGGTGTGATGCAGTGTGTGTGGGCGTGACACAGTTTGTGTGGGTGTGACGCAGTGAGTGTGGGAATATGGGTGTGATGCAGTGAGTGTGGGTGTGATGCAGTGTATGTGGGTGTGATGCAGTGTGTGTGGATGTGTGAATGTGATGCAGTGTGTGTGGGAGTGATGGAGTGTGTGTGGGTGTGATGTGGTGTGTGTGGGTGTAACAGAGTGTGTGTGGGTGTGATGCAGTTTGTGTGGGTGTGATGCAGTGAGCGTGGGTGTGATGCAGTGTGTGTGGGTGTGATGCAGTGTGTGGGTGCGTGACGCAGTGTGTGTGGGTGTGACGCAGTGTGTGTAGGTGTGACGCAGTGTGTGTGGGTGTGACGCAGTGTGTGTGGGTGTGTGGGTGTGACACAGCGTGTGTGGGTGTGACACAGCGTGTGTGGGTGTGACACAGTGTGTGTGGGTGTGACACAGTGTGTGTGTCTGTGACAGTGTGTGTGGGTCTGACGCAGTGTGTGCGGTTGTGTGGGTGTGACGCAGTGTGTGTGATTGTGACGCAGCGTGTATGGGTGTGACACAGTGTGTGTGGGTGTGATGCAGTGAGTGTGGGAATGTGGGTGTGACGCAGGTTGTGTGGGTGTGCGGGTGTAATGCAGTGTCGGTGTGACACAGAGTGTGTGGGTGTGACGCAGTGTGTGTGGGTGTGACGCAGTGTGTGTGGGTGTGACGCAGTGTGTGCGGGTGTGACACAGTGTGTGTGGGTGTGATGCAGTTTGTGGGTGTGTGACACAGTGTGTGTGGGTGTGACATAGTGGGTGTGCCTGTGACGCAGTGTGTGTGGGTGTGACAGTGTGTGGGTGAGTGGGTGTGATGCAGTGTGTGCGGGTGTGACACAGTGTGTGCGGGTGTGACACAGTGTGTGCGGGTGTGACACAGTGTGTGCGGGTGTGACGCAGTGTGTGCGGGTGTGACGCAGTGTGTGCGGGTGTGACGTAGTGTGTGGGTGTGACGCAGTGTGTGTGGGTGTGACACAGTGTTTGTGGGAGTGATGTAGTGTGTATGGGTGTGACACAGTGCGTGTGGGAATGTGGGGTGACAGTGTACGTGGGTGTGCGGGTATGACGGTGTGTGTGTGTGTGTGGGTGTGACACAGTATGTGTGGGTGTGACACAGTGTGTGTGGATGTGACAGTGTGTGTGGGTCTGATGCAGTGTCTATGAGTGTGTGCGTGTGATGCAGTGTGTTTGGGTGTGATGCAGTGTGTGTGGGATTGCGACGCAGTGTGTGTGAGTGTGATGCAGTTTGTGTGGGTGTGTGGGTGTGACACAGTGTGTGCAGGTGTGATGCAGTGTGTGTGGGTGTGATGCAGTGTGTGTGGGTGTGATGCCGTGTGTGTGTGTGTGACACAGTGTGTGTGGGTGTGACAGTGTGCATGGGTCTGATTCAGTATCTATGAGTGTGTGCGTGTGATGCAGTGTGTGTGAGTGTGATGCAGTTTGTGTGGGTGTGATGTAGTGTGTGTGGGTGTGACACAGTGTGTGTGGGTATGACAGTGTGCGTGGGTCTGACGCAGTGTGTGTGGGAGTGATGCAGTGTTTGTGGGTGTGATGTAGTGTGTGTGGGTGTGATGCAGTGTGTGTGGGTGTGACACAGTCTGTATGGGAGTGATATAGTGTTTGTGGGTGTGACGCAGTCTGTGTGGGTGTGACAGTGTGTGTGGGTGTGACGCAGTGTGTGTGGGTGTGATGAAGTGTGTGTGGGTGTGACACAGTGTGTGTGGGTGTGACGCAGTGTGTGTTGGTGTGATGCAGTGAGTGTGGGAATGTGGGTGTGATGCAGTGAGTTTGGGTGTGAGGCAGTGTGTGTGGGTGTTACACAGTGTGTGTGGGTGTTACACAGTGTGTGTGGGTGTGACGCAGTGTGTGTGGATGTGACAGTGTGTGTGGGTGTGATGCAGTATGAGTGGGAATGTGGGTGTGAGGCAGTGTGTGTGGGTGTGACAGTGTGTGTGGGTGTGATGCAGTGTGTATGGGTGTGACGCAGTGTGTATGGGTGTGACGCAGTGTGTGTGGGTGTGGCGCAGTGTGTGTGGGTGTGACGCAGTGTGTGTGGGTGCGACGCAGTGTGTGTGTGTGTGTGTGACGCAGTGTGTGTGGGTGTGGCGCAGTGTGTGTGGGTGTGACACAGTGTGTGTGGGTGTGACGCAGTGTGTGTGGGTGTGTGGGTGTGACAGTGTGTGTGGGTGTGACGCAGTGTGTGAGTGTGACACAGTATGTGTGGATGTGATGCAGCGAGTGTGGGTGTGTGGGTATGACGCAGTGTGTGTGGGTGTGACGCAGTGTGTGGGTGTGACACAGTGTGTGTGGATGTGATGCAGTGTGTGCAGAGGAGAGGGTGTGACGTAGTATATGTGGGTTTGTGGGTGTGACGCAGTTTGTGTGGGTGTGACAGTGTGTGTGTCTGTGACAGTGTGTGTGGGTGTGACGCAGTGTGTGTGGGTGTGACAGTGTGTGTGTCTGTGACAGTGTGTGTGGGTGTGACGCAGTGTGTGTGGATGTGACAGGGTGTGTGGGTCTGACGCAGTGTCTATGAGTGTGTGGGTGTGACGCTGTCTGTGTGGGTGTGATGCAGTTTGTGGGGGTGCGACGGAGTGTGTGTGAGTGTGATGCAGTTTGTGAGGGTGTGTGGGTGTGACACAGTGTGTGCGGGTGTGACGCAGTGTGTGTGGGTGTGACAGTGTGTGTGGGTGTGACAGTGTGTGTGGGTGTGACACAGTGTGTGTGGGTGTGACGCAGTGTGTGTGGGTGTGTGGGTGTGACAGTGTGTGTGGGTGTGACGCAGTGTGTGAGTGTGACACAGTATGTGTGGATGTGATGCAGCGAGTGTGGGTGTGTGGGTATGACGCAGTGTGTGTGGGTGTGACGCAGTGTGTGGGTGTGACACAGTGTGTGTGGATGTGATGCAGTGTGTGCAGAGGAGAGGGTGTGACGTAGTATATGTGGGTTTGTGGGTGTGACGCAGTTTGTGTGGGTGTGACAGTGTGTGTGTCTGTGACAGTGTGTGTGGGTGTGACGCAGTGTGTGTGGGTGTGACAGTGTGTGTGTCTGTGACAGTGTGTGTGGGTGTGACGCAGTGTGTGTGGATGTGACAGGGTGTGTGGGTCTGACGCAGTGTCTATGAGTGTGTGGGTGTGACGCTGTCTGTGTGGGTGTGATGCAGTTTGTGGGGGTGCGACGGAGTGTGTGTGAGTGTGATGCAGTTTGTGAGGGTGTGTGGGTGTGACACAGTGTGTGCGGGTGTGACGCAGTGTGTGTGGGTGTGACAGTGTGTGTGGGTGTGACAGTGTGTGTGGGTGTGACGCAGTGTGTGTGGGTGTGACACAGTGTGTGTGGGTGTGACACAGTGTGTGTGGGTGTGATGCAGTGTGTGTGGGTGTGATGCAGTGAGTGTGGGAATGTGGGTGTGATGCAGTGAGTGTGGGTGTGAGGCAGTGTGTGTGGATGTGTGGGTGTGATGCAGTGTGTGTGGGTGTGATGCAGTGTGTGTGGGTGTGACACAGTGTGTGTGGGTGTGACGCAGTGTGTGTGGGTGTGACGCAGTGTGTGTGGGTGTGATGCAGTGTGTGTGGGTGTGATGCAGTGTGAGTGGGTGTGACGCAGTGTGTGTGGGCGTGATGCAGTGTGAGTGGGAATGTAGGTGTGATGCAGTGTGTGTGGGTGTGAAGCAGTGTGTGTGGGTGTGACGCAGTGTGTGTGGGTGTGTGGGTGTGACGCAGTGTGTGTGGGTGTGACGCAGTGTGTGTGGGTGTGTGGGTGTGACGCAGTGTGTGTGGGTGTGACGCAGTGTGTGGGTGTGACACAGAGTGTCTGGATGTGATGCAATGTGTGCAGAGGAGAGGGTGTGACGTAGTGTATGTGGGTTTGTGGGTGTGACACAGTGTGTGTGGGTGTGACGCAGTTTGTGTGGGTGTGTGGGTGTGACGCAGTGTGTGTGGATGTGACAGTGTGTGTGGGTCTGACGCAGTGTCTATGAGTGTGTGCGTGTGACGCAGTGTGTGTCAGTGTGATGTAGTGTGTGTGGGTGTGACACAGTGTGTGTGGGTATGACAGTGTGCGTGGGTCTGACGCAGTGTGTGTGAGTGTGATGCAGTTTGTGTGGGTGTGTGGGTGTGACACAGTGTGTGCAGGTGTGATGCAGTGTGTGTGTGTGTGTGTGTGTGAGACACTGTGTGTGTGGGTGTGACAGTGTGCATGGGTCTGACGCAGTATCTATGAGTGTGTGTGGGTATGACGCAGTGTGTGTGGGTGTGACGCAGTGTGTGTCAGTGTGATGTAGTGTGTCTGGGTGTGCCACAGTGTGTGTGGGTGTGATGCAGTGTGTGTCGGTGTGACGCAGTGTGTGTCGGTGTGACGCAGTGTGTGTGGGTGTGACACAGTCTGTATGGGATTGATGTAGTGTGTGTGGGTGTGACACATTGTGTGTGGGTGTGGCGCAGTGTGTGTGGATGTGACAGTGTGTGTGGGTGTGATGCAGTGTGTGTGGGAATGTGGGTGTGATGCAGTGTGTGTGGGTGTGATGCAGTGAGTGTGGGAATGTGGGTGTGACACAGTGTGTGTGGGTGTGACACAGTGTGTGTGGGTGTGACGCAGTGTGTGGATGTGACAGTGTGTGTGGATGTGACAGTGTGTGTGGGTGTGATGCAGTGTGTGTGGGTGTGATGCAGTGAGTGTGGGAATGTGGGTGTGATGCAGTGAGTGTTGGTTTGATGGAGTGTGTGTGGGTGTGTGGGTGTGATGCAGTGTGTGGGTGTTTGGCGCAGTGTGTGTGGGTGAGACGCAGTGTGTGTGGGTGTGATGCAGTGTGTGTGGGTGTGACGCAGTGTGTGTGGGTGTGACGCAGTGTGTGGGTGTGACACAGTGTGTGTGGATGTGATGCAATGTGTGCAGAGGAGAGGGTGTGACGTAGTGTATGTGGGTTTGTGGGTGTGACGCAGTTTGTGTGGGTGTGATGCAGTGTGTGTGTGTGTGTGACACAGTGTGTGTGGGTGTGACAGTGTGCACGGGTCTGACGCAGTATCTATGAGTGTGTGCGTGTGACGCAGTGTGTGTGAGTGTGATGCAGTTTGTGTGGGTGTGACACAGTGTGTGTGGGTGTGACACAGTGTGTGTGGGTGTGAAGCAGTCTGTGTGGGTGTGACGCAGTGTGTGTGGGTGTGACACAGTGTGTGTGGGTGTGACGCAGTGTGTGTGGTCTGACGCAGTGTGTGTGGGTGTGATGCAGTGTGTGTGGGTGTGACGCAGTGTGTGTGGGTGTGATGTAGTGTGTGTTGGTGTGACGCAGTGTGTGTGGGTGTGACAGTCAGTATGGGAGTAATATAGTGTTTGTGGGTGTGACGGAGTCTGTGTGGGTGTGACAGTGTGTGTGGGTGTGACGCAGTGTGTGTGAGTGTGACGCAGTGTGTGTGGATGTGACGAAGTGTGTGTGGGTGTGACAGTGTGTGTGGGTGTGACAGTGTGTGTGGATGTGATGAAGTGTGTGTGGATGTGACGAAGTGTGTGTGGGTGTGACAGTGTTTGTGGGTGTGACACAGTGTGTGTGGGTGTGACAGTGTGTGTGGATGTGACGAAGTGTGTGTGGGTGTGACAGTGTGTGTGGGTGTGACACAGTGTGTGGGTGTGACAGTGTGTGTGGGTGTGACAGTGTGTGTGGGTGTGACACAGTGTGTGGGTGTGACACAGTGTGTGTGGATGTGACGAAGTGTGTGTGGGTGTGACAATGTGTGTGGATGTGACGAAGTGTGTGTGGGTGTGACAGTGTGTGTGGGTGTGACAAAGTGTGTGTGGGTGTGATGCAGTGTGTGTGGATCTGATGCAGTCTGTGTGGGTGTGACGCAGTCTGTGTCGGTGTGACGCAGTCTGTGTGGATGTGACAGTGTGTGTGGGTGTGATGCTGTGTGTGTGGGTGCGACGCAGTGTGTGTGAGTGTGATGCAGTTTGTGTGGGTGTGACACATTGTGTGTGGGTGTGATGCAGTGTGTGTGGGTGTGACACATTGTGTGCTCAGTTGTGGTGCAGTTTGTGTAGGCGTGTAGGTGTGAAGCAGTGTGTACAGGTGTACGGGTGTGATGCAGTGTGTGTGGATCTGACGCAGTGTGTGTGGGTGTGACACAGATTATGTGGGTGTGACACAGATTATGTGGGTGTGCTGCAGTGTGTGTGGGTGTGACGCAGTGTATGTCGGTGTGATGCAGTGTGTGTGGGTGTGATGCAGTGTGTGTGAGTGTGATGCAGTTTATGTGGGTGTGTGGGTGTGACACAGTGTGTGTGGGTGTGATGCAGTGTGTGTGTGTGTGACACAGTTTGTGTGGGTGTGACAGTGTGTGTGGGTGTGACGCAGTCTGTGTGGGTGTGACACAGTGTGTATGGGTGTGACGCAGTGTGTGTGGGTGTGATGCAGTGTGTGTGGGTGTGACGCAGTGTATGTCGGTGTGATGCAGTGTGTGTGGGTGAGATGCAGTTTGTGTGGGTGTGACACAGTGTGTGTGGGTGTGCGAGTGGGATGCAGTGTGTGCGGGTGTGCGAGTGTGATGCAATGTGTGGGTGTGACACAGTGTATTTGGGTGTGCGAGTGTGACGCAGTGTGTGTGGGTGTGTGGGTGTGACGCAGCGTGTGTGGGTGTGACGCAGTGTGTGGGTGTGACACAGTGTGTGTGGATGTGATGCAGTGTGTGCAGAGGAGAGGGTGTGATGTAGTGTATGTGGGTTTGTGGGTGTGACGCAGTTTGTGTGGGTGTGACACAGTGTGTGTGGGTGTGGCGCAGTTTGTGTGGGTGTGTGGGTGTGACACAGTGTGTGTGGGTGTGACGCAGTGTGTGTGGATGTGACAGTGTGTGTGGGTGTGATGCTGTGTGTGTGGGTCTGATGCAGTGTGAGTGGGAATGTGGGTCTGACGCAGTGTGTGTGGGTGTGATGCAGTGCGTGCGTGTGATGCAGTGTGTGTGAGTGTGATGCACTGTGTGTGGGTGTGACGCAGTGTGTGTGGGTGTCACACAGTCTGTTTGGGAGTGATGTAGTGTGTGTGGGTGTGATGCAGTGTGTGTGGGTGTGACGCAGTGTGTGTGGGTGTCACACAGTCTGTTTGGGAGTGATGTAGTGTGTGTGGGTGTGACGCAGTGTGTGTGTGTGTGACAGTGTGTGTGGGTGTGATGCAGTGTGTGTGGATGTGACGCAGTCTTTGTGGGTGTGACACAGTGTGTGTGGGAGTGACGCAATCTGTGTGGGTGTGACACAGTGTGTTTGGGTGTGACGCAGTGTGTGTGGGTGTGACGCAGTGTGTGTGTGTGACGCAGTATGTGTGGGTGTGTAGTTGGGACGCAGAGAGTGTGGGTGTGACGCAGTGTGTGTCGGTGTGTAGTTGTGATGCAGAGAGTGTGGATCTGACGCAGTGTGTGTGGGTGTGTGGGTGTGACACAGTGTATGTGGATGTGTGGGTGTGACGCAGTGTGTGCGGCTGTGTGGGTGTGACGCAGTGTATGTGGGTGTGATGCAGTGTGTGGGCGTGACACGGTGTGTGTGGGTGTTATGCAGTGTGTGTGGGTGTGTGGGTGTGATGCAGTGTGTGTGTGTGACGCAGAGTGTGTGGGTGTGATGCAGTTGTGTGGGTGTGACAAAGTGTGTGTGGGTGTGACGCAGTGTGTGTGGGTGTGAAGCGGTGTGTATGGGTGTGTGGGTGTGACGCAGTGTGTGTGGGTGTGACGCAGTGTGTGCGGGTGTGACGCAGTGTGTGCGAGTGTGATGCAGTGTGTGGGGGTGTGACACAGTGTGTGTGGGTGTGATGCAGTGTATGTGGGTGTGTGGGTGTGACGCAGTGTGTGCGGGTGTGTGGGTGTGACGCAGTGTGTCTGGGTGTGATGCAGTGTGTGTGGGTGTGATGCAGTGCGTGTGGGTGTGATGTAATGTGTGGGTGTGACGCAATGTGTGTGGATGTGATGCAGTGTGTGCAGAGGAGAGGGTGTAACGTAGTGTATGTGGGTTTGTGGGTGTGACGCAGTTTGTGTGGGTGTGACACAGTGTGTGTGGGTGTGATGCAGTTTGTGTGGGTGTGTGGGTGTGACACAGTGTGTGTGGGAGTGACACAGTGTGTGTGGGTGTGACGCAGTGTGTGTGGATGTGACAGTGTGTGTGGGTGTGATGCTGTGTGTGTGGGTCTGATGCAGTGTGAGTGGGAATGTGGGTCTGACGCAGTGTGTGTGGGTGTGATACTGGGTGTGTGGGTGTGATGCAGTGTGTGTGGGTGTGATGCAGTGTGTGTGGGTGTGATGCAGTGTGTGTGTGGGTGTGATGCAGTGCGTGCGAGTGTGATGCAGTGTGTGTGGCTGTGACGCAGTGTGTGTGGCTGTGACGCAGTGTGTGTGGGTGTGATGCTGTGTGTGTGGGTGTGATGCAGTGTGTGTGGGTGTGACGCAGTGTGTGTGGATGTGACACAGTCTCTTTGGGAGTGATGTAGTGTGTGTGGGTGTGACGCAGTGTGTGTGTGTGTGACAGAGTGTGTGGGTGTGACACAGTGTGTGTGGGTGTGATGCAGTGTGTGTGTGTGTGACGCAGTATGTGTGGGTGTGTAGTTGGGACGCAGAGAGTGTGGGTGTGACGCAGTGTGTGTGGGTGTGTAGTTGTGACGCAGAGAGTGTGGATCTGATGCAGTGTGTGTGGGTGTGTGGGTGTGACACAGTGTATGTGGGTGTGTGGGTGTGACGCAGTGTGTGGGTGTGACGCAGAGTGTGTGGGTGTGACGCAGTGTGCGTGGGTGAGACGCAGTGTGCGTGGGTGTGATGCAGGGTGATTGGGTGTGACGCAGTGTGTGTGGGTGTGATGCAGTGTGAGTGGGAATGTGGGTGTGATGCAGTGTGTGTGGGTGTGAAGCAGTGTGTGTGGGTGTGACGCAGTGTGTGTGGGTGTGTGGGTGTGACGCAGTGTGTGTGGGTGTGACGCAGTGTGTGTGGGTGTGTGGGTGTGACGCAGTGTGTGTGGGTGTGACGCAGTGTGTGGGTGTGACACAGAGTGTCTGGATGTGATGCAATGTGTGCAGAGGAGAGGGTGTGACGTAGTGTATGTGGGTTTGTGGGTGTGACACAGTGTGTGTGGGTGTGACGCAGTTTGTGTGGGTGTGTGGGTGTGACGCAGTGTGTGTGGATGTGACAGTGTGTGTGGGTCTGACGCAGTGTCTATGAGTGTGTGCGTGTGACGCAGTGTGTGTCAGTGTGATGTAGTGTGTGTGGGTGTGACACAGTGTGTGTGGGTATGACAGTGTGCGTGGGTCTGACGCAGTGTGTGTGAGTGTGATGCAGTTTGTGTGGGTGTGTGGGTGTGACACAGTGTGTGCAGGTGTGATGCAGTGTGTGTGTGTGTGTGTGTGTGACACTGTGTGTGTGGGTGTGACAGTGTGCATGGGTCTGACGCAGTATCTATGAGTGTGTGTGTGTGACGCAGTGTGTGTGGGTGTGACGCAGTGTGTGTCAGTGTGATGTAGTGTGTCTGGGTGTGCCACAGTGTGTGTGGGTGTGATGCAGTGTGTGTCAGTGTGACGCAGTGTGTGTGGGTGTGACACAGTCTGTATGGGATTGATGTAGTGTGTGTGGGTGTGACACATTGTGTGTGGGTGTGGCGCAGTGTGTGTGGATGTGACAGTGTGTGTGGGTGTGATGCAGTGTGTGTGGGAATGTGGGTGTGATGCAGTGTGTGTGGGTGTGATGCAGTGTATGTGGGTGTGATGCAGTGAGTGTGGGAATGTGGGTGTGATGCAGTGTGTGTGGGTGTGACACAGTGTGTGTGGGTGTGACGCAGTGTGTGGATGTGACAGTGTGTGTGGATGTGACAGTGTGTGTGGGTGTGATGCAGTGTGTGTGGGTGTGATGCAGTGAGTGTGGGAATGTGGGTGTGATGCAGTGAGTGTTGGTTTGATGGAGTGTGTGTGGGTGTGTGGGTGTGACGCAGTGTGTGTGGGTGTGACGCAGTGTGTGGGTGTGACACAGAGTGTCTGGATGTGATGCAATGTGTGCAGAGGAGAGGGTGTGACGTAGTGTATGTGGGTTTGTGGGTGTGACACAGTGTGTGTGGGTGTGACGCAGTTTGTGTGGGTGTGTGGGTGTGACGCAGTGTGTGTGGATGTGACAGTGTGTGTGGGTCTGACGCAGTGTCTATGAGTGTGTGCGTGTGATGCAGTGTGTGTCAGTGTGATGTAGTGTGTGTGGGTGTGACACAGTGTGTGTGGGTATGACAGTGTGCGTGGGTCTGACGCAGTGTGTGTGAGTGTGATGCAGTTTGTGTGGGTGTGTGGGTGTGACACAGTGTGTGCAGGTGTGATGCAGTGTGTGTGTGTGTGTGTGTGTGACACTGTGTGTGTGGGTGTGACAGTGTGCATGGGTCTGACGCAGTATCTATGAGTGTGTGTGTGTGACGCAGTGTGTGTGGGTGTGACGCAGTGTGTGTCAGTGTGATGTAGTGTGTCTGGGTGTGCCACAGTGTGTGTGGGTGTGATGCAGTGTGTGTCAGTGTGACGCAGTGTGTGTGGGTGTGACACAGTCTGTATGGGATTGATGTAGTGTGTGTGGGTGTGACACATTGTGTGTGGGTGTGGCGCAGTGTGTGTGGATGTGACAGTGTGTGTGGGTGTGATGCAGTGTGTGTGGGAATGTGGGTGTGATGCAGTGTGTGTGGGTGTGATGCAGTGTATGTGGGTGTGATGCAGTGAGTGTGGGAATGTGGGTGTGATGCAGTGTGTGTGGGTGTGACACAGTGTGTGTGGGTGTGACGCAGTGTGTGGATGTGACAGTGTGTGTGGATGTGACAGTGTGTGTGGGTGTGATGCAGTGTGTGTGGGTGTGATGCAGTGAGTGTGGGAATGTGGGTGTGATGCAGTGAGTGTTGGTTTGATGGAGTGTGTGTGGGTGTGTGGGTGTGATGCAGTGTGTGGGTGTTTGGCGCAGTGTGTGTGGGTGAGACGCAGTGTGTGTGGGTGTGATGCAGTGTGTGTGGGTGTGACGCAGTGTGTGTGGATGTGACGCAGTGTGTGTGGGTGTGACGCAGTGTGTGGGTGTGACACAGTGTGTGTGGATGTGATGCAATGTGTGCAGAGGAGAGGGTGTGACGTAGTGTATGTGGGTTTGTGGGTGTGACGCAGTTTGTGTGGGTGTGATGCAGTGTGTGTGTGTGTGTGACACAGTGTGTGTGGGTGTGACAGTGTGCACGGGTCTGACGCAGTATCTATGAGTGTGTGCGTGTGACGCAGTGTGTGTGAGTGTGATGCAGTTTGTGTGGGTGTGACACAGTGTGTGTGGGTGTGACACAGTGTGTGTTGGTGTGACGCAGTCTGTGTGGGTGTGACGCAGTGTGTGTGGGTGTGACACAGTGTGTGTGGGTGTGACGCAGTGTGTGTGGGTCTGACGCAGTGTGTGTGGGTCTGACGCAGTGTGTGTGGGTGTGATGCAGGGTGTGTGGCTGTGACGCAGTGTGTGTGGGTGTGATGTAGTGTGTGTTGGTGTGACGCAGTGTGTGTGGGTGTGACAGTCAGTATGGGAGTGATATAGTGTTTGTGGGTGTGACGGAGTCTGTGTGGGTGTGACAGTGTGTGTGGGTGTGACGCAGTGTGTGTGAGCGTGACGCAGTGTGTGTGGATGTGACGAAGTGTGTGTGGGTGTGACAGTGTGTGTGGATGTGATGAAGTGTGTGTGGATGTGACGAAGTGTGTGTGGGTGTGACAGTGTGTGTGGGTGTGACACAGTGTGTGTGGGTGTGACAGTGTGTGTGGATGTGACGAAGTGTGTGTGGGTGTGACAGTGTGTGTGGGTGTGACACAGTGTGTGGGTGTGACAGTGTGTGTGGATGTGACGAAGTGTGTGTGGGTGTGACAGTGTGTGTGGGTGTGACACAGTGTGTGGGTGTGACACAGTGTGTGTGGATATGACGAAGTGTGTGTGGGTGTGACAGTGTGTGTGGGTGTGACAGTGTGTGTGGATGTGACGAAGTGTGTGTGGGTGTGACAGTGTGTGTGGGTGTGACACAGTGTGTGTCGGTGTGACGCAGTCTGTGTGGGTGTGACACAGTTTGTGTGGGTGTGACGCAGTGCGTGTGGATGTGACAGTGTGTGTGGGTGTGATGCTGTGTGTGTGGGTGTGATGCAGTGTGTGGGGGTGCGACGCAGTGTGTGTGAGTGTGATGCAGTTTGTGTGGGTGTGACACATTGTGTGCTCAGTTGTGGTGCAGTTTGTGTAGGCGTGTAGGTGTGAAGCAGTGTGTACAGGTGTACGGGTGTGATGCAGTGTGTGTGGATCTGACGCAGTGTGTGTGGGTGTGACACAGATTATGTGGGTGTGCTGCAGTGTGTGTGGGTGTGACGCAGTGTATGTCGGTGTGATGCAGTGTGTGTGGGTGTGATGCAGTGTGTGTGAGTGTGATGCAGTTTGTGTGGGTGTGTGGGTGTGACACAGTGTGTGTGGGTGTGATGCAGTGTGTGTGTGTGTGACACAGTTTGTGTGGGTGTGACAGTGTGTGTGGGTGTGACGCAGTCTGTGTGGGTGTGACACAGTGTGTATGGGTGTGACGCAGTGTGTGTGGGTGTGATGCAGTGTGTGTGGGTGTGACGCAGTGTATGTCGGTGTGATGCAGTGTGTGTGGGTGAGATGCAGTTTGTGTGGGTGTGACACAGTGTGTGTGGGTGTGCGAGTGGGATGCAGTGTGTGTGGGTGTGCGAGTGTGATGCAATGTGTGGGTGTGACACAGTGTATTTGGGTGTGCGAGTGTGACGCAGTGTGTGTGGGTGTGTGGGTGTGACGCAGTGTGTGTGGGTGTGACGCAGTGTGTGGGTGTGACACAGTGTGTGTGGATGTGATGCAGTGTGTGCAGAGGAGAGGGTGTGATGTAGTGTATGTGGGTTTGTGGGTGTGACGCAGTTTGTGTGGGTGTGACACAGTGTGTGTGGGTGTGGCGCAGTTTGTGTGGGTGTGTGGGTGTGACACAGTGTGTGTGGGTGTGACGCAGTGTGTGTGGATGTGACAGTGTGTGTGGGTGTGATGCTGTGTGTGTGGGTCTGATGCAGTGTGAGTGGGAATGTGGGTCTGACGCAGTGTGTGTGGGTGTGATGCAGTGCGTGCGTGTGATGCAGTGTGTGTGAGTGTGATGCACTGTGTGTGGGTGTGACGCAGTGTGTGTGGGTGTCACACAGTCTGTTTGGGAGTGATGTAGTGTGTGTGGGTGTGATGCAGTGTGTGTGGGTGTGATGCAGTGTGTGTGGGTGTCACACAGTCTGTTTGGGAGTGATGTAGTGTGTGTGGGTGTGACGCAGTGTGTGTGTGTGTGACAGTGTGTGTGGGTGTGATGCAGTGTGTGTGGATGTGACGCAGTCTTTGTGGGTGTGACACAGTGTGTGTGGGAGTGACGCAATCTGTGTGGGTGTGACACAGTGTGTTTGGGTGTGACGCAGTGTGTGTGGGTGTGACGCAGTGTGTGTGTGTGACGCAGTATGTGTGGGTGTGTAGTTGGGACGCAGAGAGTGTGGGTGTGACGCAGTGTGTGTCGGTGTGTAGTTGTGATGCAGAGAGTGTGGATCTGACGCAGTGTGTGTGGGTGTGTGGGTGTGACACAGTGTATGTGGATGTGTGGGTGTGACGCAGTGTGTGCGGCTGTGTGGGTGTGACGCAGTGTATGTGGGTGTGATGCAGTGTGTGGGCGTGACACGGTGTGTGTGGGTGTTATGCAGTGTGTGTGGGTGTGTGGGTGTGATGCAGTGTGTGTGTGTGACGCAGAGTGTGTGGGTGTGATGCAGTTGTGTGGGTGTGACAAAGTGTGTGTGGGTGTGACGCAGTGTGTGTGGGTGTGAAGCGGTGTGAAGCAGTGTGTGTGGGTGTGACGCAGTGTGTGTGGGTGTGACGCAGTGTGTGCGGGTGTGACGCAGTGTGTGCGAGTGTGACGCAGTGTGTGGGGGTGTGACACAGTGTGTGTGGGTGTGATGCAGTGTATGTGGGTGTGTGGGTGTGACGCAGTGTGTGCGGGTGTGTGGGTGTGACGCAGTGTGTCTGGGTGTGATGCAGTGTGTGTGGGTGTGATGCAGTGCGTGTGGGTGTGATGTAGTGTGTGGGTGTGACGCAATGTGTGTGGATGTGATGCAGTGTGTGCAGAGGAGAGGGTGTAACGTAGTGTATGTGGGTTTGTGGGTGTGACGCAGTTTGTGTGGGTGTGACACAGTGTGTGTGGGTGTGATGCAGTTTGTGTGGGTGTGTGGGTGTGACACAGTGTGTGTGGGAGTGACACAGTGTGTGTGGGTGTGACGCAGTGTGTGTGGATGTGACAGTGTGTGTGGGTGTGATGCTGTGTGTGTGGGTCTGATGCAGTGTGAGTGGGAATGTGGGTCTGACGCAGTGTGTGTGGGTGTGATACTGGGTGTGTGGGTGTGATGCAGTGTGTGTGGGTGTGATGCAGTGTGTGTGGGTGTGATGCAGTGTGTGTGTGGGTGTGATGCAGTGCGTGCGAGTGTGATGCAGTGTGTGTGGCTGTGACGCAGTGTGTGTGGGTGTGATGCTGTGTGTGTGGGTGTGATGCAGTGTGTGTGGGTGTGACGCAGTGTGTGTGGGTGTCACACAGTCTCTTTGGGAGTGATGTAGTGTGTGTGGGTGTGACGCAGTGTGTGTGTGTGTGACAGAGTGTGTGGGTGTGACACAGTGTGTGTGGGTGTGATGCAGTGTGTGTGTGTGTGACGCAGTATGTGTGGGTGTGTAGTTGGGACGCAGAGAGTGTGGGTGTGACGCAGTGTGTGTGGGTGTGTAGTTGTGACGCAGAGTGTGGATCTGATGCAGTGTGTGTGGGTGTGTGGGTGTGACACAGTGTATGTGGGTGTGTGGGTGTGACGCAGTGTGTGGGTGTGACGCAGAGTGTGTGGGTGTGACGCAGAGTGTGTGGGTGTGACGCAGAGTGCGTGGGTGTGACGCAGTGTGTGTGGGTGTGATGCAGTGTGTGTGGGTGTGATGCTGTGTGTGGGTGTGATGCAGTGTGAGTGGGTGTGATGCAGTGTGTGCGTGTGACGCAGTGTGTGTGGGTGTGATGCAGTGTGTGCGTGTGACGCAGTGTGTGTGAGTGTGATGCAGTTTGTGTGGGTGTGATGCAGTGTGTGGGTGTGACGCAGTGTGTGTGAGTGTGATGCAGTTTGTGTGGGTGTGATGCAGTGTGTGCGTGTGACGCAGTGTGTGTGGGTGTGATGCAGTGTGTGCGTGTGACGCAGTGTGTATGGGTGTGATGCAGTGTGTGCGTGTGACACAGTGTGTGTGAGTGTGATGCAGTTTGTGTGGGTGTGACGCAGTGTGTGCGTGTGACGCAGTGTGTGTGGGTGTGATGCAGTGTGTGTGGCTGTGACGCAGTGTGTGTGTGTGTCACACAGTCTGTATGGGAGTGATATAGTGTGTGTGGGTGTGATGCAGTGTGTGTGTATGTGATAGTGTGTGTGGGAGTGATGCAGTGTGTGTGGGTGTGATGCAGTGTGTGTGGATCTGATGCAGTGTGTGTGGGTGTTATGCAGTGTGTGTGGGTGTGATGCAGTCTGTGTGGGTGTGACACAGTTTGTGTGGGTGTGACGCAGTGCGTGTGGGTGTGACGCAGTGCATGTGGGTGTGATGTAGTGTGTGGGTGTGACGCAATGTGTGTGGATGTGATGCAGTGTGTGCAGAGGAGAGGGTGTAACGTAGTGTATGTGGTTTGTGGGTGTGACGCAGTTTGTGTGGGTGTGTGGGTGTGACACAGTATGTGTGGGTGTGATGCAGTTTGTGTGGGTGTGTGGGTGTGACACAGTGTGTGTGGGAGTGACACAGTGTGTGTGGATGTGACAGTGTGTGTGGATGTGACAGTGTGTGTGGGTGTGATGCTGTGTGTGTGGGTCTGATGCAGTGTGAGTGGGAATGTGGGTCTGACGCAGTGTGTGTGGGTGTGATACTGGGTGTGTGGGTGTGATACTGGGTGTGTGGGTGTGATGCAGTGTGTGTGGGTGTGATGCAGTGTGTGTGGGTGTGATGCAGTGCGTGCGTGTGATGCAGTGTGTGTGGCTGTGACGCAGTGTGTGTGGCTGTGACGCAGTGTGTGTGGGTGTAATGCTGTGTGTGTGGGTGTGATGCAGTGTGTGTGGGTGTGACGCAGTGTGTGTGGGTGTCACACAGTCTCTTTGGGAGTGATGTATTGTGTGTGGGTGTGACGCAGTGTGTGTGTGTGTGACAGAGTGTGTGGGTGTGACACAGTGTGTGTGGGTGTGATGCAGTGTGTGTGTGTATGACGCAGTATGTGTGGGTGTGTAGTTGGGACGCAGAGAGTGTGGGTGTGACACAGTGTGTGTGGGTGTGTAGTTGTGACGCAGAGAGTGTGGATCTGACGCAGTGTGTGTGGGTGTGTGGGTGTGACACAGTGTATGTGGGTGTGTGGGTGTGACGCAGTGTCTGGGTGTGACGCAGTGTGCGTGGGTGTGACGCAGTGTGTGTGGGTGTGACGCAGTGTGTGTGGGTGTGACGCAGTGTGTGTGGGTGTGATGCAGTGTGTGTGGGTGTGATGCTGTGTGTGGGTGTGATGCAGTGTGAGTGGGTGTGATGCAGTGTGTGCGTGTGACGCAGTGTGTGTGAGTGTGATGCAGTTTGTGTGGGTGTGATGCAATGTGTGTGGGTGTGATGCAGTGTGTGCGTGTGACGCAGTGTGTGTGAGTGTGATGCAGTTTGTGTGGGTGTGATGCAGTGTGTGCGTGTGACGCAGTGTGTGTGAGTGTGATGCAGTTTGTGTGTGTGTGATGCAGTGTGTGCGTGTGACGCAGTGTGTGTGAGTGTGATGCAGTTTGTGTGGGTGTGATGCAATGTGTGTGGGTGTGATGCAGTGTTTGCGTGTGACGCAGTGTGTGTGAGTGTGATGCAGTTTGTGTGGGTGTGATGCAGTGTGTGCGTGTGACGCAGTGTGTGTGAGTGTGATGCAGTTTGTGTGGGTGTGATGCAGTGTGTGCGTGTGACGCAGTGTGTGTGGGTGTGATGCAGTGTGTGCGTGTGACGCAGTGTGTGTGGGTGTGATGCAGTCTGTGTGGGTGTGACACAGTTTGTGTGGGTGTGACGCAGTGCGTGTGGATGTGACAGTGTGTGTGAGTGTGATGCAGTTTGTGTGGGTGTGATACTGTGTGTGTGGGTGTGTGGGTGTGACGCAGTGTGTGTGGGTGTGACACATTGTGTGTGGGTGTGTGAGTGGGATGCAGTGTGTGTGGGTGTGCGAGTGCGATGCAGTGTGTGTGGATGTGACACATTGTGTGCTCAGTTGTGGTGCAGTTTGTGTAGGCGTGTAGGTGTGAAGCAGTGTGTACAGGTGTACGGGTGTGATGCAGTGTGTGTGGATCTGACGCAGTGTGTGTGGTTGTGGGTTTGATGCAGTGTGTGTGGGTGTGACACAGAATGTGGGTGTGACACAGATTATGTGGGTGTGCTGCAGTGTGTGTGGGTGTGACGCAGTGTATGTCGGTGTGATGCAGTGTGTGTGGGTGTGATGCAGTGTGTGTGTGTGTGACACAGTTTGTGTGGGTGTGACAGTGTGTGTGGGTGTGACGCAGTCTGTGTGGGTGTGACACAGTGTGTATGGGTGTGACGCAGTGTGTGTGGGTGTGATGCAGTGTGTGTGGGTGTGACGCAGTGTATGTCGGTGTGATGCAGTGTGTGTGGGTGAGATGCAGTTTGTGTGGGTGTGACACAGTGTGTGTGGGTGTGCGAGTGGGATGCAGTGTGTGTGGGTGTGCGAGTGTGATGCAGTGTGTGGGTGTGACACAGTGTATTTGGGTGTGCGAGTGTGACGCAGTGTGTGTGGGTGTGTGGGTGTGACGCAGCGTGTGTGGGTGTGACGCAGTGTGTGGGTGTGACACAGTGTGTGTGGATGTGATGCAGTGTGTGCAGAGGAGAGGGTGTGACGTAGTGTATGTGGGTTTGTGGGTGTGACGCAGTTTGTGTGGGTGTGTGGGTGTGACGCAGTGTGTGTGGGTGTGATGCAGTTTGTGTGGGTGTGTGGGTGTGACACAGTGTGTGTGGGTGTGACACAGTGTGCGTGGGTGTGATGCAGTGTGTGTGTGTGTGACACAGTTTGTGTGGGTGTGACAGTGTGTGTGGGTGTGACGCAGTCTGTGTGGGTGTGACACAGTGTGTATGGGTGTGACGCAGTGTGTGTGGGTGTGATGCAGTGTGTGTGGGTGTGACGCAGTGTATGTCGGTGTGATGCAGTGTGTGTGGGTGAGATGCAGTTTGTGTGGGTGTGACACAGTGTGTGTGGGTGTGCGAGTGGGATGCAGTGTGTGTGGGTGTGCGAGTGTGATGCAGTGTGTGGGTGTGACACAGTGTATTTGGGTGTGCGAGTGTGACGCAGTGTGTGTGGGTGTGTGGGTGTGACGCAGCGTGTGTGGGTGTGACGCAGTGTGTGGGTGTGACACAGTGTGTGTGGATGTGATGCAGTGTGTGCAGAGGAGAGGGTGTGACGTAGTGTATGTGGGTTTGTGGGTGTGACGCAGTTTGTGTGGGTGTGTGGGTGTGACGCAGTGTGTGTGGGTGTGATGCAGTTTGTGTGGGTGTGTGGGTGTGACACAGTGTGTGTGGGTGTGACACAGTGTGTGTGGGTGTGATGCAGTGTGTGTGGATGTGACAGTGTGAGTGGGTCTGATGCTGTGTGTGTGGGTCTGATGCTGTGTGTGTGGGTCTGACGCATGGTGTGTGGGTGTGATGCAGTGCGTGCGTGTGATGCAGTGTGTGTGAGTGTGATGCATTTTGTGTGGGTGTGACGCACTGTGTGTGGGTGTGACGCAGTGTGTGTGCGTGTTATGCAGTGTGTGTGGGTGTGTGGGTGTGATGCAGTGTGTGGCTGTGACGCAGTTGTGTGGGTGTGACAAAGTGTGTGTGGGTGTGACGCAGTGTGTGTGGGTGTGAAGCGGTGTGTATGGGTGTGTGGGTGTGACGCAGTGTGTGTGGGTGTGACGCAGAGTGTGTGGGTGTGACGCAGTGTGTGCGGGTGTGACGCAGTGTGTGGGGGTGTGACACAGTGTGTGTGGGTGTGATGCAGTGTATGTGGGTGTGTGGGTGTGACGCAGTGTGTGCGGGTGTGTGGGTGTGACGCAGTGTGTCTGGGTGTGATGCAGTGTGTGTGGGTGTGATGTAGTGTGTGGGTGTGACGCAATGTGTGTGGATGTGATGCAGTGTGTGCAGAGGAGAGGGTGTAACGTAGTGTATGCGGGTTTGTGGGTGTGACGCAGTTTGTGTGGGTGTGTGGGTGTGACACAGTGTGTGTGGGTGTGATGCAGTTTGTGTGGGTGTGACACAGTGTGTGTGGGAGTGACACAGTGTGTGTGGGTGTGACGCAGTGTGTGTGGATGTGACAGTGTGTGTGGGTGTGATGCTGTGTGTGTGGGTCTGATGCAGTGTGAGTGGGAATGTGGGGCTGACGCAGTGTGTGTGGGTGAGATACTGGGTGTGTGGGTGTGATACTGGGTGTGTGGGTGTGATGCAGTGTGTGTGGGTGTGATGCAGTGCTTGCGTGTGATGCAGTGTGTGTGAGTGTGATGCAGTGTGTGTGGCTGTGACGCAGTGTGTGTGGGTGTGATGCTGTGTGTGTAGGTGTGATGCTGTGTGTGTGGGTGTGACGCAGTGTGTGTGGGTGTCACACAGTCTCTTTGGGAGTGATGTAGTGTGTGGGTGTGACGCAGTGTGTGTGTGTGTGACAGAGTGTGTGGGTGTGATGCAGTGTGTGTGTGTGTGACGCAGTATGTGTGGGTGTGTGGGTGTGACACAGTGTGTGTGGGTGTGACGCAGTTTGTGTGGGTGTGTGGGTGTGACACAGTGTGTGTGGGTGTGACGCAGTGTGTGTGGATGTGACAGTCTGTGTGGGTGTGATGCTGTGTGTGTGGGTCTGATGCAGTGTGAGTGGGAATGTGGGTCTGACGCAGTGTGTGTGGGTGTGATGCAGTGTGTGTGGGTGTGATGCAGTGTGTGTGAGTGTGATGCAGTTTGTGTGGGTGTGACGCACTGTGTGTGGGTGTGACGCAGTGTGTGTGGGTGTCACAGAGTCTGTTTGGGAGTGATGTAGTGTGTGTGGGTGTGACACAGTGTGTGTGGGTGTGACGCAGTGTGTGTGGGTGTCACACAGTCTGTTTGGGAGTGATGTAGTGTGTGTGGGTGTGACGCAGTGTGTGTGTGTGTGTGACAGTGTGTGTGGGTGTGATGCAGTGTGTGTGGATGTGACGCAGTCTTTGTGGGTGTGACACAGTGTGTGTGGGAGTGACGCAATCTGTGTGGGTGTGACACAGTGTGTTTGGGTGTGACGCAGTGTGTGTGGGTGTGACGCAGTATGTGTGTGTGACGCAGTATGTGTGGGTGTGTAGTTGGGACGCAGAGAGTGTGGGTGTGACGCAGTGTGTGTCGATGTGTAGTTGTGATGCAGAGAGTGTGGATCTGACGCAGTGTGTGTGGGTGTGTGGGTGTGACGCAGTGTGTGCGGCTGTGTGGGTGTGACGCAGTGTATGTGGGTGTGATGCAGTGTGTGGGTGTGACACAGTGTGTGTGGGTGTTATGCAGTGAGTGTGGGTGTGTGGGTGTGATGCAGTGTGTGGGTGTGACGCAGAGTGTGTGGGTGTGACACAGTGTGTGTGGGTGTGATGCAGTGTGTGTGTGTGTGACACAGTATGTGTGGGTGTGTAGTTGGGACGCAGAGAGTGTGAGTGTGACGCAGTGTGTGTGGGTGTGTAGTTGTGACGCAGAGAGTGTGGATCTGACGCAGTGTGTGTGGGTGTGTGTGTGTGTGACACAGTGTATGTGGGTGTGTGGGTGTGACGCAGTGTGTGGGTGTGACGCAGAGTGTGTGGGTGTGACGCAGTGTGCGTGGGTGTGACGCAGTGTGCGTGGGTGTGAAGCAGTGTGTGTGGGTGTGAAGCAGTGTGTGTGGGTGTGATGCAGTGTGTGTGGGTGTGAAGCGGTGTGTATGGGTGTGTTGGTGTGACGCAGTGTGTGTGGGTGTGACGCAGTGTGTGTGGGTGAGACGCGGTGTGTATGGGTGTGCGGGGTGACGCAGTGTGTGTGGGCGTGACACAGTGTGTGTGGGTGTGATGTAGTGGGTGTGGGTGTGATGCAGTGTATGTGGGTGTGTGGGTGTGACGCAGTGTGTGCGGGTGTGTAGGTGTGACGCAGTGTGTCTGGGTGTGATGCAGTGTGTGTGGGTATGAACAGTGTGTGTGGGTGTGACGTAGTGTGTGGGTGTGATGCAGTGCGTGTGGGTGTGATGTAGTGTGTGGGTGTGACGCAGTGTGTCTGGGTGTGATGCAGTGTGTGTGGGTGTGATACAGTGTGTGTGGGTCTGACGTAGTGTGTGGGTGTGATGCAGTGCGTGAGGGTGTGATGTAGTGTGTGGGTGTGACGCAATGTGTGTGGGTGTGATGTAGTGTGTGGGTGTGACGCAATGTGTGTGGGTGTGATGCTGTGTGCGCGGGTGTGATGCTGTGTGCGCGGGTGTGACGCAGTGTGTGTGGGTGTGACGCAGTGTGTGTGGGTGTGACGCAGTGTGTGTGGCTGTCACACAGTCTGTTTGGGAGTGATGTAGTGTGTGTGGGTGTGACGCAGTGTGTGTGTGTGTGTGACAGTGTGTGTGGGTGTGATGCAGTGTGTGTGGATGTGACGCAGTCTTTGTGGGTGTGATGCAGTGTGTGTGGATGTGACGCAGTCTTTGTGGGTGTGACACAGTGTGTTTGGGTGTGACGCAGTGTGTGTGGGTGTGACGCAGTGTGTGTGTGTGACGCAGTATGTGTGGGTGTGTAGTTGGGACGCAGAGAGTGTGGGTGTGACGCAGTGTGTGTCGATGTGTAGTTGTGATGCAGAGAGTGTGGATCTGACGCAGTGTGTGTGGGTGTGTGGGTGTGACACAGTGTATGTGGGTGTGTGGGTGTGACGCAGTGTGTGCGGCTGTGTGGGTGTGACGCAGTGTATGTGGGTGTGATGCAGTGTGTGGGTGTGACACAGTGTGTGTGGGTGTTATGCAGTGAGTGTGGGTGTGTGGGTGTGATGCAGTGTGTGGGTGTGACGCAGAGTGTGTGGGTGTGACACAGTGTGTGTGGGTGTGATGCAGTGTGTGTGTGTGTGACACAGTATGTGTGGGTGTGTAGTTGGGACGCAGAGAGTGTGGGTGTGACGCAGTGTGTGTGGGTGTGTGGGTGTGACGCAGAGAGTGTGGATCTGACGCAGTGTGTGTGGGTGTGTGTGTGACACAGTGTATGTGGGTATGTGGGTGTGACGCAGTGTGTGGGTGTGACGCAGAGTGTGTGGGTGTGACGCAGTGTGCGTGGGTGTGACGCAGTGTGTGTGGGTGTGAAGCAGTGTGTGTGGGTGTGAAGCAGTGTGTGTGGGTGTGATGCAGTGTGTGTGGGTGTGAAGCGGTGTGTATGGGTGTGTTGGTGTGACGCAGTGTGTGTGGGTGTGATGTAGTGGGTGTGGGTGTGATGCAGTGTATGTGGGTGTGTGGGTGTGACGCAGTGTGTGCGGGTGTGTAGGTGTGACGCAGTGTGTCTGGGTGTGATGCAGTGTGTGTGGGTATGAACAGTGTGTGTGGGTGTGACGTAGTGTGTGGGTGTGATGCAGTGCGTGTGGGTGTGATGTAGTGTGTGGGTGTGACGCAGTGTGTCTGGGTGTGATGCAGTGTGTGTGGGTGTGATACAGTGTGTGTGGGTGTGACATAGTGTGTGGGTGTGATGCAGTGCGTGAGGGTGTGATGTAGTGTGTGGGTGTGACGCAATGTGTGTGGGTGTGATGTAGTGTGTGGGTGTGACGCAATGTGTGTGGGTGTGATGCTGTGTGCGCGGGTGTGATGCTGTGTGCGCGGGTGTGACGCAGTGTGTGTGGGTGTGACGCAGTGTGTGTGGGTGTGACGCAGCCTGTGTGGGTGTGATGCAGTGTGTGTGGGTGTGATGCAGTGTGTGTGGGTGTGACACATTATGTGTGGGTGTGACAGTGTGTGTGGGTGTGACGCAGTCTGTGTGGGTGTGACACAGTGTGTATGGGTGTGACGCAGTGTGTGTGGGTGTGATGCAGTGTGTGTGGATGTGATGCAGTGTGTGTGAGTGTGATGCAGTTTGTGTGGGTGTGTGGGTGTGACACAGTGTGTGCGGGTGTGATGCAGTGTGTGTGTGTGTGACGCAGTTTGTGTGGGTGTGCCAGTGTGTGTGGGTGTGACACAGTCTTTGTGGGTGTGACACAGTGTGTACGGGTGTGACGCAGTGTGTGTGGGTGTGATGCAGTGTGTGTGGGTGTGACGCGGTGTATGTCGGTGTGATGCAGTGTGTGTGGGTGAGATGCAGTTTGTGTGGGTGTGACACAGTGTGTGTGGGTGTGCGAGTGGGATGCAATGTGTGTGGGTGTGCGAGTGTGATGCAGTGTGTGGGTGTGACACAGTGAGTGTGGGTGTGACGCAGTTTGTGTGGGTGTGTGGGTGTGACACAGTGTGTGTGGGTGTGACGCAGTTTGTGTGGGTGTGTGGGAGTGACACAGTGTGTGTGGGAGTGACACAGTGTGTGTGGATGTGACAGTGTGTGTGCGTTTGACGCAGTGTGTGTGGATGTGACAGTGTGTGTGGGTGTGACGCAGTGTGTGTGGGTGTGACACAGTGTGTGTGGATGTGACAGCGTGTGTGGGTGTGATGCTGTGTGTGTGGGTCTGATGCAGTGTGAGTGGGAATGTGGGTCTGACGCAGTGAGTGTGGGTGTGATACTGGGTGTGTGGGTGTGACGCAGTGTGTGTGGGTGTGATGCAGTGCGTGCATGTGATGCAGTGTGTGTGAGTGTGATGCATTTTGTGTGGGTGTGACGCACTGTGTGTGGGTGTGATGCTGTGTGTGTGGGTGTGATGCAGTGTGTGTGGCTGTGACGCAGTGTGTGTGGGTGTCACACAGTCTGTTTGGGAGTGATGTAGTGTGTGTGGGTGTGACGCAGTGTGTGTGTGTGTGACAGTGTGTGTGGGTGTGATGCAGTGTGTGTGGATGTGACGCAATCTGTTTGGCTGTGACACAGTGTGTGTGGGTGTGATGCAGTGTGTGTGTGTGTGACGCAGTATGTGTGGGTGTGTAGTTGGGACGCAGAGAGTGTGGGTGTGACACAGTGTGTGTGGGATTGACGCAATCTGTGTGGGTGTGACACAGTGTGTGTGGGTGTGATGCAGTGTGTGTGGGTGTGACGCAGTGTGTGTGTGTGTGACGCAGTATGTGTGCGTGTGTAGTTGTGACGCAGAGAGTGTGGATCTGACACAGTGTCTGTGGGTGTGTGGGTGTGACACAGTGTATGTGGGTGTGTGGGTGTGACGCAGTGTGTGCGGGTGTGTGGGTGTGACGCAGTGTATGTGGGTGTGATGCAGTGTGTGGGTGTGACACAGTGTGTGTGGGTGTGACGCAGTGTGTGTGGGTGTGACAAAGTGTGTGTGGGTGTGACGCAGTGTGTGTGGATGTGAAGCGGTGTGTATGGGTGTGTGGGTGTGACGCAGTGTGTGTGGGTGTGACGCAGAGTGTGTGGGTGTGACGCAGTGTGTGCGGGTGTGACGCAGTGTGTGGGGGTGTGACACAGTGTGTGTGGGTGTGATGTAGTGGGTGTGGGTGTGATGCAGCGTATGTGGGTGTGTGGGTGTGACGCAGTGTGTGCGGGTGTGTGGGTGTGACGCAGTGTGTCTGGGTGTGATGTAGTTTGTGTGGGTGTGATGCAGTGCGTGTGGGTGTGATGTAGTGTGTGGGTGTGACGCTGTGTGTGGGTGTGACACAGTGTGTGTGGATGTGATGCAGTGTGTGCAGAGGAGAGGGTGTGACGTAGTGTATGTGGGTTTGTGAGTGTGACGCAGTTTGTGTGGGTGTGACACAGTGTGTGTGGGTGTGACGCAGTTTGAGTGGGTGTGTCGGTGTGACACAGTGTGTGTGGGTGTGACACAGTGTGTGTGGGTGTGACGCAGTGTGTGTGGATGTGACAGTGTGTGTGGATGTGACAGTGTGTGTGGGTGTGATGCTGTGTGTGTGGGTCTGATGCAGTGTGAGTGGGAATGTGGGTCTGATGCAGTGTGTGTGGGTGTGATACTGGGTGTGTGGGTGTGACGCAGTGTGTGTGGGTGTGACGCAGTGTGTGTGGGTGTGATGCAGTGCGTGCGTGTGATGCAGTGTGTGTGAGTGTGATGCAGTTTGTGTGGGTGTGAAGCGGTGTGTATGGGTGTGACGCAGTGTGTGCGGGTGTGACGCAGAGTGTATGGGTGTGACGCAGTGTGTGCGGGTGTGACGCAGTGTGTGCGGGTGTGACGCAGAGTGTATGGGTGTGACGCAGTGTGTGCGGGTGTGACGCAGTGTGTGCGGGTGTGATGCAGAGTGTGTGGGTGTGACGCAGTGTGTGCGGGTGTGACGCAGTGTGTGGGGGTGTGAAGCAGAGTGTGTGGGTGTGACGCAGTGTGTGCGGGTGTGACGCAGTGTGTGGGGGTGTGACACAGTGTGTGTGGGTGTGACGTAGTGGGTTTGGGTGTGATGCAGTGTATGTGGGTGTGTGGGTGTGACGCAGTGTGTGCGGGTGTGTGGGTGTGACGCAGTGTGTCTGGGTGTGATGCAGTGTGTGTGGGTGTGATGCAGTGCGTGTGCGTGTGATGTAGTGTGTGGGTGTGACGCAATGTGTGTGGATGTGATGCAGTGTGTGCAGAGGAGAGGGTGTAACGTAGTGTATGTGGGTTTGTGGGTGTGACGCAGTTTGTGTGGGTGTGTGGGTGTGACACAGTGTGTGTGGGTGTGATGCAGTTTGTGTGGGTGTGTGGGTGTGACACAGTGTGTGTGGGTGTGACACAGTGTGTGTGGGAGTGACACAGTGTGTGTGGGTGTGACGCAGTGTGTGTGGATGTGACAGTGTGTGTGGGTGTGATGCTGTGTGTGTGGGTCTGATGCAGTGTGAGTGGGAATGTGGGTCTGACGCAGTGTGTGTGGGTGTGATACTGGGTGTGTGGGTGTGATGCAGTGTGTGTGGGTGTGATGCAGTGTGTGTGGCTGTGACGCAGTGTGTGTGGGTGTGATGCTGTGTGTGTGGGTGTGATGCAGTGTGTGTGGGTGTGACGCAGTGTGTGTGGGTGTCACACAGTCTGTTTGGGAGTGATGTAGTGTGTGTGGGTGTGACGCAGTGTGTGTGTGTGTGACAGTGTATGTGGGTGTGACACAGTGTGTGTGGGAGTGATGCAATCTGTGTGGGTGTGACACAGTGTGTGTGGGTGTGATGCAGTGTGTGTGGGTGTGATGCTGTGGGTGTGTGACGCAGTATGTGTGGGTGTGTAGTTGGGACGCAGAGAGTGTGGGCGTGATGCAGTGTGTGTGGGTGTGTACTTGTGACGCAGAGAGTGTGGATCTGACGCAGTGTGTGTGGGTGTGACACAGTGTATGCGGGTGTGATGCAGTGTGTGGGTGTGACACAGTGTGTGTGGGTGTTATGCAGTGTGTGTGGGTGTGTGGGTGTGATGCAGTGTGTGGGTGTGATGCAGTGTGTGGGTGTGACGCAGAGTGTGTGGGTGTGACGCAGTGTGTGTGGGTGTGAAGCGGTGTGTATGGGTGTGAAGCGGTGTGTATGGGTGTGAAGCGGTGTGTATGGGTGTGTGGGTGTGACGCAGTGTGTGTGGGTGTGACGCAGAGTGTGTGGGTGTGACGCAGTGTGTGTGGGTGTGACGCAGAGTGTGTGGGTGTGACGCAGTGTGTGTGGGTGTGACGCAGTGTGTGTGGGTGTGACGCAGTGTGTGGGGGTGTGACACAGTGTGTGTGGGTGTGATGTAGTGGGTGTGGGTGTGATGCATTGTATGTGGGTGTGTGGGTTTGACGCAGTGTGTGCGGGTGTGTGGGTGTGACGCAGTGTGTCTGGGTGTGATGCAGTGTGTGTGGGTGTGATACAGTGTGTGTGGGTGTGACGTAGTGTGTGGGTGTGACGCAATGTGTGTGGGTGTGATGCTGTGTGCGCGGGTGTGATGCAGTGTGTGTGGGTGTGACACATTATGTGTGGGTGTGACACAGTGTGCATGGGTGTGACGCAGTGTGTGTGGGTGTGACACATTATGTGTGGGTGTGACACAGTGTGCATGGGTGTGACACAGTGTGCATGGGTGTGACGCAGTGTGTGCGGGGTTGATGCAGTGTGTGTGGGTGTGACACAGTGTGTGCGGGCATGATGCAGTGAGTGTGGGAATGTGGGTGTGATGCAGTGAGTGTGGGTGTTTTGCAGTGTGTGTGGGTGTGATGCAGTGTGTGTGGGTGTGTCACAGTGTGTGTGGGTGTGTCACAGTGTGTGTGGGTGTGTCGCAGTGTATGTGGGTGTGTCGCAGTGTGTGTGGGTGTGAAGCAGTATGTGTGGGTGTGACACAGTGTGTGTAGGTGTGACGCAGTATGTGTGGGTGTGACACAGTGTGTGTGGATGTGATGCAGTGTGTATGGGTGTGATGCAGTGTGTGTGGGTGTGAAGCAGTGTGTGTGGGTGTGTGGACATGACACAGTTTGTGGGGGTGTGCAGGAGTTATGCAGAGTGTGTGGGTGTGATGCAGTGGGTGTGACACAGTGTGTGTGGGTGTGATGCAGTGGGTGTGACACAGTGTGTGTGGGTGTGATGCAGCGTGTTTTGAAAAGTGGGTGTGTGCGGGTGTGACAGTGTGTGTGGGTGTGGCGCTGTGTGTGTGGGTGTATCACAGTGTGTGTGAGTGTGACACAGTGTGTGTGAGTGTGACACAGTGTGTGTGGGTGTAATGCAGTGTGTGTGGATGTGATGCAGTCTGTGCAGGTGTGTGGGTGTGATACAGTGTGTGTGGGTGTGATGCAGTGTGAGTGGGAATGTGGGTCTGACGCAGTGTGTGTGGGTGTGATACTGTGTGTGTGGGTGTGTGGGTGTGACGCAATGTGTGTGGGTGTGATGCAGTGTGTGCGTGTGACGCAGTGTGTGTGTGTGTGACGCAGTGTGTGTGGATGTCACACAGTGTGTATGGGAGTGATATAGTGTGTGTGGGTGTGATGCAGTGTGTGTGTGTGTGACAGTGTGTGTGGGTGTGATGCAGTGTGTGTGGGTGTGACACAGTCTGTGTGGGTGTGGCGCAGTCTGTGTGGGTGTGACACAGTGTGTGTGGGTGTGACGCAGTGTGTATGGGAGTGATATAGTGTGTGTGGGTGTGACGCAGTGTGTGTGTGTGTGACAGTGTGTGTGGGTGTGACGCAGTGTGTGTGGGTGTGACGCAGTGTGTGTGGGTGTGACGCAGTCTGTGTGGGTGTGACGCAGTGTGTGTGGATGTGACAGTGTGTGTGGGTGTGATACAGTGTGTGTGGGTGTGATGCAGTGTGAGTGGGAATGTGGGTCTGACGCAGTGTGTGTGGGTGTGATACTGTGTGTGTGTGTGTGTGGGTGTGACACAGTGTGTGTGGGTGTGATGCAGTGTGTGCGTGTGACGCAGTGTGTGTGGGTGTGACGCAGTGTGTGTGGGTGTCACACAGTGTGTATGGGAGTGATATAGTGTGTGTGGGTGTGACGCAGTGTGTGTGGGTGTGACGCAGTGTGTGTGGGTGTGACGCAGTCTGTGTGGGTGTGACACAGTGTGTGTGGGTGTGACGCAGTGTGTGTGGATGTGACAGTGTGTGTGGGTGTGATGCAGTGTGTGTGAGTGTGATGCAGTTTGTGTGGGTGTGCGAGTGCGATGCAGTGTGTGTGGGTGTGACACATTGTGTGTGGGTGTGTGAGTGCGATGCAGTGTGTGTGGGTGTGACACATTGTGTGTGGGTGTGTGAGTGCGATGCAGTGTGTGTGGGTGTGACACATTGTGTGCTCAGTTGTGGTGCAGTTTGTGTAGGCGTGTAGGTGTGAAGCAGTGTGTACAGGTGTACGGGTGTGATGCAGTGTGTGTGGATCTGACGCAGTGTGTGTGGGTGTGACACAGATTATGTGTGTGTGCTGCAGTGTGTGTGGGTGAGATGCAGTGTGTGTGAGTGTGATGCAGTTTGTGTGGGTGTGATGCAGTGCGTGTGAGTGTGATGCAGTTTGTGTGGGTGTGTGGGTGTGACACAGTGTGTGCGGGTGTGATGCAGTGTGTGTGTGTGTGACGCAGTTTGTGTGGGTGTGACAGTGTGTGTGGGTGTGACGCAGTCTGTGTGGTTGTGACACAGTATGTATGGGTGTGACGCAGTGTGTGTGGGTGTGATGCAGTGTGTGTGGGTGTGACGCAGTGTATGTCGGTGTGATGCAGTGTGCGTGGGTGAGATGCAGTTTGTGTGGGTGTGACACAGTGTGTGTGGGTGTGCGAGTGGGATGCAGTGTGTGTGGGTGTGCGAGTGTGATGCAGTGTGTGGGTGTGACACAGTGTATTTGGGTGTGCGAGTGTGACGCAGTGTGTGTGGGTGTGTGGGTGTGACGCAGCGTGTGTGGGTGTGACGCAGTGTGTGGGTGTGACACAGTGTGTGTGGATGTGATGCAGTGTGTGCAGAGGAGAGGGTGTGACGTAGTGTATGTGGGTTTGTGGGTGTGATGCAGTTTGTATGGGTGTGTGGGTGTGACACAGTGTGTGTGGGTGTGATGCAGTTTGTGTGGGTGTGTGGGTGTGACACAGTGTGTGTGGGTGTGACGCAGTTTGTGTGGGTGTGTGGGAGTGACACAGTGTGTGTGGATGTGACAGTGTGTGTGGGTGTGATGCTGTGTGTGTGGGTCTGATGCAGTGTGTGTGGGTGTGATACTGGGTGTGTGGGTGTGACGCAGTGCGTGCGTGTGATGCAGTGTGTGTGGCTGTGATGCAGTTTGTGTGGGTGTGACGCACTGTGTGTGGGTGTGATGCTGTGTGTGGGTGTGATGCAGTGTGTGTGGGTGTGACGCAGTGTGTGTGGGTGTCACACAGTCTGTTTGGGAGTGATGTAGTGTGTGTGGGTGTGATGCAGTGTGTGTGTGTGTGACAGTGTGTGTGGGTGTGATGCAGTGTGTGTGGATGTGACACAGTCTGTGTGGGTGTGACACAGTGTGTGTGGGAGTGACGCAATCTGTGTGGGTGTGACACAGTGTGTGTGGGTGTGACACAGTGTGTGTGGGTGTGACGCAGTGTGTGTGGGTGTGATGCAGTGTGTCTGGGTGTGACGCAGTGTGTGTGTGTGATGCAGTATGTGTGGGTGTGTAGTTGGGACGCAGAGAGTGTGGATGTGACGCCGTGTGTGTGGGTGTGTAGTTGTGATGCAGAGAGTGTGGATCTGACGCAGTGTGTGTGGGTGTGTGGGTGTGACACAGTGTATGTGGGTGTGTGGGTGTGACGCAGTGTGTGCGGGTGTGTGGGTGTGACGTAGTGTATGTGGGTGTGATGCAGTGTGTGGGTGTGACACAGTGTGTGTGGGTGTTATGCAGTGTGTGTGGGTGTTATGCAGTGTGTGTGGGTGTGTGGGTGTGACGCAGAGTGTGTGGGTGTGATACTGGGTGTGTGGGTGTGATGCAGTGTGTGTGGGTGTGATGCAGTGCGTGCGTGTGATGCAGTGTGTGTGAGTGTGATGCAGTGTGTGTGGCTGTGACACAGTGTGTGTGGGTGTGATGCAGTGTGTGTGGGTGTGACGCAGTGTGTGTGGGTGTCACACAGTCTGTTTGGGAGTGATGTAGTGTGTGTGGGTGTGACGCAGTGTGTGTGTGTGTGACAGTGTGTGTGGGTGTGACACAGTGTGTGTGGGAGTGACGCAATCTGTGTGGGTGTGACACAGTGCGTGTGGGTGTGACGCAGTGTATGTTGGTGTGATGCTGTGTGTGTGTGACGCAGTATGTGTGGGTGTGTAGTTGGGACGCAGAGAGTGTGGGCGTGATGCAGTGTGTGTGGGTGTGTAGTTGTGACGCAGAGAGTGTGGATCTGACACAGTGTATGTGGGTGTGTGGGTGTGACGCAGTGTGTGCGGGTGTGTGGGTGTGACGCAGTGTATGTGGGTGTGATGCAGTGTGTGGGTGTGACACAGTGTGTGTGGGTGTTATGCAGTGTGTGTGGGTGTGTGGGTGTTATGCAGTGTGTGTGGGTGTTTGGGTGTGATGCAGTGTGTGGGTGTGACGCAGAGTGTGTGGGTGTGACGCAGTGTGTGTGGGTGTGAAGCGGTGTGTATGGGTGTGTGGGTGTGACGCAGTGTGTGTGGGTGTGACGCAGTGTGTGTGGGTGTGACGCAGAGTGTGCGGGTGTGACGCAGTGTGTGCGGGTGTGACGCAGTGTGTGGGGGTGTGACACAGTGTGTGTGGGTGTGATGTAGTGGGTGTGGGTGTGATGCAGTTTATGTGGGTGTGTGGGTGTGACGCATTGTGTCTGGGTGTGATGCAGTGTGTGTGGGTGTGATACAGTGTGTGTGGGTGTGATGTAGTGTGGGTGTGATGCAGTGCGTGTGGGTGTGATGTAGTGTGTGGGTGTGACGCAGTGTGTGTGAGTGTGATGCAGTGTGAGTGGGAATGTGGGTCTGACGCAGTGTGTGTGGGTGTGATACTCGGTGTGTGGGTGTGATGCAGTGTGTGTGGGTGTGATGCAGTGCCTGCGTGTGATGCAGTGTGTGTGAGTGTGATGCAGTGTGTGTGGCTGTGACGCAGTGTGTGTGGCTGTGACGCAGTGTGTGTGGGTGTGATGCTGTGTGTGTGGGTGTGATGCAGTGTGTGTGGGTGTGACGCAGTGTGTGTGGGTGTCACACAGTCTGTTTGGGAGTGATTTAGTGTGTGTGGGTGTGACGCAGTGTGTGTGTGTGTGACAGTATGTGTGGGTGTGACACAGTGTGTGTGGGTGTGACGCAGTGTGTGTGGGTGTGATGCTGTGTGTGTGTGACGCAGTATGTGTGGGTGTGTAGTTGGGACGCAGAGAGTGTGGGCGTGATGCAGTGTGTGTGGGTGTGTAGTTGTGACGCAGAGAGTGTGGATCTGACGCAGTGTGTGTGGGTGTGTGGGTGTGACGCAGTGTATGTGGGTGTGTGGGTGTGACGCATTGTGTGCGGGTGTGTGGGTGTGACGCAGTGTATGTGGGTGTGATGCAGTGTGTGGGTGTGACACAGTGTGTGTGGGTGTTATGCAGTGTGTGTGGATGTGTGGGTGTGATGCAGTGTGTGGGTGTGACGCAGTGTGTGTGGGTGTGACGCAGTGTGTGTGGGTGTGACGCAGAGTGTGTGGGTGTGACGCAGTGTGTGCGGGTGTGACGCAGTGTGTGGGGGTGTGACACAGTGTGTGTGGGTGTGATGTAGTGGGGTGGGTGTGATGCAGTGTATGTGGGTGTGTGGGTGTGACGCAGTGTGTGCGGGTGTGTGGGTGTGACGCAGTGTGTCTGGGTGTGATGCAGTGTGTGTGGGTGTGATACAGTGTGTGTGGGTGTGACGTAGTGTGTGGGTGTGATGCAGTGCGTGTGGGTGTGATGTAGTGTGTGCGGGTGTGACGCAGTGTTTGTGGGTGTGACGCAGTGTTTGTGGGTGTGACGCAGCGTGTGTGGGTGTGATGCAGTGTGTGTGGGTGTGATGCTGTGTGTGTGGGTGTGACACATTATGTGTGGGTGTGACAGTGTGTGTGGGTGTGACGCAGTCTGTGTGGGTGTGACACAGTGTGTATGGGTGTGACGCAGTGTGTGTGGGTGTGATGCATTTTGTGTGGGTGTGATGCAGTGTGTGTGAGTGTGATGCAGTTTGTGTGGGTGTGTGGGTGTGACAAAGTGTGTGCGGGTGTGATGCAGTGTGTCTGTGTGTGACGCAGTTTGTTTGGGTGTGACAGTGTGTGTGGGTATGACGCCGTCTGTGTGGGTGTGACACAGTGTGTATGGGTGTGACGCAGTGTGTGTGGGTGTGATGCAGTGTGTGTGGGTGTGACGCAGTGTATGTCGGTGTGATGCAGTGTGTGTGGGTGAGATGCAGTTTGTGTGGGTGTGACACAGTGTGTGTGGGTGTGTGAGTGGGATGCAATGTGTGTGGGTGTGACACAGTGTGTTTGGGTGTGCGAGTGTGACGCTGTGTGGGTGTGTGGGTGTGACGCAGCGTGTGTGGGTGTGATGCAGTGTGTGGGTGTGACACAGTGTGTGTGGATGTGATGCAGTGTGTGCAGAGGAGAGGGTGTGACATTGTGTATGTGGGTTTGTGGGTGTGACGCAGTTTGTGTGGGTGTGTGGGTGTGACACAGTGTGTGTGGGTGTGACGCAGTTTGTGTGGGTGTGATGCAGTGTGTGTGGATGTGACAGTGTGTGTGGGTGTGACACAGTGTGTGTGGGTGTGATGCTGTGTGTGTGGGTCTGATGCAGTGTGTGTGGGTGTGATGCAGTGTGAGTGGGAATGTGGGTCTGACGCAGTGTGTGGGTGTGACGCAGTGTGTGTGGGTGTGATGCAGTGCGTGCGTGTGATGCAGTGTGTGTGAGTGTGATGCAGTTTGTGTGGGTGTGACGCACTGTGTGTGGGTGTGATGCAGTGTGTGTGGGTGTGATGCAGTGTGTGTGGGTGTGACGCAGTGTGTGTGTGTGTGACAGTGTGTGTGGGTGTGATGCAGTGTGTGTGGATGTGACGCAGTCTTTGTGGGTGTGACACAGTGTGTGTGGGAGTGACGCAATCTGTGTGGGTGTGACACAGTGTGTGTGGGTGTGATGCAGTGTGTGTGGATGTGACAGTGTGTGTGGGTGTGACGCAGTGTGTGTGGCTGTGACGCAGTGTGTGTGGCTGTCACACAGTCTGTTTGGGAGTGATGTAGTGTGTGTGGGTGTGACGCAGTGTGTGTGTGTGTGACAGTGTGTGTGGGTGTGATGCAGTGTGTGTGGATGTGACGCAGTCTGTGTGGGTGTGACACAGTGTGTGTGGGTGTGATGCTGTGTGTGTGTGTGTGACGCAGTGTGTGTGTGTGTGTGACGCAGTATGTGTGGGTGTGTAGTTGTGACGTAGAGAGTGTGGATCTGACACAGTGTGTGTGGGTGTGTGGGTGTGACACAGTGTATGTGGGTGTGTGGGTGTGACGCAGTGTGTGCGGGTGTGTGGGTGTGATGCAGTGTATATGGGTGTGATGCAGTGTGTGGGTGTGACACAGTGTGTGTGGGTGTTATGCAGTGTGTGTGGGTGTGTGGGTGTGATGCAGTGTGTGGGTGTGACACAGAAATGTGTGGGTGTGACGCAGTGTGTTTGGGTGTGACAAAGTGTGTGTGGGTGTGACGCAGTGTGTGTGGGTGTGAAGCGGTGTGTATGGGTGTGTGGGTGTGACGCAGTGTGTATGGGTGTGACGCAGTGTGTGTGGGTGTGATGCAGTGTGTGTGGGTGTGACGCAGTGTATGTCGGTGTGATGCAGTGTGTGTGGGTGAGATGCAGTTTGTGTGGGTGTGACACAGTGTGTGTGGGTGTGTGAGTGGGATGCAATGTGTGTGGGTGTGACACAGTGTGTTTGGGTGTGCGAGTGTGACGCTGTGTGGGTGTGTGGTTGTGACGCAGCGTGTGTGGGTGTGATGCAGTGTGTGGGTGTGACACAGTGTGTGTGGATGTGATGCAGTGTGTGCAGAGGAGAGGGTGTGACATTGTGTATGTGGGTTTGTGGGTGTGACGCAGTTTGTGTGGGTGTGTGGGTGTGACACAGTGTGTGTGGGTGTGACGCAGTTTGTGTGGGTGTGACGCAGTGTGTGTGGCTGTGACGCAGTGTGTGTGGCTGTCACACAGTCTGTTTGGGAGTGATGTAGTGTGTGTGGGTGTGACGCAGTGTGTGTGTGTGTGACAGTGTGTGTGGGTGTGATGCAGTGTGTGTGGATGTGACGCAGTCTGTGTGGGTGTGACACAGTGTGTGTGGGTGTGATGCTGTGTGTGTGTGTGTGACGCAGTGTGTGTGTGTGTGTGACGCAGTATGTGTGGGTGTGTAGTTGTGACGCAGAGAGTGTGGATCTGACACAGTGTGTGTGGGTGTGTGGGTGTGACACAGTGTATGTGGGTGTGTGGGTGTGACGCAGTGTGTGCGGGTGTGTGGGTGTGATGCAGTGTATATGGGTGTGATGCAGTGTGTGGGTGTGACACAGTGTGTGTGGGTGTTATGCAGTGTGTGTGGGTGTGTGGGTGTGATGCAGTGTGTGGGTGTGACACAGAAATGTGTGGGTGTGACGCAGTGTGTGTGGGTGTGACAAAGTGTGTGTGGGTGTGACGCAGTGTGTGTGGGTGTGAAGCGGTGTGTATGGGTGTGACGCAGTGTGTATGGGTGTGACGCAGTGTGTGTGGGTGTGATGCAGTGTGTGTGGGTGTGACGCAGTGTATGTCGGTGTGATGCAGTGTGTGTGGGTGAGATGCAGTTTGTGTGGGTGTGACACAGTGTGTGTGGGTGTGTGAGTGGGATGCAATGTGTGTGGGTGTGACACAGTGTGTTTGGGTGTGCGAGTGTGACGCAGTGTGTGTGGGTGTGTGGGTGTGACGCAGCGTGTGTGGGTGTGATGCAGTGTGTGGGTGTGACACAGTGTGTGTGGATGTGATGCAGTGTGTGCAGAGGAGAGGGTGTGACATTGTGTATGTGGGTTTGTGGGTGTGACGCAGTTTGTGTGGGTGTGTGGGTGTGACACAGTGTGTGTGGGTGTGACGCAGTTTGTGTGGGTGTGATGCAGTGTGTGTGGATGTGACAGTGTGTGTGGGTGTGACACAGTGTGTGTGGGTGTGATGCTGTGTGTGTGGGTGTGATGCTGTGTGTGTGGGTCTGATGCAGTGTGTGTGGGTGTGATGCAGTGTGAGTGGGAATGTGGGTGTGACGCAGTGTGTGTGGGTGTGACGCAGTGTGTGTGGGTGTGATGCAGTGCGTGCGTGTGATGCAGTGTGTGTGAGTGTGATGCAGTTTGTGTGGGTGTGACGCACTGTGTGTGGGTGTGATGCAGTGTGTGTGGGTGTGATGCAGTGTGTGTGGGTGTGACGCAGTGTGTGTGTGTGTGACAGTGTGTGTGGGTGTGATGCAGTGTGTGTGGATGTGACGCAGTCTTTGTGGGTGTGACACAGTGTGTGTGGGAGTGACGCAATCTGTGTGGGTGTGACACAGTGTGTGTGGGTGTGATGCAGTGTGTGTGGATGTGACAGTGTGTGTGGGTGTGACGCAGTGTGTGTGGCTGTGACGCAGTGTGTGTGTGTGTGACAGTGTGTGTGGGTGTGATGCAGTGTGTGTGGATGTGACGCAGTCTGTGTGGGTGTGACACAGTGTGTGTGGGTGTGATGCTGTGTGTGTGTGTGTGACGCAGTGTGTGTGTGTGTGTGACGCAGTATGTGTGGGTGTGTAGTTGTGACGCAGAGAGTGTGGATCTGACACAGTGTGTGTGGGTGTGTGGGTGTGACACAGTGTATGTGGGTGTGTGGGTGTGACGCAGTGTGTGCGGGTGTGTGGGTGTGACGCAGTGTATATGGGTGTGATGCAGTGTGTGGGTGTGACACAGTGTGTGTGGGTGTTATGCAGTGTGTGTGGGTGTGTGGGTGTGATGCAGTGTGTGGGTGTGACACAGAAATGTGTGGGTGTGACGCAGTGTGTGTGGGTGTGACAAAGTGTGTGTGGGTGTGACGCAGTGTGTGTGGGTGTGAAGCGGTGTGTATGGGTGTGTGGGTGTGACGCAGTGTGTGTGGGTTTGACGCAGAGTGTGTGGGTGTGACGCAGTGTGTGCGGGTGTGACGCAGTGTGTGGGGGTGTGACACAGTGTGTGTGGGTGTGACGTAGTGGGTGTGGGTGTGATGCAGTGTATGTGGGTGTGTGGGTGTGACACAGTGTGTGCGGGTGTGTGGGTGTGACGCAGTGTGTCTGGGTGTGATGCAGTTTGTGTGGGTGTGATGCAGTGTGTGTGGGTGTGATGCAGTGTGTGTGGATGTGATGCAGTGTGTGCAGAGGAGAGGGTGTGACGTAGTGTATGTGGGTTTGTGGGTGTGACGCAGTGTGTGTGGGTGTGTGGGTGTGACAGTGTGTGTGGGTGTGACGCAGTTTGTGTGGGTGTGTGGGTGTGACACAGTGTGTGTGGGAGTGACACAGTATGTGTGGGTGTGACGCAGTGTGTGTGGGTGTGACAGTGTGTGTGGGTGTGATGCTGTGTGTGTGGGTCTGATGCAGTGTGAGTGGGAATGTGGGTCTGACGCAGTGTGTGTGGGTGTGATACTGGGTGTGTGGGTGTGATGCAGTGTGTGTGGGTGTGATGCAGTGCGTGCGTGTGATGCAGTGTGTGTGAGTGTGATGCAGTGTGTGTGGCTGTGATGCAGTGTGTGTGGATGTGATGCAGTCTGTGTGGGAGTGACGCAGTGTGTGTGGGAGTGACGCAGTGTGTGTGGGTGTGACACAGTGTGTGTGGGAGTGACGCAGTGTGTGTGGGTGTGATGCTGTGTATGAGTGACGCAGTATGTGTGGGTGTGTAGTTGTGACGCAGAGAGTGTGGATCTGACGCAGTGTGTGTGGGTGTGTGGATGTGACACAGTGTGTGTGGGTGTGACGCAGTGTGTGCGGGTGTGTGGGTGTGACGCAGTGTATGTGGGTGTGGTGCAGTGTGTGGGTGTGACACAGTGTGTGTGGGTGTTATGCAGTGTGTGTGGGTGTGTGGGTGTGATGCAGTGTGTGGGTGTGACGCAGAGTGTGTGGGTGTGACGCAGTGTGTGTGGGTGTGACGTAGTGTGTGTGGGTGTGACGCAGTGTGTGTGGGTGTGAAGCGGTGTGTATGGGTTTGTGGGTGTGACGCAGTGTGTGTGGGTGTGACGCAGAGTGTGTGGGTGTGACGCAGAGTGTGTGGGTGTGACGCAGTGTGTGTGGGTGTGACGTAGTGGGTGTGGGTGTGATGCAGTGTATGTGGGTGTGTGGGTGTGATGCCGTGTGTGCGGGTGTGTGGGTGTGACGCAGTGTGTCTGGGTGTGATGCAGTTTGTGTGGGTGTGATGCAGTGCGTGTGGGTGTGATGCAGTGTGTGCAGAGGAGAGGGTGTGACGTAGTGTATGTGGGTTTGTGGGTGTGACGCAGTGTGTGTGGGTTTGTGGGTGTGACACAGTGTGTGTGGGTGTGACGCAGTTTGTGTGGGTGTGTGGGTGTGACACAGTGTGTGTGGGAGTGACACAGTATGTGTGGGTGTGACGCAGTGTGTGTGGATGTGACAGTGTGTGTGGGTGTGATGCTGTGTGTATGGGTCTGATGCAGTGTGACTGGGAATGTGGGCCTGACGCAGTGTGTGTGGGTGTGATACTGGGTGTATGGGTGTGATGCAGTGCGTGCGTGTGATGCATTGTGTGTGAGTGTGATGCAGTGTGTGTGGGTGTCACACAGTCTGTTTGGGAGTGATGTAGTGTGTGTGTGTGTGTGACGCAGTGTGTGTGTGTGTGACAGTGTGTGTGGGTGTGATGCAGTGTGTGTGGATGTGACGCAGTCTGTGTGGGTGTGACACAGTGTGTGTGGGAGTGACGCAGTCTGTGTGGGAGTGACGCAGTCTGTGTGGGAGTGACGCAGTCTGTGTGGGAGTGACGCAGTGTGTGTGGGTGTGATGCTGTGTGTGTGTGATGCAGTATGTGTGGGTGCGTAGTTGTGACGCAGAGAGTGTGGATCTGAGTGTGGGTGTGTGGATGTGACATAGTGTATGTGGGTGTGTGGGTGTGACGCCGTGTGTGCGGGTGTGTGGGTGTGACGCAGTGTATGTGGGTGTGATGCAGTGTGTGGGTGTGACACAGTGTGTGTGGGTGTTATGCAGTGTATGTGGGTGTGTGGGTGTGATGCAGTGTGTGGGTGTGACGCAGAGTGTGTGGGTGTGACGCAGAGTATGTGGGTGTGACGCAGAGTGTGTGGGTGTGAAGCGGTGTGTATGGGTGTGTGGGTGTGACGCAGTGTGTGTGGGTGTGACGCAGAGTGTGTGGGTGTGACGCAGTGTGTGCGGGTGTGACGCAGTGTGTGCGGGTGTGACGCAGTGTGTGGGGGTGTGACACAGTGTGTTTGGGTGTGACGTAGTGGGTGTGGGTGTGATGCAGTGTGTGTGGGTGTGTGGGTGTGACGCAGTGTGTCTGGGTGTGATGCAGTGTGTGTGGGTGTGATACAATGTGTGTGGGTGTGACGCAATGTGTGTGGGTGTGACGCAATGTGTGTGGGTGTGACGCAGTGTGTGTGGGTGTGATGCAGTGTGTGTGGGTGTGATGCAGTGTGTGTGGGTGTGACACATTATGTGTGGGTGTGACACAGTGTGCGTGGGTGTGATGCAGTGTGTGTGGGTGTGACGCAGTGTGTGCAGGGTTGATGCAGTGTGTGTGGGTGTGACACAGTATGTGCGGGCGTGATGCAGTGAGTGTGGGAATGTGGGTGTGATGCAGAGAGTGTGGGTGTTTTGCAGTGTGTGTGGGTGTGTCACAGTGTGTGTGGGTGTGTCGCAGTGTATGTGGGTGTGTCGCAGTGTGTGTGGGTGTGACACAGTGTGTGTGGATCTGATGCAGTGTGTATGGGTGTGATGCAGTGTGTGTGGGTGTGAAGCAGTGTGTGTGGGTGTGTGGATATGACACAGTTTGTGGGGGTGTGCAGGAGTTATGCAGAGTGTGTGGGTGTGATGCAGTGGGTGTGACACAGTGTGTGTGGGTGTGATGCATTGTGTGTGGGTGTGATGCAGCGTGTTTTGAAATGTGGGTGTGTGTGGGTGTGGCAGTGTGTGTGGGTGTGACACAGTGTGTGTGAGTGTGACACAGTGTGTGTGGGTGTAATGCAGTGTGTGTGGATGTGATGCAGTCTGTGCAGGTGTGTGGATGTGATACAGTGTGTGTGGGTGTGACGCAGTGTGTGTGTGACAGTGTGTGTGGGTGTGATGCAGTGTGAGTGGGAATGTGGGTCTGACGCATTGTGTGTGGGTGTGATACTGTGTGTGTGGGTGTGTGGGTGTGACGCAGTGTGTGTGGGTGTGATGCAGTGTGTGCATGTGACGCAGTGTGTGTGGGTGTGATGCAGTTTGTGTGGGTGTGATGCAGTGTGTGTGGATGTGACAGTGTGCGTGGGTCTGACGTAGTGTGTGTGGGTGTGATGCAGTGTGTGTGGCTGTGACGCAGTGTGTGTGGGCGTCACACAGTCTGTATGGGAGTGATGTAGTGTGTGTGGGTGTGATGCAGTGTGTGTGGATGTGATGCAGTCTGTGTGGTTGTGACACAGTTTGTGTGGGTGTGATGCAGTGTGTGTGGGTGTGATGCAGTGTGTGTGAGTGTGACGCAGTTTGTGTGGGTGTGACAGTGTGTGTGGGTGTGACGCAGTCTGTGTGGGTGTGACACAGTGTGTATGGGTGTGACGCAGTGTGTGTGGATGTGACAGTATGTGTGGGTCTGATGCTGTGTATGTGGGTGTGATGCAGTGTGAGTGGGTGTGATGCAGTGTGTGTGGGTGTGACGCAGTGTATGTGGGTGTGACGCAGTATGTGCGGGTGTGATACTGTGTGTGTGGGTGTGACGCAATCTGTGTGGGTGTGACACAGTGTGTATGGGTGTGACGCAGTGTGTGTGGGTGTGATGCAGTTTGTGTGGGTGTGTGGGTGTGACACAGTGTGTGCGGGTGTGATGCAGTGTGTGTGTGTGTGTGACGCAGTTTGTGTGGGTGTGACAGTGTGTGTGGGTGTGACGCAGTCTGTGTGGGTGTGACACAGTGTTTATGGGTGTGACGCAGTGTGTGTGGGTGTGATGCAGTCTGTGTGGGTGTGACGCAGTGTGTGTGGGTGTGATGCAGTGTGTGTGGGTGTGATGCAGTATGTGTGGGTGTGACGCAGTGTATGTCAGTGTGATGCAGTGTGTGTGGGTGAGATGCAGTTTGTGTGGGTGTGACACAGTGTGTGTGGGTGTGCGAGTGGGATGCAATGTGTGTGGGTGTGCGAGTGGGATGCAATGTGTGTGGGTGTGCGAGTGTGATGCAGTGTGTGGGTGTGACACAGTGTGTTTGGGTGTGCGAGTGTGACGCAGTGTGTGTGGGAGTGTGGGTGTGACGCAGCGTGTGTGGGTGTGATGCAGTGTGTGTGGATGTGATGCAGTGTGTGCAGAGGAGAGGGTGTGACGTAGTGTATGTGGGTTTGTGGGTGTGACGCAGTTTGTGTGGGTGTGTGGGTGTGACACAGTGTGTGCGGGTGTGATGCAGTGTGTGTGTGTGTGACGCAGTTTGTGTGGGTGTGACAGTGTGTGTGGGTGTGACACAGTCTGTGTGGGTGTGACACAGTGTTTATGGGTGTGACGCAGTGTGTGTGGGTGTGATGCAGTCTGTGTGGGTGTGATGCAGTGTGTGTGGATGTGACACAGTGTGTGTGGGTGTGATGCTGTGTGTGTGGGTGTGTGGGAGTGACACAGTGTGTGTGGGTGTGACGCAGCGTGTGTGGATGTGACAGTGTGTGTGGGTGTGATGCAGTGTGTGTGGGTCTGATGCAGTGTGAGTGGGAATGTGGGTCTGACGCAGTGTGTGTGGGTGTGATACTGGGTGTGTGGGTGTGACGCAGTGCGTGCGTGTGATGCAGTGCGTGCGTGTGATGCAGTGTGTGTGAGTGTGATGCAGTTTGTGTGGGTGTGACGCACTGTGTGTGGGTGTGATGCTGTGTGTGGGGGTGTGATGCTGTGTGTGGGGGTGTGATGCAGTGTGTGTGGCTGTGACGCAGTGTGTGTGGGTGTCACAGAGTCTGTTTGGGAGTGATGTAGTGTGTGTGGGTGTGACGCAGTGTGTGTGTGTGTGACAGTGTGTGTGGCTGTGACGCAGTGTGTGTGGGTGTCACGCAGTCTGTTTGGGAGTGATGTAGTGTGTGTGGGTGTGACGCAGTGTGTGTGTGTGTGTGACAGTGTGTGTGGGTGTGATGCAGTGTGTGTGGATGGGACGCAGTCTGTGTGGGTGTGACACAGTGTGTATGGGATTGACGCAATCTGTGTGGGTGTGACACAGTGTGTGTGGGTGTGATGCAGTGTGTGTGGGTGTGACGCAGTGTGTGTGTGTGTGACGCAGTATGTGTGGGTGTGTAGTTGGGACGCAGAGAGAGTGGGTGTGACGCAGTGTGTGTAGGTGTGTAGTTGTGACGCAGAGAGTGTGGATCTGACACAGTGTGTGTGGGTGTGTGGGTGTGACACAGTGTATGTGGGTGTGTGGGTGTGATGCAGTGTGTGCGGGTGTGTGGTTGTGACGCAGTGTATGTGGGTGTGACACAGTGTGTGTGGGTGTTATGCAGTGTGTGTGGGTGTGTGGGTGTGATGCAGTGTGTGGGTGTGACGCAGAGTGTGTGGGTGTGACGCAGTGTGTGTGGGTGTGACGCAGTGTGTGTGGGTGTGACAAAGTGTGTGTGGGTGTGACGCAGAGTGTGTGGGTGTGAAGGGGTGTGTATGGGTGTGTGGGTGTGACGCAGTGTGTGGGGGTGTGACGCAGTGTGTGCGGGTGTGACGCAGTGTGTGCGGGTGTGACGCAGTGTGTGGGGGTGTGACACAGTGTGTGTGGGTGTGATGCAGTGTGTGTGGGTGTGACGCAGTGTGTGTGTGTGTGACGCAGTATGTGTGGGTGTGTAGTTGGGACGCAGAGAGAGTGGGTGTGACGCAGTGTGTGTAGGTGTGTAGTTGTGACGCAGAGAGTGTGGATCTGACACAGTGTGTGTGGGTGTGTGGGTGTGACACAGTGTATGTGGGTGTGTGGGTGTGATGCAGTGTGTGCGGGTGTGTGGTTGTGACGCAGTGTATGTGGGTGTGACACAGTGTGTGTGGGTGTTATGCAGTGTGTGTGGGTGTGTGGGTGTGATGCAGTGTGTGGGTGTGACGCAGAGTGTGTGGGTGTGACGCAGTGTGTGTGGGTGTGACGCAGTGTGTGTGGGTGTGACAAAGTGTGTGTGGGTGTGACGCAGAGTGTGTGGGTGTGAAGGGGTGTGTATGGGTGTGTGGGTGTGACGCAGTGTGTGGGGGTGTGACGCAGTGTGTGCGGGTGTGACGCAGTGTGTGCGGGTGTGACGCAGTGTGTGGGGGTGTGACACAGTGTGTGTGGGTGTGACGTAGTGGGTGTGGGTGTGTGGGTGTGACGTAGTGGGTTTGGGTGTGATGCAGTGTATGTGGGTGTGTGGGTGTGACGCAGTGTGTGCGGGTGTGTGGGTGTGACGCAGTGTGTCTGGGTGTGATGCAGTTTGTGTGGGTGTGTGGGTGTGACGCAGTGTGTGTGGGTGTGATGTAGTGTGTGGGTGTGACACAGTGTGTGTGGATGTGATGCAGTGTGTGCAGAGGAGAGGGTGTGACGTAGTATATGTGGGTTTGTGGGTGTGACGCAGTTTGTGTGGGTGTGTGGGTGTGACACAGTGTGTGTGGGAGTGACACAGTATGTGTGGGTGTGACGCAGTGTGTGTGGATGTGACAGTGTGTGTGGGTGTGATGCTGTGTGTGTGGGTCTGATGCAGTCTGAGTGGGAATGTGGATCTGATGCAGTGTGTGTGGGTGTGATACTGGGTGTGTGGGTGTGATGCAGTGTGTGTGGGTGTGATGCAGTGCGTGCGTGTGATGCAGTGTGTGTGAGTGTGATGCAGTTTGTGTGGGTGTGATGCAGTGTGTGTGGCTGTGATGCAGTGTGTGTGGGTGTGACGCAGTGTGTGTGGGTGTGACGCAGTGTGTGCGGGGTTGATGCAGTGTGTGTGGGTATGACACAGTATGTGCGGGCGTGATGCAGTGAGTGTGGGAATGTGGGTGTGATGCAGTGAGTGTGGGTGTTTTGCAGTGTGTGTGGGTGTGATGCAGTGTGTGTGGGTGTGTCACAGTGTGTGTGGGTGTGACACATTGTGTGCTCAGTTGTGGTGCAGTTTGTGTAGGCGTGTGGGTGTGAAGCAGTGTGTACAGGTGTACGGGTGTGATGCAGTGTGTGTGGGTGTGAGTTTGATGCAGTGTGTGTGGGTGTGACGCAGTGTATGTCGGTGTGATGCAGTGTGTGTGGGTGTGACACAGTGTGTGTGGGTTTGATGCAGTGTGTGTGTGTGTGACGCAGTTTGTGTGGGTGTGACAGTGTGTGTGGGTGTGACGCAGTCTGTGTGGGTGTGACACAGTGGGTGTGGGTTTGATGCAGTGTGTGTGGGTGTGACACAGATTATGTGGGTGTGATGCAGTGTGTGTGGGTGTGACGCAGTGTACGTCGGTGTGATGCAGTGTGTGTGGGTGAGATGCAGTTTGTGTGGGTGTGACACAGTGTGTGTGGGTGTGCGAGTGGGATGCAGTGTGTGTGGGTGTGCGAGTGTGATGCAGTGTGTGTGGGTGTGACACAGTGTGTTTGGGTGTGCGAGTGTGACGCAGTGTGTGTGGGTGTGACGCAGCGTGTGTGGGTGTGACGCAGTGTGTGGGTGTGACACAGTGTGTGTGGATGTGATGCAGTGTGTGCAGAGGAGAGGGTGTGACGTAGTGTATGTGGGTTTGTGGGTTTGACGCAGTTTGTGTGGGTGTGTGGGTGTGACACAGTGTGTGTGGGTGTGACGCAGTTTGTGTGGGTGTGTGGGAGTGACACAGTGTGTGTGGGTGTGACACAGTGTGTGTGGATGTGACAGTGTGTGTGGGTGTGATGCTGTGTGTGTGGGTCTGATGCAGTGTGAGTGGGAATGTGGGTCTGACGCAGTGTGTGTGGGTGTGATACTGGGTGTCTGGGTGTGACGCAGTGCGTGCGTGTGATGCAGTGTGTGTGAGTGTGATGCAGTTTGTGTGGGTGTGACGCAGTGTGTGTGGGTGTGATGCAGTGCGTGCGTGTGATGCAGTGTGTGTGAGTGTGATGCAGTTTGTGTGGGTGTGAAGCGGTGTGTATGGCTGTGTGGGTGTGACGCAGAGTGTGTGTGTGTGACGCCGTGTGTGCGGGTGTGACGCAGTGTGTGGGGGTGTGACACAGTGTGTGTGGATGTGATGCAGTGTGTGCAGAGGAGAGGGTGTGACGTAGTATATGTGGGTTTGTGGGTGTGACGCAGTTTGTGTGGGTGTGTGGGTGTGACACAGTGTGTGTGGGAGTGACACAGAGTGTGTGGGTGTGACGCAGTGTGTGTGGATGTGACAGTGTGTGTGGGTGTGATGCTGTGTGTGTGGGTCTGATGCAGTCTGAGTGGGAATGTGAGTCTGATGCAGTGTGTGTGGGTGTGATACTGGGTGTGTGGGTGTGATGCAGTGTGTGTGGGTGTGATGCAGTGCGTGTGGGTATGACACAGTATGTGCGGGCGTGATGCAGTGAGTGTGGGAATGTGGGTGTGATGCAGTGAGTGTGGGTGTTTTGCAGTGTGTGTGGGTGTGATGCAGTGTGTGTGGGTGTGATGCAGTGTGTGTGGGTGTGCGAGTGCGATGCAGTGTGTGTGGGTGTGACACATTGTGTGCTCAGTTGTGGTGCAGTTTGTGTAGGCGTGTAGGTGTGAAGCAGTGTGTACAGGTGTACGGGTGTGATGCAGTGTGTGTGGATCTGATGCAGTGTGTGTGGGTGTGAGTTTGATGCAGTGTGTGTGGGTGTGACACAGATTATGTGGGTGTGCTGCAGTGTGTGTGGGTGTGACGCAGTGTATGTCGGTGTGATGCAGTGTGTGTGGGTGTGACAGTGTGTGCGGGTGTGATGCAGTGTGTGTGTGACGCAGTTTGTGTGGGTGTGACAGTGTGTGTGGGTGTGACGCAGTCTGTGTGGGTGTGACACAGTGGGTGTGGGTGTGACGCAGTGTGTGTGGGTGTGACAGTGTGTGTGGCTGTGACGCAGTGTGTGTGGGTGTCACGCAGTCTGTTTGGGAGTGATGTAGAGTGTGTGGGTGTGACGCAGTGTGTGTGTGACAGTGTGTGTGGGTGTGATGCAGTGTGTGTGGATGTGACGCAGTCTGTGTGGGTGTGACACAGTGTGTGTGGGTGTGATGCAGTGTGTGTGGGTGTGACACAGATTATGTGGGTGTGATGCAGTGTGTGTGGGTGTGACGCAGTGTATGTCGGTGTGATGCAGTGTGTGTGGGTGAGATGCAGTTTGTGTGGGTGTGACACAGTGTGTGTGGGTGTGCGAGTGGGATGCAGTGTGTGTGGGTGTGCGAGTGTGATGCAGTGTGTGTGGGTGTGACACAGTGTGTTTGGGTGTGCGAGTGTGACGCAGTGTGTGTGGGTGTGTGGGTGTGACGCAGCGTGTGTGGGTGTGACGCAGTGTGTGTGGGTGTGACACAGTGTGTGTGGATGTGATGCAGTGTGTGCAGAGGAGAGGGTGTGACGTAGTGTATGTGGGTTTGTGGGTGTGACGCAGTTTGTGTGGGTGTGTGGGTGTGACACAGTGTGTGTGGGTGTGACGCAGTTTGTGTAGGTGTGTGGGAGTGACACAGTGTGTGTGGGTGTGACGCAGTGTGTGTGGATGTGACAGTGTGTGTGGGTGTGATGCTGTGTGTGTGGGTCTGATGCAGTGTGAGTGGGAATGTGGGTCTGACGCAGTGTGTGTGGGTGTGATACTGGGTGTGTGGGTGTGACGCAGTGCGTGCGTGTGATGCAGTGTGTGTGAGTGTGGTGCAGTTTGTGTGGGTGTGACGCAGAGTGTGTGGGTGTGACACAGTGTGTGCGGGTGTGACGCAGTGTGTGGGGGTGTGACACAGTGTGTGTAGGTGTGACGCAGTGGGTTTGGTTGTGATGCAGTGTGTGCGGGTGTGTGGGTGTGACGCAGTGTGTCTGGGTGTGATGCAGTGTGTGTGGGTGTGATGCAGTGCGTGTGGGTGTGATGTAGTGTGTGGGTGTGACACAGTGTGTGTGGATTTCATGCAGTGTGTGCAGAGGAGAGGGTGTGACGTAGTTTGTGTGGGTGTGTGGGAGTGACACAGTGTGTGTGGGAGTGACACAGTGTGTGTGGGTGTGACGCAGTGTGTGTGGATGTGACAGTGTGTGTGGGTGTGATGCTGTGTGTGTGGGTCTGATGCAGTGTGACTGGGAATGTGGGTCTGACGCAGTGTGTGTGGGTGTGATACTGGGTGTGTGGGTGTGATGCAGTGTGTGTGGGTGTGATGCAGTGCGTGCGTGTGATGCAGTGTGTGCGTGTGACGCAGTGTATGTGGGTGTGATGCAGTGTGTGGGTGTGATACAGTGTGTGTGGGTGTTATGCAGTGTGTGTGGGTGTGTGGGTGTGATGCAGTGTGTGGGTGTGATGCAGAGTGTGTGGGTGTGACGCAGAGTGTGTGGGTGTAACGCAGTGTGTGTGGGTGTGACGTAGTGTGTGCGGGTGTGACACAGTGTGTGGGGGTGTGACACAGTGTGTGTGGGTGTGACGTAGTGGGTGTGGGTGTGATGCAGTGTATGTGGGTGTGTGGGTGTGACGCAGTGTGTCTGGGTGTGATGCAGTGTGTGTGGGTGTGATACAGTGTGTGTGGGTGTGACGCAATGTGTGTGGGTGTGACGCAGTGTGTGTGGGTGTGACGCAGCATGTGTGGGTGTGACGCAGCGTGTGTGGGTGTGATGCAGCGTGTGTGGGTGTGATGCAGTGTGTGTGGGTGTGACACATTATGTGTGGGTGTGACACATTATGTGTGGGTGTGACACAGTGTGCGTGGGTGTGACGCAGTGTGTGTGGGTGTGACGCAGTGTGTGCGGGGTTGATGCAGTGTGTGCGGGCGTGATGCAGTGAGTCTGGGAATGTGGGTGTGATGCAGTGAGTGTGGGTGTTTTGCAGTGTGTGTGGGTGTGATGCAGTGTGTGTGGGTGTGTCACAGTGTGTGTGGGTGTGTCACAGTGTGTGTGGGTGTGTCGCAGTGTATGTGGGTGTGTCGCAGTGTGTGTGGGTGTGAAGCAGTATGTGTGGGTGTGACACAGTGTGTGTAGGTGTGACGCAGTGTGTGTGGATGTGACGCAGTGTGTGTGGGTGTGAAGCAGTATGTGTGGGTGTGACACAGTGTGTGTGGATGTGATGCAGTGTGTATGGGTGTGATGCAGTGTGTGTGGGTGTGAAGCAGTGTGTGTGGGTGTGTGGATATGACACAGTTTGTGGGGGTGTGCAGGAGTCATGCAGAGTGTGTGGGTGTGATGCAGTGGGTGTGACACAGTGTGTGTGGGTGTGATGCAGTGGGTGTGACACAGTGTGTGTGGGTGTGATGCAGTGGGTGTGACACAGTGTGTGTGGGTGTGATGCAGCGTGTTTTGAAATGTGGGTGTGTGTGGGTGTGACAGTGTGTGTGGGTGTGGCGCAGTGTGTGTGGGTGTGTCACAGTGTGTGTGAGTGTGACACAGTGTGTGTGAGTGTGACACAGTGTGTGTGGGTGTAATGCAGTGTGTGTGGATGTGATGCAGTCTGCGCAGGTGTGTGGGTGTGTGGGTGTGATACAGTGTGTGTGGGTGTGACACAGTGTGTCTGGGTGTGACACAGTGTGTGTGGGTGTGATGCTGTGTGTGGGTGTGATGCAGTGTGAGTGGGAATGTGGGTCTGACGCAGTGTGTGTGGGTGTGATACTGTGTGTGTGGGTGTGACGCAGTGTGTGTGGGTGTGATGCAGTGTGTGCGTGTGACGCAGTGTGTGTGAGTGTGATGCAGTTTGTGTGGGTGTGATGCAGTGTGTGTGGCTGTGACGCAGTGTGTGTGGGTGTGACACAGTCTGTATGGGAGTGATGTAGTGTGTGTGGGTGTGATGCAGTATGTGTGGATGTGATGCAGTCTGTGTGGGTGTGACGCAGTGTGTGTGGGTGTGATGCAGTGTGTGTGGGTGTGACACAGTGTGTGTGGGTGTGATGCAATGTGTGTGGGTGTGATGCAGTGTGTGGGGGTGCTACGCAGTGTGTGTGAGTGTGATGCAGTTTGTGTGGGTGTGTGGGTGTGACATAGTGTGTGCGGCTGTGATGCAGTGTGTGTGTGTGTGACGCAGTTTGTGTGGGTGTGACAGTGTGTGTGGGTGTGACGCAGTCTGTGTGGGTGTGACACAGTGTGTATGGGTGTGACGCAGTGTGTGTGGATGTGACAGTGTGTGTGGGTGTGATGCTGTGTATGTGGGTGTGACGCAGTGTGTGCGGGTGTGATACTGTGTGTGTGGGTGTGTGGGTGTGACGCAGTGTGTGTGGGTGTGACACATTGTGTGTGGGTGTGTGAGTGGGATGCAGTGTGTGTGGGTGTGCGAGTGCGATGCAGTGTGTGTGGGTGTGACACATTGTGTGCTCAGTTGTGGTGCAGTTTGTGTAGGCGTGTAGGTGTGAAGCAGTGTGTACAGGTGTACGGGTGTGATGCAGTGTGTGTGGATCTGACGCAGTGTGTGTGGGTGTGGGTTTGATGCAGTGTGTGTGGGTGAGATGCAGTGTGTGCGGGTGTGATGCAGTGTGTGTGTGTGTGACGCAGTTTGTGTGGGTGTGACAGTGTGTGTGGGTGTGACGCAGTCTGTGTGGCTGTGACACAGTGTGTGTGGTTGTGCGAGTGGGATGCAGTGTGTGTGGGTGTGCGAGTGTGATGCAGTGTGTGTGGGTGTGACACAGTGTGTTTGGGTGTGCGAGTGTGACGCAGTGTGTGTGGGTGTGTGGGTGTGACGCAGCGTGTGTGGGTGTGACACAGTGTGTGTGGATTTCATGCAGTGTGTGCAGAGGAGAGGGTGTGACGTAGTGTATGTGGGTTTGTGGGTTTGACGCAGTTTGTGTGGGTGTGTGGGTGTGACACAGTGTGTGTGGGAGTGACACAGTGTGTGTGGATTTCATGCAGTGTGTGCAGAGGAGAGGGTGTGACGTAGTTTGTGTGGGTGTGTGGGAGTGACACAGTGTGTGTGGGAGTGACACAGTGTGTGTGGGTGTGACGCAGTGTGTGTGGATGTGACAGTGTGTGTGGGTGTGATGCTGTGTGTGTGGGTCTGATGCAGTGTGACTGGGAATGTGGGTCTGACGCAGTGTGTGTGGGTGTGATACTGGGTGTGTGGGTGTGATGCAGTGTGTGTGGGTGTGATGCAGTGCGTGCGTGTGATGCAGTGTGTGCGTGTGACGCAGTGTATGTGGGTGTGATGCAGTGTGTGGGTGTGATACAGTGTGTGTGGGTGTTATGCAGTGTGTGTGGGTGTGTGGGTGTGATGCAGTGTGTGGGTGTGATGCAGAGTGTGTGGGTGTGACGCAGAGTGTGTGGGTGTAACGCAGTGTGTGTGGGTGTGACGTAGTGTGTGCGGGTGTGACACAGTGTGTGGGGGTGTGACACAGTGTGTGTGGGTGTGACGTAGTGGGTGTGGGTGTGATGCAGTGTATGTGGGTGTGTGGGTGTGACGCAGTGTGTCTGGGTGTGATGCAGTGTGTGTGGGTGTGATACAGTGTGTGTGGGTGTGACGCAATGTGTGTGGGTGTGACGCAGTGTGTGTGGGTGTGACGCAGCATGTGTGGGTGTGACGCAGCGTGTGTGGGTGTGATGCAGCGTGTGTGGGTGTGATGCAGTGTGTGTGGGTGTGACACATTATGTGTGGGTGTGACACATTATGTGTGGGTGTGACACAGTGTGCGTGGGTGTGACGCAGTGTGTGTGGGTGTGACGCAGTGTGTGCGGGGTTGATGCAGTGTGTGCGGGCGTGATGCAGTGAGTCTGGGAATGTGGGTGTGATGCAGTGAGTGTGGGTGTTTTGCAGTGTGTGTGGGTGTGATGCAGTGTGTGTGGGTGTGTCACAGTGTGTGTGGGTGTGTCACAGTGTGTGTGGGTGTGTCGCAGTGTATGTGGGTGTGTCGCAGTGTGTGTGGGTGTGAAGCAGTATGTGTGGGTGTGACACAGTGTGTGTAGGTGTGACGCAGTGTGTGTGGATGTGACGCAGTGTGTGTGGGTGTGAAGCAGTATGTGTGGGTGTGACACAGTGTGTGTGGATGTGATGCAGTGTGTATGGGTGTGATGCAGTGTGTGTGGGTGTGAAGCAGTGTGTGTGGGTGTGTGGATATGACACAGTTTGTGGGGGTGTGCAGGAGTCATGCAGAGTGTGTGGGTGTGATGCAGTGGGTGTGACACAGTGTGTGTGGGTGTGATGCAGTGGGTGTGACACAGTGTGTGTGGGTGTGATGCAGTGGGTGTGACACAGTGTGTGTGGGTGTGATGCAGCGTGTTTTGAAATGTGGGTGTGTGTGGGTGTGACAGTGTGTGTGGGTGTGGCGCAGTGTGTGTGGGTGTGTCACAGTGTGTGTGAGTGTGACACAGTGTGTGTGAGTGTGACACAGTGTGTGTGGGTGTAATGCAGTGTGTGTGGATGTGATGCAGTCTGCGCAGGTGTGTGGGTGTGTGGGTGTGATACAGTGTGTGTGGGTGTGACACAGTGTGTCTGGGTGTGACAGTGTGTGTGGGTGTGATGCTGTGTGTGGGTGTGATGCAGTGTGAGTGGGAATGTGGGTCTGACGCAGTGTGTGTGGGTGTGATACTGTGTGTGTGGGTGTGACGCAGTGTGTGTGGGTGTGATGCAGTGTGTGCGTGTGACGCAGTGTGTGTGAGTGTGATGCAGTTTGTGTGGGTGTGATGCAGTGTGTGTGGCTGTGACGCAGTGTGTGTGGGTGTGACACAGTCTGTATGGGAGTGATGTAGTGTGTGTGGGTGTGATGCAGTATGTGTGGATGTGATGCAGTCTGTGTGGGTGTGACGCAGTGTGTGTGGGTGTGATGCAGTGTGTGTGGGTGTGACACAGTGTGTGTGGGTGTGATGCAATGTGTGTGGGTGTGATGCAGTGTGTGGGGGTGCTACGCAGTGTGTGTGAGTGTGATGCAGTTTGTGTGGGTGTGTGGGTGTGACATAGTGTGTGCGGCTGTGATGCAGTGTGTGTGTGTGTGACGCAGTTTGTGTGGGTGTGACAGTGTGTGTGGGTGTGACGCAGTCTGTGTGGGTGTGACACAGTGTGTATGGGTGTGACGCAGTGTGTGTGGATGTGACAGTGTGTGTGGGTGTGATGCTGTGTATGTGGGTGTGACGCAGTGTGTGCGGGTGTGATACTGTGTGTGTGGGTGTGTGGGTGTGACGCAGTGTGTGTGGGTGTGACACATTGTGTGTGGGTGTGTGAGTGGGATGCAGTGTGTGTGGGTGTGCGAGTGCGATGCAGTGTGTGTGGGTGTGACACATTGTGTGCTCAGTTGTGGTGCAGTTTGTGTAGGCGTGTAGGTGTGAAGCAGTGTGTACAGGTGTACGGGTGTGATGCAGTGTGTGTGGATCTGACGTAGTGTGTGTGGGTGTGGGTTTGATGCAGTGTGTGTGGGTGAGATGCAGTGTGTGCGGGTGTGATGCAGTGTGTGTGTGTGTGACGCAGTTTGTGTGGGTGTGACAGTGTGTGTGGGTGTGACGCAGTCTGTGTGGCTGTGACACAGTGTGTGTGGTTGTGCGAGTGGGATGCAGTGTGTGTGGGTGTGCGAGTGTGATGCAGTGTGTGTGGGTGTGACACAGTGTGTTTGGGTGTGCGAGTGTGACGCAGTGTGTGTGGGTGTGTGGGTGTGACGCAGCGTGTGTGGGTGTGACACAGTGTGTGTGGATGTGATGCAGTGTGTGCAGAGGAGAGGGTGTGACGTAGTGTATGTGGGTTTGACGCAGTTTGTGTGGGTGTGTGGGTGTGACACAGTGTGTGTGGGTGTGACGCAGTTTGTGTGGGTGTGTGGGAGTGACACAGTGTGTGTGGGAGTGACACAGTGTGTGTCGATGTGACAGTGTGTGTGGGTGTGATGTGTGTGTGTGGGTCTGTTGCAGTGTGAGTGGGAATGTGGGTCTGACGGTCTGTGTGTGGTTGAGATACTGGGTGTGTGGGTGTGACACAGTGCATGCGTGTGATGCAGTGTGTGTGTGTGTGTGATGCAGTTTGTGTGGGTATGACGCAGTGTGTGTGGGTGTGATGCAGTGCGTGCATGTGATGCAGTGTGTGTGAGTGTGATGCAGTTTGTGTGGGTGTGACACAGTTTGTGTAGGTGTGTGGGTGTGATGCTGTGTGTGTGGGTGTGATGAGTGTGTGTGGCTGTGACGCAGTGTGTGTGGGTGTCACTCAGTCTGTTTGGGAGTGATGTAGTGTGTGTGGGTGTGACGCAGTGTGTGTGTGTGTGTGACAGTGTGTGTGTGTGTGTGACAGTGTGTGTGGGTGTGATGCAGTGTGTGTGGATGTGACGCAGTCTGTGTGGGTGTGACACAGTGTGTGTGGGAGTGACACAGTGTGTGTGGGTGTGACGCAGTGTGTGTGGGTGTGACACATTGTGTGCTCTGTTGTGGTGCAGTTTGTGTAGGCGTGTAGGTGTGAAGCAGTGTTTACAGGTGTACGGGTGTGATGCAGTGTGTGTGGATCTGACGCAGTGTGTGTTGGTGTGGTTTTGATGCAGTGTGTGTGGGTGTGACACAGATTATGTGGGTGTGCTGCAGTGTGTGTGGGTGTGACACAGAGTATGTGGGTGTGACACAGATTATATGGGTGTGATGCAGTGTGTGTGGGTGTGACGCAGATTATGTTGGTGTGATGAAGAGTGTGTGGGTGAGATGCAGTTTGTGTGGGTGTGACACAGTGTGTGTGGGTGTGTGGGTGGGATGCAGTGTGTGTGTGTGTGAGTGTGATGCAGTGTGTGTGGGTGTGACACAGTGTGTTTGGGTGTGCGAGTGTGATGCAGTGTGTGTGGGTGCGCAGTTATGATGCAGGTTGTGCAGGTGTGAAGCAGTGTGTGTGGGTGTGAAGCAGTACGTGTGGGTGTGAAGCAGTGTGTGTGGGTGTGAAGCAGTACGTGTGGGTGTGAAGCAGTGTGTGTGGGAATGTGGGTGTGACACAGGTTGTGTGGGTGTGCGGGTGTGATGCAGTGTGTGTGGATCTGATGCAGTGTGTGAGTGTGTGGGTTCAATGCAGTGTGTGGGTGTGACACAGAGTGTGTGGGTGTGACGCAGTGTGTGCAGAGGAGTGGGTGTGATGTAGTATGTGTGGGTGTGACACAGTGTGTGTGGGTGTGTGGGTGTGACGCAGTGTGTGTGGGTGTGCGGGTGTGATGCAGTGTGTGTGGATCTGATGCAGTGTGTGAGTGTGTGGGTTCAATGCAGTGTGTGGGTGTGACACAGTGTGTGTGGGTGTGACGCAGTGTGTGCGGGTGTGACACAGTGTGTGTGGGTGTGATGCAGTGTGTGGGGGTGTGACACAGTGTGTGTGGGTGTGACGCAGTGGGTGTGCATGTGACGTAGTGTATGTGGGTGTGACACAATGTGTGGGTGTGTGTGTGTGACGTAGTGTGTGGGTGAGTGGGTGTGATTTAGTCTGTGGGTGTAACGCAGTGTTTGTGGGAATGTGGGTGTGACACAGTGTGTGTGGGTGTGATGCAGTGTGTGTGGGTGTGACGTAGTTTGTGGGTGTGACACAGTGTGTGTGGGTGTGATGCAGTTTATGTAGTAATGTGGGTGTGACGCAGTGTGTGTGGGTGTGATGCAGTGTGTGTGGGTATGATGCAGTGTATGTGGGAATGTGGGTGTGACGCAGTGTGTGTGGGTGTGACGCAGTGTGTGTGGGTGTGATGCAGTGTGTGTGGGTGTGATGCAGTGTGTGTGGGTGTGACGTAGTGTGTGTTGGTGTGACGCAGTGTATGTGGGATTGTGGGTATGACGCAATGTGTGTGGGTGTGATGCAGTGTGTGTGGGTGTGACACAGTTTGTGTAGGTGTGTGAGTGTGATGCAATGGGTGTGGGTGTGATGCAGTGTGTGGGTGTGCTGGTGTGATACTGTGTGTGTGGGTATGATGCAGTGTGTGTGGGTGTGAGGCAGTGTGTGTGGGTGTGATGTAGTGTGTGGGTGTGACACAGTGTGTGTTAGTGTGAAGCAGTGTATGTGGGAATGTGGGTGTGATGCAGTGTGTTTGGGAGTGTGAGTGTGATGCAGTGTGTGTGGGTGTGCTGTTGTGATACTGTGTGTGTGGGTGTGATGCAGTGTGTGTGGGTGTGAGGCAGTGTGTGTGGTTGTGTGGGAGTGATGTAGTGTGTGCGGGTGTGACGCAGTGTGTGTGGGTGTGATGTAGTGTGTGTGGGTGTCACGCAGTGTGTGTGGGAGTGACACAGTGTGTGTGGGTCTGTGGATGTGATGCAGTGTGTGTGGGTGTGACGCATTGTGTGTGGGTGTGACACAGTGTGTGTAGGTGTGATGCCATGTGTGTGGGTGTGACGCAGTGTGTGGGTGTGATGCTGTGTGCGCGGGTATGATGCAGTGTGTGTGGGTGTGACGCAGTGTGTGTGGGTGTGATGCAGTGTGTGTGGCTGTGACGTAGTGTGTGGGTGTGACACCAGTGTGTGTTGGTGTGACGCAGTGTATGTGGGAATGTGGGTGTGATGCAATGTGTGTGGGTGTGATGCAGTGTGTGTGGGTGTGATGCAGTGTGTGTGGGTGTGATGCAGTGTGTGTGGGTGTGACACAGTTTGTGTGGGTGTGCGGGTGTGATACTGTGTGTGTGGGTGTGATGCAGTGTGTGTGGGTGTGAGGCAGTGTGTGTGGTTGTGTGGGAGTGATGTAGTGTGTGCGGGTGTGACGCAGTGTGTGTGGGTGTGACGCAGTGTGTGTGGGTGTGACACATTATGTGTGGGTGCGACACATTATTTGTGGGTGTGACTCAGTGTGTGTAGGTGTGATGCAGTGTGTGTGAGTGTGATGCAGTGTCTGTGGATGTGATACAGTGAGTGTGGGTGTGATGCAGTGTGTGTGGGTGTGCGGGTGTGATACTGTGTGTGTGGGTGTGATGCAGTGTGTGTGGGTGTGAGGCAGTGTGTGTGGGTGTGATGTAGTGTGTGGGTGTGACACAGTGTGTGTTTGTGTGACGCAGTGTATGTGGGAATGTGGGTGTGATGCAGTGTGTTTGGGAGTGTGAGTGTGATGCAGTGTGTGTGGGTGTGCTGTTGTGATACTGTGTGTGTGGGTGTGATGCAGTGTGTGTGGGTGTGAGGCAGTGTGTGTGGTTGTGTGGGAGTGATGTAGTGTGTGCGGGTGTGACGCAGTGTGTGTGGTTGTGATGTAGTGTGTGTGGGTATCACGCAGTGTGTGTGGGAGTGACACAGTGTGTGTGGGTCTGTGGATGTGATGCAGTGTGTGTGGGTGTGACGCATAGTGTGTGGGTGTGACACAGTGTGTGGGTGTGATGCTGTGTGCGCGGGTGTGATGCAGTGTGTGTTGGTGTGACACAGTGTGTGTGGGTGTGATACAGTGTGTGTGGGTGTGATGCAGTGTGTGTGGGTGTGACACTATGTGTGGGTGTGACACTATGTGTGGGTGTGACACAGTGTGCGTGGGTGTGACACAGTGTGTGTGGGTGTGACACAGTGTGCGTGGGTGTGACGCAGTGTGTGTGGGTGTGACGCAGTGTGTGCACATGTGATGCAGTGTGTGTGGGTGTGATACAGTGTGTGCGGGTGTGATGCAGTGTGTGTGGGTGTGTGAATGTGATGTAGTGTCTGTGGGTGTGATGTGTTGTGTGTGGGTGTGACACAGTGTATGTGGGTGTGATGCAGTGAGTGTGGGAATGTGGGTGTGATGCAGTGAGTGTGGGTGTGTGGGTGTGATCCAGTGAGTGTGGGTGTGATGCAGTGTGTGGGTGTGACAGTTTGTGTGGGTGTGACGCAGTGTGTGTGGGTGTGACGCAGTGTGTGGGTGTGACACCAGTGTGTGTTGGTGTGACGCAGTGTATGTGGGAATGTGGGTGTGACGCAATGTGTGTGGGTGTGATGCAGTATGTGTGGGTGTGATGCAGTGTGTGTGGGTGTGACACAGTTTGTGTAGGTGTGTGGGTGTGATGCTGTGTGTGTGGGTGTGATGAGTGTGTGTGGCTGTGACGCAGTGTGTGTGGGTGTCACTCAGTCTGTTTGGGAGTGATGTAGTGTGTGTGGGTGTGACGCAGTGTGTGACAGTGTGTGTGTGTGACAGTGTGTGTGTGTGACAGTGTGTGTGTGTGTGACAGTGTGTGTGGGTGTGATGCAGTGTGTGTGGATGTGACACAGTGTGTGTGGGTGTGACACATTGTGTGCTCAGTTGTGGTGCAGTTTGTGTAGGCGTGTAGGTGTGAAGCAGTGTGTACAGGTGTACGGGTGTGATGCAGTGTGTGTGGATCTGACGCAGTGTGTGTGGGTGTGGGTTTGATGCAGTGTGTGTGGGTGTGACACAGAGTATGTGGGTGTGATACAGATTATGTGGGTGTGATGCAGTGTGTGTGGGTGTGACGCAGATTATGTCGGTGTGATGCAGAGTGTGTGGGTGAGATGCAGTTTGTGTGGGTGTGACACAGTGTGTGTGGGTGTGCGAGTGGGATGCAGTGTGTGTGTGTGTGAGTGTGATGCAGTGTGTGTGGGTGTGACACAGTGTGTTTGGGTGTGCGAGTGTGATGCAGTGTGTGTGGGTGCGCAGTTATGATGCAGGTTGTGCAGGTGTGAAGCAGTGTGTGTGGGTGTGAAGCAGTACGTGTGGGTGTGAAGCAGTGTGTGTGGGTGTGAAGCAGTACGTGTGGGTGTGAAGCAGTGTGTGTGGGAATGTGGGTGTGACACAGGTTGTGTGGGTGTGCGGGTGTGATGCAGTGTGTGTGGATCTGATGCAGTGTGTGTGTGTGGGTTCAATGCAGTGTGTGGGTGTGACACAGAGTGTGTGGGTGTGACGCAGTGTGTGCAGAGGAGTGGGTGTGATGTAGTATGTGTGGGTGTGACACAGTGTGTGTGGGTGTGTGGGTGTGACGCAGTGTGTGTGGGTGTGTGGGTGTGATGCAGTGTGTGTGGATCTGATGCAGTGTGTGAGTGTGTGGGTTCAATGCAGTGTGTGGGTGTGACACAGTGTGTGTGGGTGTGACGCAGTGTGTGCGGGTGTGACACAGTGTGTGTGGGTGTGATGCAGTGTGTGGGGGTGTGACACAGTGTGTGTGGGTGTGACGCAGTGGGTGTGCATGTGACGTAGTGTATGTGGGTGTGACACAATGTGTGGGTGTGTGTGTGTGACGTAGTGTGTGGGTGAGTGGGTGTGATTTAGTCTGTGGGTGTAACGCAGTGTTTGTGGGAATGTGGGTGTGACACAGTGTGTGTGGGTGTGATGCAGTGTGTGTGGGTGTGACGTAGTTTGTGGGTGTGACACAGTGTGTGTGGGTGTGATGCAGTTTATGTAGTAATGTGGGTGTGACGCAGTGTGTGTGGGTGTGATGCAGTGTGTGTGGGAATGTGGGTGTGACGCAGTGTGTGTGGGTGTGACGCAGTGTGTGTGGGTGTGATGCAGTGTGTGTGGGTGTGATGCAGTGTATGTGGGAATGTGGGTGTGACGCAGTGTGTGTGGGTGTGATGCAGTGTGTGTGGGTGTGACGTAGTGTGTGGGTGTGACACAGTGTGTGTTGGTGTGACGCAGTGTATGTGGGATTGTGGGTATGACGCAATGTGTGTGGGTGTGATGCAGTGTGTGTGGGTGTGACACAGTTTGTGTAGGTGTGTGAGTGTGATGCAATGGGTGTGGGTGTGATGCAGTGTGTGTGGGTGTGCTGGTGTGATACTGTGTGTGTGGGTATGATGCAGTGTGTGTGGGTGTGAGGCAGTGTGTGTGGGTGTGATGTAGTGTGTGGGTGTGACACAGTGTGTGTTAGTGTGACGCAGTGTATGTGGGAATGTGGGTGTGATGCAGTGTGTTTGGGAGTGTGAGTGTGATGCAGTGTGTGTGGGTGTGCTGTTGTGATACTGTGTGTGTGGGTGTGATGCAGTGTGTGTGGGTGTGAGGCAGTGTGTGTGGTTGTGTGGGAGTGATGTAGTGTGTGCGGGTGTGACGCAGTGTGTGTGGTTGTGATGTAGTGTGTGTGGGTATCACGCAGTGTGTGTGGGAGTGACACAGTGTGTGTGGGTCTGTGGATGTGATGCAGTGTGTGTGGGTGTGACGCATAGTGTGTGGGTGTGACACAGTGTGTGGGTGTGATGCTGTGTGCGCGTTTGTGATGCAGTGTGTGTTGGTGTGACACAGTGTGTGTGGGTGTGATGCAGTGTGTGTGGGTGTGACACTATGTGTGGGTGTGACACTATGTGTGGGTGTGACACAGTGTGCGTGGGTGTGACACAGTGTGTGTGGGTGTGACACAGTGTGCGTGGGTGTGACGCAGTGTGTGTGGGTGTGACGCAGTGTGTGCACATGTGATGCAGTGTGTGTGGGTGTGATACAGTGTGTGCGGGTGTGATGCAGTGTGTGTGGGTGTGTGAATGTGATGTAGTGTCTGTGGGTGTGATGTGTTGTGTGTGGGTGTGACACAGTGTATGTGGGTGTGATGCAGTGAGTGTGGGAATGTGGGTGTGATGCAGTGAGTGTGGGTGTGTGGGTGTGATCCAGTGAGTGTGGGTGTGATGCAGTGTGTGGGTGTGACAGTTTGTGTGGGTGTGACGCAGTGTGTGTGGGTGTGACGCAGTGTGTGTGGGTGTGACGCAGTGTGTGGGTGTGACACCAGTGTGTGTTGGTGTGACGCAGTGTATGTGGGAATGTGGGTGTGACGCAATGTGTGTGGGTGTGATGCAGTATGTGTGGGTGTGATGCAGTGTGTGTGGGTGTGACACAGTTTGTGTAGGTGTGTGGGTGTGATGAGTGTGTGTGGCTGTGACGCAGTGTGTGTGGGTGTCACTCAGTCTGTTTGGGAGTGATGTAGTGTGTGTGGGTGTGACGCAGTGTGTGTGTGTGTGTGACAGTGTGTGTGTGTGTGACAGTGTGTGTGTGTGTGACAGTGTGTGTGGGTGTGATGCAGTGTGTGTGGATGTGACGCAGTCTGTGTGGGTGTGACACAGTGTGTGTGGGAGTGACGCAATCTGTGTGGGTGTGACGCAGTGTGTGTGGGTGTGATGCAGTGTGTGTGGGTGTGACACATTGTGTGCTCAGTTGTGGTGCAGTTTGTGTAGGCGTGTAGGTGTGAAGCAGTGTGTACAGGTGTACGGGTGTGATGCAGTGTGTGTGGATCTGACGCAGTGTGTGTGGGTGTGGGTTTGATGCAGTGTGTGTGGGTGTGACACAAAGTATGTGGGTGTGATACAGATTATGTGGGTGTGATGCAGTGTGTGTGGGTGTGACGCAGATTATGTCGGTGTGATGCAGAGTGTGTGGGTGAGATGCAGTTTGTGTGGGTGTGACACAGTGTGTGTGGGTGTGCGAGTGGGATGCAGTGTGTGTGTGTGTGAGTGTGATGCAGTGTGTGTGGGTGTGACACAGTGTGTTTGGGTGTGCGAGTGTGATGCAGTGTGTGTGGGTGCGCAGTTATGATGCAGGTTGTGCAGGTGTGAAGCAGTGTGTGTGGGTGTGAAGCAGTACGTGTGGGTGTGAAGCAGTGTGTGTGGGTGTGAAGCAGTACGTGTGGGTGTGAAGCAGTGTGTGTGGGAATGTGGGTGTGACACAGGTTGTGTGGGTGTGCGGGTGTGATGCAGTGTGTGTGGATCTGATGCAGTGTGTGTGTGTGGGTTCAATGCAGTGTGTGGGTGTGACACAGAGTGTGTGGGTGTGACGCAGTGTGTGCAGAGGAGTGGGTGTGATGTAGTATGTGTGGGTGTGACACAGTGTGTGTGGGTGTGTGGGTGTGACGCAGTGTGTGTGGGTGTGTGGGTGTGATGCAGTGTGTGTGGGTGTGATGCAGTGTGTGTGGATGTGATGCAGTGTGTGCAGAGGAGAGGGTGTGACGTAGTGTATGTGGGTTTGTGGGTGTGACGCAGTGTGTGTGGGTGTGTGGGTGTGACAGTGTGTGTGGGTGTGACGCAGTTTGTGTGGGTGTGTGGGTGTGACACAGTGTGTGTGGGAGTGACACAGTATGTGTGGGTGTGACGCAGTGTGTGTGGGTGTGACAGTGTGTGTGGGTGTGATGCTGTGTGTGTGGGTCTGATGCAGTGTGAGTGGGAATGTGGGTCTGACGCAGTGTGTGTGGGTGTGATACTGGGTGTGTGGGTGTGATGCAGTGTGTGTGGGTGTGATGCAGTGCGTGCGTGTGATGCAGTGTGTGTGAGTGTGATGCAGTGTGTGTGGCTGTGATGCAGTGTGTGTGGATGTGATGCAGTCTGTGTGGGTGTGACACAGTGTGTGTGGGAGTGACGCAGTGTGTGTGGGTGTGACACAGTGTGTGTGGGAGTGACGCAGTGTGTGTGGGTGTGATGCTGTGTATGAGTGACGCAGTATGTGTGGGTGTGTAGTTGTGACGCAGAGAGTGTGGATCTGACGCAGTGTGTGTGGGTGTGTGGATGTGACACAGTGTGTGTGGGTGTGACGCAGTGTGTGCGGGTGTGTGGGTGTGACGCAGTGTATGTGGGTGTGGTGCAGTGTGTGGGTGTGACACAGTGTGTGTGGGTGTTATGCAGTGTGTGTGGGTGTGTGGGTGTGATGCAGTGTGTGGGTGTGACGCAGAGTGTGTGGGTGTGACGCAGAGTGTGTGGGTGTGACGCAGTGTGTGTGGGTGTGACGTAGTGTGTGTGGGTGTGACGCAGTGTGTGTGGGTGTGAAGCGGTGTGTATGGGTTTGTGGGTGTGACGCAGTGTGTGTGGGTGTGACGCAGAGTGTGTGGGTGTGACGCAGAGTGTGTGGGTGTGACGCAGTGTGTGTGGGTGTGACGTAGTGGGTGTGGGTGTGATGCAGTGTATGTGGGTGTGTGGGTGTGATGCCGTGTGTGCGGGTGTGTGGGTGTGACGCAGTGTGTCTGGGTGTGATGCAGTTTGTGTGGGTGTGATGCAGTGCGTGTGGGTGTGATGCAGTGTGTGCAGAGGAGAGGGTGTGACGTAGTGTATGTGGGTTTGTGGGTGTGACGCAGTGTGTGTGGGTTTGTGGGTGTGACACAGTGTGTGTGGGTGTGACGCAGTTTGTGTGGGTGTGTGGGTGTGACACAGTGTGTGTGGGAGTGACACAGTATGTGTGGGTGTGACGCAGTGTGTGTGGATGTGACAGTGTGTGTGGGTGTGATGCTGTGTGTATGGGTCTGATGCAGTGTGACTGGGAATGTGGGCCTGACGCAGTGTGTGTGGGTGTGATACTGGGTGTATGGGTGTGATGCAGTGCGTGCGTGTGATGCATTGTGTGTGAGTGTGATGCAGTGTGTGTGGGTGTCACACAGTCTGTTTGGGAGTGATGTAGTGTGTGTGTGTGTGTGACGCAGTGTGTGTGTGTGTGACAGTGTGTGTGGGTGTGATGCAGTGTGTGTGGATGTGACGCAGTCTGTGTGGGTGTGACACAGTGTGTGTGGGAGTGACGCAGTCTGTGTGGGAGTGACGCAGTCTGTGTGGGAGTGACGCAGTGTGTGTGGGTGTGATGCTGTGTGTGTGTGATGCAGTATGTGTGGGTGCGTAGTTGTGACGCAGAGAGTGTGGATCTGAGTGTGGGTGTGTGGATGTGACATAGTGTATGTGGGTGTGTGGGTGTGACGCCGTGTGTGCGGGTGTGTGGGTGTGACGCAGTGTATGTGGGTGTGATGCAGTGTGTGGGTGTGACACAGTGTGTGTGGGTGTTATGCAGTGTATGTGGGTGTGTGGGTGTGATGCAGTGTGTGGGTGTGACGCAGAGTGTGTGGGTGTGACGCAGAGTATGTGGGTGTGACGCAGAGTGTGTGGGTGTGAAGCGGTGTGTATGGGTGTGTGGGTGTGACGCAGTGTGTGTGGGTGTGACGCAGAGTGTGTGGGTGTGACGCAGTGTGTGCGGGTGTGACGCAGTGTGTGCGGGTGTGACGCAGTGTGTGGGGGTGTGACACAGTGTGTTTGGGTGTGACGTAGTGGGTGTGGGTGTGATGCAGTGTGTGTGGGTGTGTGGGTGTGACGCAGTGTGTCTGGGTGTGATGCAGTGTGTGTGGGTGTGATACAATGTGTGTGGGTGTGACGCAATGTGTGTGGGTGTGACGCAATGTGTGTGGGTGTGACGCAGTGTGTGTGGGTGTGATGCAGTGTGTGTGGGTGTGATGCAGTGTGTGTGGGTGTGACACATTATGTGTGGGTGTGACACAGTGTGCGTGGGTGTGATGCAGTGTGTGTGGGTGTGACGCAGTGTGTGCAGGGTTGATGCAGTGTGTGTGGGTGTGACACAGTATGTGCGGGCGTGATGCAGTGAGTGTGGGAATGTGGGTGTGATGCAGTGAGTGTGGGTGTTTTGCAGTGTGTGTGGGTGTGTCACAGTGTGTGTGGGTGTGTCGCAGTGTATGTGGGTGTGTCGCAGTGTGTGTGGGTGTGACACAGTGTGTGTGGATCTGATGCAGTGTGTATGGGTGTGATGCAGTGTGTGTGGGTGTGAAGCAGTGTGTGTGGGTGTGTGGATATGACACAGTTTGTGGGGGTGTGCAGGAGTTATGCAGAGTGTGTGGGTGTGATGCAGTGGGTGTGACACAGTGTGTGTGGGTGTGATGCATTGTGTGTGGGTGTGATGCAGCGTGTTTTGAAATGTGGGTGTGTGTGGGTGTGGCAGTGTGTGTGGGTGTGACACAGTGTGTGTGAGTGTGACACAGTGTGTGTGGGTGTAATGCAGTGTGTGTGGATGTGATGCAGTCTGTGCAGGTGTGTGGATGTGATACAGTGTGTGTGGGTGTGACGCAGTGTGTGTGTGACAGTGTGTGTGGGTGTGATGCAGTGTGAGTGGGAATGTGGGTCTGACGCATTGTGTGTGGGTGTGATACTGTGTGTGTGGGTGTGTGGGTGTGACGCAGTGTGTGTGGGTGTGATGCAGTGTGTGCATGTGACGCAGTGTGTGTGGGTGTGATGCAGTTTGTGTGGGTGTGATGCAGTGTGTGTGGATGTGACAGTGTGCGTGGGTCTGACGTAGTGTGTGTGGGTGTGATGCAGTGTGTGTGGCTGTGACGCAGTGTGTGTGGGCGTCACACAGTCTGTATGGGAGTGATGTAGTGTGTGTGGGTGTGATGCAGTGTGTGTGGATGTGATGCAGTCTGTGTGGTTGTGACACAGTTTGTGTGGGTGTGATGCAGTGTGTGTGGGTGTGATGCAGTGTGTGTGAGTGTGACGCAGTTTGTGTGGGTGTGACAGTGTGTGTGGGTGTGACGCAGTCTGTGTGGGTGTGACACAGTGTGTATGGGTGTGACGCAGTGTGTGTGGATGTGACAGTATGTGTGGGTCTGATGCTGTGTATGTGGGTGTGATGCAGTGTGAGTGGGTGTGATGCAGTGTGTGTGGGTGTGACGCAGTGTATGTGGGTGTGACGCAGTATGTGCGGGTGTGATACTGTGTGTGTGGGTGTGACGCAATCTGTGTGGGTGTGACACAGTGTGTATGGGTGTGACGCAGTGTGTGTGGGTGTGATGCAGTTTGTGTGGGTGTGTGGGTGTGACACAGTGTGTGCGGGTGTGATGCAGTGTGTGTGTGTGTGTGACGCAGTTTGTGTGGGTGTGACAGTGTGTGTGGGTGTGACGCAGTCTGTGTGGGTGTGACACAGTGTTTATGGGTGTGACGCAGTGTGTGTGGGTGTGATGCAGTCTGTGTGGGTGTGACGCAGTGTGTGTGGGTGTGATGCAGTGTGTGTGGGTGTGATGCAGTATGTGTGGGTGTGACGCAGTGTATGTCAGTGTGATGCAGTGTGTGTGGGTGAGATGCAGTTTGTGTGGGTGTGACACAGTGTGTGTGGGTGTGCGAGTGGGATGCAATGTGTGTGGGTGTGCGAGTGGGATGCAATGTGTGTGGGTGTGCGAGTGTGATGCAGTGTGTGGGTGTGACACAGTGTGTTTGGGTGTGCGAGTGTGACGCAGTGTGTGTGGGAGTGTGGGTGTGACGCAGCGTGTGTGGGTGTGATGCAGTGTGTGTGGATGTGATGCAGTGTGTGCAGAGGAGAGGGTGTGACGTAGTGTATGTGGGTTTGTGGGTGTGACGCAGTTTGTGTGGGTGTGTGGGTGTGACACAGTGTGTGCGGGTGTGATGCAGTGTGTGTGTGTGTGACGCAGTTTGTGTGGGTGTGACAGTGTGTGTGGGTGTGACACAGTCTGTGTGGGTGTGACACAGTGTTTATGGGTGTGACGCAGTGTGTGTGGGTGTGATGCAGTCTGTGTGGGTGTGATGCAGTGTGTGTGGATGTGACACAGTGTGTGTGGGTGTGATGCTGTGTGTGTGGGTGTGTGGGAGTGACACAGTGTGTGTGGGTGTGACGCAGCGTGTGTGGATGTGACAGTGTGTGTGGGTGTGATGCAGTGTGTGTGGGTCTGATGCAGTGTGAGTGGGAATGTGGGTCTGACGCAGTGTGTGTGGGTGTGATACTGGGTGTGTGGGTGTGACGCAGTGCGTGCGTGTGATGCAGTGCGTGCGTGTGATGCAGTGTGTGTGAGTGTGATGCAGTTTGTGTGGGTGTGACGCACTGTGTGTGGGTGTGATGCTGTGTGTGGGGGTGTGATGCAGTGTGTGTGGCTGTGACGCAGTGTGTGTGGGTGTCACAGAGTCTGTTTGGGAGTGATGTAGTGTGTGTGGGTGTGACGCAGTGTGTGTGTGTGTGACAGTGTGTGTGGCTGTGACGCAGTGTGTGTGGGTGTCACGCAGTCTGTTTGGGAGTGATGTAGTGTGTGTGGGTGTGACGCAGTGTGTGTGTGTGTGTGACAGTGTGTGTGGGTGTGATGCAGTGTGTGTGGATGGGACGCAGTCTGTGTGGGTGTGACACAGTGTGTATGGGATTGACGCAATCTGTGTGGGTGTGACACAGTGTGTGTGGGTGTGATGCAGTGTGTGTGGGTGTGACGCAGTGTGTGTGTGTGTGACGCAGTATGTGTGGGTGTGTAGTTGGGACGCAGAGAGAGTGGGTGTGACGCAGTGTGTGTAGGTGTGTAGTTGTGACGCAGAGAGTGTGGATCTGACACAGTGTGTGTGGGTGTGTGGGTGTGACACAGTGTATGTGGGTGTGTGGGTGTGATGCAGTGTGTGCGGGTGTGTGGTTGTGACGCAGTGTATGTGGGTGTGACACAGTGTGTGTGGGTGTTATGCAGTGTGTGTGGGTGTGTGGGTGTGATGCAGTGTGTGGGTGTGACGCAGAGTGTGTGGGTGTGACGCAGTGTGTGTGGGTGTGACGCAGTGTGTGTGGGTGTGACAAAGTGTGTGTGGGTGTGACGCAGAGTGTGTGGGTGTGAAGGGGTGTGTATGGGTGTGTGGGTGTGACGCAGTGTGTGGGGGTGTGACGCAGTGTGTGCGGGTGTGACGCAGTGTGTGGGGGTGTGACACAGTGTGTGTGGGTGTGACGTAGTGGGTGTGGGTGTGTGGGTGTGACGTAGTGGGTTTGGGTGTGATGCAGTGTATGTGGGTGTGTGGGTGTGACGCAGTGTGTGCGGGTGTGTGGGTGTGACGCAGTGTGTCTGGGTGTGATGCAGTTTGTGTGGGTGTGTGGGTGTGACGCAGTGTGTGTGGGTGTGATGTAGTGTGTGGGTGTGACACAGTGTGTGTGGATGTGATGCAGTGTGTGCAGAGGAGAGGGTGTGACGTAGTATATGTGGGTTTGTGGGTGTGACGCAGTTTGTGTGGGTGTGTGGGTGTGACACAGTGTGTGTGGGAGTGACACAGTATGTGTGGGTGTGACGCAGTGTGTGTGGATGTGACAGTGTGTGTGGGTGTGATGCTGTGTGTGTGGGTCTGATGCAGTCTGAGTGGGAATGTGGATCTGATGCAGTGTGTGTGGGTGTGATACTGGGTGTGTGGGTGTGATGCAGTGTGTGTGGGTGTGATGCAGTGCGTGCGTGTGATGCAGTGTGTGTGAGTGTGATGCAGTTTGTGTGGGTGTGATGCAGTGTGTGTGGCTGTGATGCAGTGTGTGTGGGTGTGACGCAGTGTGTGTGGGTGTGACGCAGTGTGTGCGGGGTTGATGCAGTGTGTGTGGGTATGACACAGTATGTGCGGGCGTGATGCAGTGAGTGTGGGAATGTGGGTGTGATGCAGTGAGTGTGGGTGTTTTGCAGTGTGTGTGGGTGTGATGCAGTGTGTGTGGGTGTGTCACAGTGTGTGTGGGTGTGACACATTGTGTGCTCAGTTGTGGTGCAGTTTGTGTAGGCGTGTGGGTGTGAAGCAGTGTGTACAGGTGTACGGGTGTGATGCAGTGTGTGTGGATCTGACGCAGTGTGTGTGGGTGTGAGTTTGATGCAGTGTGTGTGGGTGTGACAGTGTGTGCGGGTGTGATGCAGTGTGTGTGTGACGCAGTTTGTGTGGGTGTGACAGTGTGTGTGGGTGTGACGCAGTCTGTGTGGGTGTGACACAGTGGGTGTGGGTGTGACGCAGTGTGTGTGGGTGTGACAGTGTGTGTGGCTGTGACGCAGTGTGTGTGGGTGTCACGCAGTCTGTTTGGGAGTGATGTAGAGTGTGTGGGTGTGACGCAGTGTGTGTGTGACAGTGTGTGTGGGTGTGATGCAGTGTGTGTGGATGTGACGCAGTCTGTGTGGGTGTGACACAGTGTGTGTGGGTGTGATGCAGTGTGTGTGGGTGTGACACAGATTATGTGGGTGTGATGCAGTGTGTGTGGGTGAGATGCAGTTTGTGTGGGTGTGACACAGTGTGTGTGGGTGTGCGAGTGGGATGCAGTGTGTGTGGGTGTGCGAGTGTGATGCAGTGTGTGTGGGTGTGACACAGTGTGTTTGGGTGTGCGAGTGTGAAGCAGTGTGTGTGGGTGTGTGGGTGTGACGCAGCGTGTGTGGGTGTGACGCAGTGTGTGTGGGTGTGACACAGTGTGTGTGGATGTGATGCAGTGTGTGCAGAGGAGAGGGTGTGACGTAGTGTATGTGGGTTTGTGGGTGTGACGCAGTTTGTGTGGGTGTGTGGGTGTGACACAGTGTGTGTGGGTGTGACGCAGTTTGTGTAGGTGTGTGGGAGTGACACAGTGTGTGTGGGTGTGACGCAGTGTGTGTGGATGTGACAGTGTGTGTGGGTGTGATGCTGTGTGTGTGGGTCTGATGCAGTGTGAGTGGGAATGTGGGTCTGACGCAGTGTGTGTGGGTGTGATACTGGGTGTGTGGGTGTGACGCAGTGCGTGCGTGTGATGCAGTGTGTGTGAGTGTGGTGCAGTTTGTGTGGGTGTGACGCAGAGTGTGTGGGTGTGACACAGTGTGTGCGGGTGTGACGCAGTGTGTGGGGGTGTGACACAGTGTGTGTAGGTGTGACGCAGTGGGTTTGGTTGTGATGCAGTGTGTGCGGGTGTGTGGGTGTGACGCAGTGTGTCTGGGTGTGATGCAGTGTGTGTGGGTGTGATGCAGTGCGTGTGAGTGTGATGTAGTGTGTGGGTGTGACAGTGTGTGTGGATTTCATGCAGTGTGTGCAGAGGAGAGGGTGTGACGTAGTTTGTGTGGGTGTGTGGGAGTGACACAGTGTGTGTGGGTGTGACGCAGTGTGTGTGGATGTGACAGTGTGTGTGGGTGTGATGCTGTGTGTGTGGGTCTGATGCAGTGTGACTGGGAATGTGGGTCTGACGCAGTGTGTGTGGGTGTGATACTGGGTGTGTGGGTGTGATGCAGTGTGTGTGGGTGTGATGCAGTGCGTGCGTGTGATGCAGTGTGTGTGGCTGTGACGCAGTGTGTGTGGCTGTGACGCAGTGTGTGTGGGTGTGATGCTGTGTGTGTGGGTGTGATGCAGTGTGTGTGGGTGTCACACAGTCTGTTTGGGAGTGATGTAGTGTGCGCGGGTGTGACGCAGTGTGTGTGTGTGTGACAGTGTGTGTGGGTGTGATGCAGTGTGTGTGGATGTGACGCAGTCTGTGTGGGTGTGACACAGTGTGTGTGGGAGTGACGCAGTCTGTGTGGGTGTGACACAGTGTGTGTGGGAGTGACGCAATCTGTGTGGGTGTGACACAGTGTGTGTGGGTGTGACGCAGTGTGTGTGGGTGTGATGCTGTGTGTGTGTGACGCAGTATGTGTGGTTGTGTAGTTGGGACGCAGAGAGTGTGGGTGTGATGCAGTGTGTGTGGGTGTGTAGTTGTGACGCAGAGTGTGTGGATCTGACGCAGTGTGTGTGGGTGTGTGGATGTGACACAGTGTATGTGGGAGTGTGGGTGTGACGCAGTGTGTGCGGGTGTGTGGGTGTGACGCAGTGTATGTGGGTGTGATGCAGTGTGTGGGTGTGATACAGTGTGTGTGGGTGTTATGCAGTGTGTGTGGGTGTGTGGGTGTGATGCAGTGTGTGGGTGTGATGCAGAGTGTGTGGGTGTGACGCAGAGTGTGTGGGTGTAACGCAGTGTGTGTGGGTGTGACGTAGTGTGTGCGGGTGTGACACAGTGTGTGGGGGTGTGACACAGTGTGTGTGGGTGTGACGTAGTGGGTGTGGGTGTGATGCAGTGTATGTGGGTGTGTGGGTGTGACGCAGTGTGTCTGGGTGTGATGCAGTGTGTGTGGGTGTGATACAGTGTGTGTGGGTGTGACGCAATGTGTGTGGGTGTGACGCAGTGTGTGTGGGTGTGACGCAGCATGTGTGGGTGTGACGCAGCGTGTGTGGGTGTGATGCAGCGTGTGTGGGTGTGATGCAGTGTGTGTGGGTGTGACACATTATGTGTGGGTGTGACACATTATGTGTGGGTGTGACACAGTGTGCGTGGGTGTGACGCAGTGTGTGTGGGTGTGACGCAGTGTGTGCGGGGTTGATGCAGTGTGTGCGGGCGTGATGCAGTGAGTCTGGGAATGTGGGTGTGATGCAGTGAGTGTGGGTGTTTTGCAGTGTGTGTGGGTGTGATGCAGTGTGTGTGGGTGTGTCACAGTGTGTGTGGGTGTGTCACAGTGTGTGTGGGTGTGTCGCAGTGTATGTGGGTGTGTCGCAGTGTGTGTGGGTGTGAAGCAGTATGTGTGGGTGTGACACAGTGTGTGTAGGTGTGACGCAGTGTGTGTGGATGTGACGCAGTGTGTGTGGGTGTGAAGCAGTATGTGTGGGTGTGACACAGTGTGTGTGGATGTGATGCAGTGTGTATGGGTGTGATGCAGTGTGTGTGGGTGTGAAGCAGTGTGTGTGGGTGTGTGGATATGACACAGTTTGTGGGGGTGTGCAGGAGTCATGCAGAGTGTGTGGGTGTGATGCAGTGGGTGTGACACAGTGTGTGTGGGTGTGATGCAGTGGGTGTGACACAGTGTGTGTGGGTGTGATGCAGTGGGTGTGACACAGTGTGTGTGGGTGTGATGCAGCGTGTTTTGAAATGTGGGTGTGTGTGGGTGTGACGGTGTGTGTGGGTGTGGCGCAGTGTGTGTGGGTGTGTCACAGTGTGTGTGAGTGTGACACAGTGTGTGTGAGTGTGACACAGTGTGTGTGGGTGTAATGCAGTGTGTGTGGATGTGATGCAGTCTGCGCAGGTGTGTGGGTGTGTGGGTGTGATACAGTGTGTGTGGGTGTGACACAGTGTGTCTGGGTGTGACACAGTGTGTGTGGGTGTGATGCTGTGTGTGGGTGTGATGCAGTGTGAGTGGGAATGTGGGTCTGACGCAGTGTGTGTGGGTGTGATACTGTGTGTGTGGGTGTGACGCAGTGTGTGTGGGTGTGATGCAGTGTGTGCGTGTGACGCAGTGTGTGTGAGTGTGATGCAGTTTGTGTGGGTGTGATGCAGTGTGTGTGGCTGTGACGCAGTGTGTGTGGGTGTGACACAGTCTGTATGGGAGTGATGTAGTGTGTGTGGGTGTGATGCAGTATGTGTGGATGTGATGCAGTCTGTGTGGGTGTGACGCAGTGTGTGTGGGTGTGATGCAGTGTGTGTGGGTGTGACACAGTGTGTGTGGGTGTGATGCAATGTGTGTGGGTGTGATGCAGTGTGTGGGGGTGCTACGCAGTGTGTGTGAGTGTGATGCAGTTTGTGTGGGTGTGTGGGTGTGACATAGTGTGTGCGGCTGTGATGCAGTGTGTGTGTGTGTGACGCAGTTTGTGTGGGTGTGACAGTGTGTGTGGGTGTGACGCAGTCTGTGTGGGTGTGACACAGTGTGTATGGGTGTGACGCAGTGTGTGTGGATGTGACAGTGTGTGTGGGTGTGATGCTGTGTATGTGGGTGTGACGCAGTGTGTGCGGGTGTGATACTGTGTGTGTGGGTGTGTGGGTGTGACGCAGTGTGTGTGGGTGTGACACATTGTGTGTGGGTGTGTGAGTGGGATGCAGTGTGTGTGGGTGTGCGAGTGCGATGCAGTGTGTGTGGGTGTGACACATTGTGTGCTCAGTTGTGGTGCAGTTTGTGTAGGCGTGTAGGTGTGAAGCAGTGTGTACAGGTGTACGGGTGTGATGCAGTGTGTGTGGATCTGACGCAGTGTGTGTGGGTGTGGGTTTGATGCAGTGTGTGTGGGTGAGATGCAGTGTGTGCGGGTGTGATGCAGTGTGTGTGTGTGTGACGCAGTTTGTGTGGGTGTGACAGTGTGTGTGGGTGTGACGCAGTCTGTGTGGCTGTGACACAGTGTGTGTGGTTGTGCGAGTGGGATGCAGTGTGTGTGGGTGTGCGAGTGTGATGCAGTGTGTGTGGGTGTGACACAGTGTGTTTGGGTGTGCGAGTGTGACGCAGTGTGTGTGGGTGTGTGGGTGTGACGCAGCGTGTGTGGGTGTGACACAGTGTGTGTGGATGTGATGCAGTGTGTGCAGAGGAGAGGGTGTGACGTAGTGTATGTGGGTTTGTGGGTTTGACGCAGTTTGTGTGGGTGTGTGGGTGTGACACAGTGTGTGTGGGTGTGACGCAGTTTGTGTGGGTGTGTGGGAGTGACACAGTGTGTGTGGGAGTGACACAGTGTGTGTCGATGTGACAGTGTGTGTGGGTGTGATGTGTGTGTGTGGGTCTGTTGCAGTGTGAGTGGGAATGTGGGTCTGACGGTCTGTGTGTGGTTGAGATACTGGGTGTGTGGGTGTGACACAGTGCATGCGTGTGATGCAGTGTGTGTGTGTGTGTGATGCAGTTTGTGTGGGTATGACGCAGTGTGTGTGGGTGTGATGCAGTGCGTGCATGTGATGCAGTGTGTGTGAGTGTGATGCAGTTTGTGTGGGTGTGACACAGTTTGTGTAGGTGTGTGGGTGTGATGCTGTGTGTGTGGGTGTGATGAGTGTGTGTGGCTGTGACGCAGTGTGTGTGTGTGTCACTCAGTCTGTTTGGGAGTGATGTAGTGTGTGTGGGTGTGACGCAGTGTGTGTGTGTGTGTGACAGTGTGTGTGTGTGTGTGACAGTGTGTGTGGGTGTGATGCAGTGTGTGTGGATGTGACGCAGTCTGTGTGGGTGTGACACAGTGTGTGTGGGAGTGACGCAATCTGTGTGGGTGTGACACAGTGTGTGTGGGTGTGACGCAGTGTGTGTGGGTGTGACACATTGTGTGCTCTGTTGTGGTGCAGTTTGTGTAGGCGTGTAGGTGTGAAGCAGTGTTTACAGGTGTACGGGTGTGATGCAGTGTGTGTGGATCTGACGCAGTGTGTGTTGGTGTGGTTTTGATGCAGTGTGTGTGGGTATGACACAGATTATGTGGGTGTGCTGCAGTGTGTGTGGGTGTGACACAGAGTATGTGGGTGTGACACAGATTATATGGGTGTGATGCAGTGTGTGTGGGTGTGACGCAGATTATGTTGGTGTGATGAAGAGTGTGTGGGTGAGATGCAGTTTGTGTGGGTGTGACACAGTGTGTGTGGGTGTGTGGGTGGGATGCAGTGTGTGTGTGTGTGAGTGTGATGCAGTGTGTGTGGGTGTGACACAGTGTGTTTGGGTGTGCGAGTGTGATGCAGTGTGTGTGGGTGCGCAGTTATGATGCAGGTTGTGCAGGTGTGAAGCAGTGTGTGTGGGTGTGAAGCAGTACGTGTGGGTGTGAAGCAGTGTGTGTGGGTGTGAAGCAGTACGTGTGGGTGTGAAGCAGTGTGTGTGGGAATGTGGGTGTGACACAGGTTGTGTGGGTGTGCGGGTGTGATGCAGTGTGTGTGGATCTGATGCAGTGTGTGAGTGTGTGGGTTCAATGCAGTGTGTGGGTGTGACACAGAGTGTGTGGGTGTGACGCAGTGTGTGCAGAGGAGTGGGTGTGATGTAGTATGTGTGGGTGTGACACAGTGTGTGTGGGTGTGTGGGTGTGACGCAGTGTGTGTGGGTGTGCGGGTGTGATGCAGTGTGTGTGGATCTGATGCAGTGTGTGAGTGTGTGGGTTCAATGCAGTGTGTGGGTGTGACACAGTGTGTGTGGGTGTGACGCAGTGTGTGCGGGTGTGACACAGTGTGTGTGGGTGTGATGCAGTGTGTGGGGGTGTGACACAGTGTGTGTGGGTGTGACGCAGTGGGTGTGCATGTGACGTAGTGTATGTGGGTGTGACACAATGTGTGGGTGTGTGTGTGTGACGTAGTGTGTGGGTGAGTGGGTGTGATTTAGTCTGTGGGTGTAACGCAGTGTTTGTGGGAATGTGGGTGTGACACAGTGTGTGTGGGTGTGATGCAGTGTGTGTGGGTGTGACGTAGTTTGTGGGTGTGACACAGTGTGTGTGGGTGTGATGCAGTTTATGTAGTAATGTGGGTGTGACGCAGTGTGTGTGGGTGTGATGCAGTGTGTGTGGGTATGATGCAGTGTATGTGGGAATGTGGGTGTGACGCAGTGTGTGTGGGTGTGACGCAGTGTGTGTGGGTGTGATGCAGTGTGTGTGGGTGTGATGCAGTGTGTGTGGGTGTGACGTAGTGTGTGTTGGTGTGACGCAGTGTATGTGGGATTGTGGGTATGACGCAATGTGTGTGGGTGTGATGCAGTGTGTGTGGGTGTGACACAGTTTGTGTAGGTGTGTGAGTGTGATGCAATGGGTGTGGGTGTGATGCAGTGTGTGGGTGTGCTGGTGTGATGCAGTGTGTGTGGGTATGATGCAGTGTGTGTGGGTGTGAGGCAGTGTGTGTGGGTGTGATGTAGTGTGTGGGTGTGACACAGTGTGTGTTAGTGTGAAGCAGTGTATGTGGGAATGTGGGTGTGATGCAGTGTGTTTGGGAGTGTGAGTGTGATGCAGTGTGTGTGGGTGTGCTGTTGTGATACTGTGTGTGTGGGTGTGATGCAGTGTGTGTGGGTGTGAGGCAGTGTGTGTGGTTGTGTGGGAGTGATGTAGTGTGTGCGGGTGTGACGCAGTGTGTGTGGGTGTGATGTAGTGTGTGTGGGTGTCACGCAGTGTGTGTGGGAGTGACACAGTGTGTGTGGGTCTGTGGATGTGATGCAGTGTGTGTGGGTGTGACGCATTGTGTGTGGGTGTGACACAGTGTGTGTAGGTGTGATGCCATGTGTGTGGGTGTGACGCAGTGTGTGGGTGTGATGCTGTGTGCGCGGGTATGATGCAGTGTGTGTGGGTGTGACGCAGTGTGTGTGGGTGTGATGCAGTGTGTGTGGCTGTGACGTAGTGTGTGGGTGTGACACCAGTGTGTGTTGGTGTGACGCAGTGTATGTGGGAATGTGGGTGTGATGCAATGTGTGTGGGTGTGATGCAGTGTGTGTGGGTGTGATGCAGTGTGTGTGGGTGTGATGCAGTGTGTGTGGGTGTGACACAGTTTGTGTGGGTGTGCGGGTGTGATACTGTGTGTGTGGGTGTGATGCAGTGTGTGTGGGTGTGAGGCAGTGTGTGTGGTTGTGTGGGAGTGATGTAGTGTGTGCGGGTGTGACGCAGTGTGTGTGGGTGTGATACAGTGTGTGTGGGTGTGACACATTATGTGTGGGTGCGACACATTATTTGTGGGTGTGACTCAGTGTGTGTAGGTGTGATGCAGTGTGTGTGAGTGTGATGCAGTGTCTGTGGATGTGATACAGTGAGTGTGGGTGTGATGCAGTGTGTGTGGGTGTGCGGGTGTGATACTGTGTGTGTGGGTGTGATGCAGTGTGTGTGGGTGTGAGGCAGTGTGTGTGGGTGTGATGTAGTGTGTGGGTGTGACACAGTGTGTGTTTGTGTGACGCAGTGTATGTGGGAATGTGGGTTGTGCAGTGTGTTTGGGAGTGTGAGTGTGATGCAGTGTGTGTGGGTGTGCTGTTGTGATACTGTGTGTGTGGGTGTGATGCAGTGTGTGTGGGTGTGAGGCAGTGTGTGTGGTTGTGTGGGAGTGATGTAGTGTGTGCGGGTGTGACGCAGTGTGTGTGGTTGTGATGTAGTGTGTGTGGGTATCACGCAGTGTGTGTGGGAGTGACACAGTGTGTGTGGGTCTGTGGATGTGATGCAGTGTGTGTGGGTGTGACGCATAGTGTGTGGGTGTGACACAGTGTGTGGGTGTGATGCTGTGTGCGCGGGTGTGATGCAGTGTGTGTTGGTGTGACACAGTGTGTGTGGGTGTGATACAGTGTGTGTGGGTGTGATGCAGTGTGTGTGGGTGTGACACTATGTGTGGGTGTGACACTATGTGTGGGTGTGACACAGTGTGCGTGGGTGTGACACAGTGTGTGTGGGTGTGACACAGTGTGCGTGGGTGTGACGCAGTGTGTGTGGGTGTGACGCAGTGTGTGCACATGTGATGCAGTGTGTGTGGGTGTGATACAGTGTGTGCGGGTGTGATGCAGTGTGTGTGGGTGTGTGAATGTGATGTAGTGTCTGTGGGTGTGATGTGTTGTGTGTGGGTGTGACACAGTGTATGTGGGTGTGATGCAGTGAGTGTGGGAATGTGGGTGTGATGCAGTGAGTGTGGGTGTGTGGGTGTGATCCAGTGAGTGTGGGTGTGATGCAGTGTGTGGGTGTGACAGTTTGTGTGGGTGTGACGCAGTGTGTGTGGGTGTGACGCAGTGTGTGGGTGTGACACCAGTGTGTGTTGGTGTGACGCAGTGTATGTGGGAATGTGGGTGTGACGCAATGTGTGTGGGTGTGATGCAGTATGTGTGGGTGTGATGCAGTGTGTGTGGGTGTGACACAGTTTGTGTAGGTGTGTGGGTGTGATGCTGTGTGTGTGGGTGTGATGAGTGTGTGTGGCTGTGACGCAGTGTGTGTGGGTGTCACTCAGTCTGTTTGGGAGTGATGTAGTGTGTGTGGGTGTGACGCAGTGTGTGTGTGTGTGTGACAGTGTGTGTGTGTGACAGTGTGTGTGTGTGACAGTGTGTGTGTGTGTGACAGTGTGTGTGGGTGTGATGCAGTGTGTGTGGATGTGACGCAGTGTGTGTGGGAGTGACGCAATCTGTGTGGGTGTGACGCAGTGTGTGTGGGTGTGACACATTGTGTGCTCAGTTGTGGTGCAGTTTGTGTAGGCGTGTAGGTGTGAAGCAGTGTGTACAGGTGTACGGGTGTGATGCAGTGTGTGTGGATCTGACGCAGTGTGTGTGGGTGTGGGTTTGATGCAGTGTGTGTGGGTGTGACACAGAGTATGTGGGTGTGATACAGATTATGTGGGTGTGATGCAGTGTGTGTGGGTGTGACGCAGATTATGTCGGTGTGATGCAGAGTGTGTGGGTGAGATGCAGTTTGTGTGGGTGTGACACAGTGTGTGTGGGTGTGCGAGTGGGATGCAGTGTGTGTGTGTGTGAGTGTGATGCAGTGTGTGTGGGTGTGACACAGTGTGTTTGGGTGTGCGAGTGTGATGCAGTGTGTGTGGGTGCGCAGTTATGATGCAGGTTGTGCAGGTGTGAAGCAGTGTGTGTGGGTGTGAAGCAGTACGTGTGGGTGTGAAGCAGTGTGTGTGGGTGTGAAGCAGTACGTGTGGGTGTGAAGCAGTGTGTGTGGGAATGTGGGTGTGACACAGGTTGTGTGGGTGTGCGGGTGTGATGCAGTGTGTGTGGATCTGATGCAGTGTGTGTGTGTGGGTTCAATGCAGTGTGTGGGTGTGACACAGAGTGTGTGGGTGTGACGCAGTGTGTGCAGAGGAGTGGGTGTGATGTAGTATGTGTGGGTGTGACACAGTGTGTGTGGGTGTGTGGGTGTGACGCAGTGTGTGTGGGTGTGTGAGTGTGATGCAGTGTGTGTGGGTGTGCTGTTGTGATACTGTGTGTGTGGGTGTGATGCAGTGTGTGTGGGTGTGAGGCAGTGTGTGTGGTTGTGTGGGAGTGATGTAGTGTGTGCGGGTGTGACGCAGTGTGTGTGGGTGTGATACAGTGTGTGTGGGTGTGACACATTATGTGTGGGTGCGACACATTATTTGTGGGTGTGACTCAGTGTGTGTAGGTGTGATGCAGTGTGTGTGAGTGTGATGCAGTGTCTGTGGATGTGATACAGTGAGTGTGGGTGTGATGCAGTGTGTGTGGGTGTGCGGGTGTGATACTGTGTGTGTGGGTGTGATGCAGTGTGTGTGGGTGTGAGGCAGTGTGTGTGGGTGTGATGTAGTGTGTGGGTGTGACACAGTGTGTGTTTGTGTGACGCAGTGTATGTGGGAATGTGGGTGTGATGCAGTGTGTTTGGGAGTGTGAGTGTGATGCAGTGTGTGTGGGTGTGCTGTTGTGATACTGTGTGTGTGGGTGTGATGCAGTGTGTGTGGGTGTGAGGCAGTGTGTGTGGTTGTGTGGGAGTGATGTAGTGTGTGCGGGTGTGACGCAGTGTGTGTGGTTGTGATGTAGTGTGTGTGGGTATCACGCAGTGTGTGTGGGAGTGACACAGTGTGTGTGGGTCTGTGGATGTGATGCAGTGTGTGTGGGTGTGACGCATAGTGTGTGGGTGTGACACAGTGTGTGGGTGTGATGCTGTGTGCGCGGGTGTGATGCAGTGTGTGTTGGTGTGACACAGTGTGTGTGGGTGTGATACAGTGTGTGTGGGTGTGATACAGTGTGTGTGGGTGTGATGCAGTGTGTGTGGGTGTGACACTATGTGTGGGTGTGACACTATGTGTGGGTGTGACACAGTGTGCGTGGGTGTGACACAGTGTGTGTGGGTGTGACGCAGTGTGCGTGGGTGTGACGCAGTGTGTGTGGGTGTGACGCAGTGTGTGCACATGTGATGCAGTGTGTGTGGGTGTGATACAGTGTGTGCGGGTGTGATGCAGTGTGTGTGGGTGTGTGAATGTGATGTAGTGTCTGTGGGTGTGATGTGTTGTGTGTGGGTGTGACACAGTGTATGTGGGTGTGATGCAGTGAGTGTGGGAATGTGGGTGTGATGCAGTGAGTGTGGGTGTGTGGGTGTGATCCAGTGAGTGTGGGTGTGATGCAGTGTGTGGGTGTGACAGTTTGTGTGGGTGTGACGCAGTGTGTGTGGGTGTGACGCAGTGTGTGTGGGTGTGACGCAGTGTGTGGGTGTGACACCAGTGTGTGTTGGTGTGACGCAGTGTATGTGGGAATGTGGGTGTGACGCAATGTGTGTGGGTGTGATGCAGTATGTGTGGGTGTGATGCAGTGTGTGTGGGTGTGACACAGTTTGTGTAGGTGTGTGGGTGTGATGCTGTGTGTGTGGGTGTGATGAGTGTGTGTGGCTGTGACGCAGTGTGTGTGGGTGTCACTCAGTCTGTTTGGGAGTGATGTAGTGTGTGTGGGTGTGACGCAGTGTGTGTGTGTGTGTGACAGTGTGTGTGTGTGACAGTGTGTGTGTGTGACAGTGTGTGTGTGTGTGACAGTGTGTGTGGGTGTGATGCAGTGTGTGTGGATGTGACGCAGTCTGTGTGGGTGTGACACAGTGTGTGTGGGAGTGACGCAATCTGTGTGGGTGTGACGCAGTGTGTGTGGGTGTGACACATTGTGTGCTCAGTTGTGGTGCAGTTTGTGTAGGCGTGTAGGTGTGAAGCAGTGTGTACAGGTGTACGGGTGTGATGCAGTGTGTGTGGATCTGACGCAGTGTGTGTGGGTGTGGGTTTGATGCAGTGTGTGTGGGTGTGACACAGAGTATGTGGGTGTGATACAGATTATGTGGGTGTGATGCAGTGTGTGTGGGTGTGACGCAGATTATGTCGGTGTGATGCAGAGTGTGTGGGTGAGATGCAGTTTGTGTGGGTGTGACACAGTGTGTGTGGGTGTGCGAGTGGGATGCAGTGTGTGTGTGTGTGAGTGTGATGCAGTGTGTGTGGGTGTGACACAGTGTGTTTGGGTGTGCGAGTGTGATGCAGTGTGTGTGGGTGCGCAGTTATGATGCAGGTTGTGCAGGTGTGAAGCAGTGTGTGTGGGTGTGAAGCAGTACGTGTGGGTGTGAAGCAGTGTGTGTGGGTGTGAAGCAGTACGTGTGGGTGTGAAGCAGTGTGTGTGGGAATGTGGGTGTGACACAGGTTGTGTGGGTGTGCGGGTGTGATGCAGTGTGTGTGGATCTGATGCAGTGTGTGTGTGTGGGTTCAATGCAGTGTGTGGGTGTGACACAGAGTGTGTGGGTGTGACGCAGTGTGTGCAGAGGAGTGGGTGTGATGTAGTATGTGTGGGTGTGACACAGTGTGTGTGGGTGTGTGGGTGTGACGCAGTGTGTGTGGGTGTGTGGGTGTGATGCAGTGTGTGTGGATCTGATGCAGTGTGTGAGTGTGTGGGTTCAATGCAGTGTGTGGGTGTGACACAGTGTGTGTGGGTGTGACGCAGTGTGTGCGGGTGTGACACAGTGTGTGTGGGTGTGATGCAGTGTGTGGGGGTGTGACACAGTGTGTGTAGGTGTGACGCAGTGGGTGTGCATGTGACGTAGTGTATGTGGGTGTGACACAATGTGTGGGTGTGTGTGTGTGACGTAGTGTGTGGGTGAGTGGGTGTGATTTAGTCTGTGGGTGTAACGCAGTGTTTGTGGGAATGTGGGTGTGACACAGTGTGTGTGGGTGTGATGCAGTGTGTGTGGGTGTGACGTAGTTTGTGGGTGTGACACAGTGTGTGTGGGTGTGATGCAGTTTATGTAGTAATGTGGGTGTGACGCAGTGTGTGTGGGTGTGATGCAGTGTGTGTGGGAATGTGGGTGTGACGCAGTGTGTGTGGGTGTGACGCAGTGTGTGTGGGTGTGATGCAGTGTGTGTGGGTGTGATGCAGTGTATGTGGGAATGTGGGTGTGACGCAGTGTGTGTGGGTGTGATGCAGTGTGTGTGGGTGTGACGTAGTGTGTGGGTGTGACACAGTTTGTGTTGGTGTGACGCAGTGTATGTGGGATTGTGGGTATGACGCAATGTGTGTGGGTGTGATGCAGTGTGTGTGGGTGTGACACAGTTTGTGTAGGTGTGTGAGTGTGATGCAATGGGTGTGGGTGTGATGCAGTGTGTGTGGGTGTGCTGGTGTGATACTGTGTGTGTGGGTATGATGCAGTGTGTGTGGGTGTGAGGCAGTGTGTGTGGGTGTGATGTAGTGTGTGGGTGTGACACAGTGTGTGTTAGTGTGACGCAGTGTATGTGGGAATGTGGGTGTGATGCAGTGTGTTTGGGAGTGTGAGTGTGATGCAGTGTGTGTGGGTGTGCTGTTGTGATACTGTGTGTGTGGGTGTGATGCAGTGTGTGTGGGTGTGAGGCAGTGTGTGTGGTTGTGTGGGAGTGATGTAGTGTGTGCGGGTGTGACGCAGTGTGTGTGGTTGTGATGTAGTGTGTGTGGGTATCACGCAGTGTGTGTGGGAGTGACACAGTGTGTGTGGGTCTGTGGATGTGATGCAGTGTGTGTGGGTGTGACGCATAGTGTGTGGGTGTGACACAGTGTGTGGGTCTGATGCTGTGTGCGCGTTTGTGATGCAGTGTGTGTTGGTGTGACACAGTGTGTGTGGGTGTGATGCAGTGTGTGTGGGTGTGACACTATGTGTGGGTGTGACACTATGTGTGGGTGTGACACAGTGTGCGTGGGTGTGACACAGTGTGTGTGGGTGTGACACAGTGTGCGTGGGTGTGACGCAGTGTGTGTGGGTGTGACGCAGTGTGTGCACATGTGATGCAGTGTGTGTGGGTGTGATACAGTGTGTGCGGGTGTGATGCAGTGTGTGTGGGTGTGTGAATGTGATGTAGTGTCTGTGGGTGTGATGTGTTGTGTGTGGGTGTGACACAGTGTATGTGGGTGTGATGCAGTGAGTGTGGGAATGTGGGTGTGATGCAGTGAGTGTGGGTGTGTGGGTGTGATCCAGTGAGTGTGGGTGTGATGCAGTGTGTGGGTGTGACAGTTTGTGTGGGTGTGACGCAGTGTGTGTGGGTGTGACGCAGTGTGTGTGGGTGTGACGCAGTGTGTGGGTGTGACACCAGTGTGTGTTGGTGTGACGCAGTGTATGTGGGAATGTGGGTGTGACGCAATGTGTGTGGGTGTGATGCAGTATGTGTGGGTGTGATGCAGTGTGTGTGGGTGTGACACAGTTTGTGTAGGTGTGTGGGTGTGATGAGTGTGTGTGGCTGTGACGCAGTGTGTGTGGGTGTCACTCAGTCTGTTTGGGAGTGATGTAGTGTGTGTGGGTGTGACGCAGTGTGTGTGTGTGTGTGACAGTGTGTGTGTGTGTGACAGTGTGTGTGGGTGTGACAGTGTGTGTGGGTGTGATGCAGTGTGTGTGGATGTGACGCAGTCTGTGTGGGTGTGACACAGTGTGTGTGGGAGTGACGCAATCTGTGTGGGTGTGACGCAGTGTGTGTGGGTGTGATGCAGTGTGTGTGGGTGTGACACATTGTGTGCTCAGTTGTGGTGCAGTTTGTGTAGGCGTGTAGGTGTGAAGCAGTGTGTACAGGTGTACGGGTGTGATGCAGTGTGTGTGGATCTGACGCAGTGTGTGTGGGTGTGGGTTTGATGCAGTGTGTGTGGGTGTGACACAAAGTATGTGGGTGTGATACAGATTATGTGGGTGTGATGCAGTGTGTGTGGGTGTGACGCAGATTATGTCGGTGTGATGCAGAGTGTGTGGGTGAGATGCAGTTTGTGTGGGTGTGACACAGTGTGTGTGGGTGTGCGAGTGGGATGCAGTGTGTGTGTGTGTGAGTGTGATGCAGTGTGTGTGGGTGTGACACAGTGTGTTTGGGTGTGCGAGTGTGATGCAGTGTGTGTGGGTGCGCAGTTATGATGCAGGTTGTGCAGGTGTGAAGCAGTGTGTGTGGGTGTGAAGCAGTACGTGTGGGTGTGAAGCAGTGTGTGTGGGTGTGAAGCAGTACGTGTGGGTGTGAAGCAGTGTGTGTGGGAATGTGGGTGTGACACAGGTTGTGTGGGTGTGCGGGTGTGATGCAGTGTGTGTGGATCTGATGCAGTGTGTGTGTGTGGGTTCAATGCAGTGTGTGGGTGTGACACAGAGTGTGTGGGTGTGACGCAGTGTGTGCAGAGGAGTGGGTGTGATGTAGTATGTGTGGGTGTGACACAGTGTGTGTGGGTGTGTGGGTGTGACGCAGTGTGTGTGGGTGTGTGGGTGTGATGCAGTGTGTGTGGATCTGATGCAGTGTGTGAGTGTGTGGGTTCAATGCAGTGTGTGGGTGTGACACAGTGTGTGTGGGTGTGACGCAGTGTGTGCGGGTGTGACACAGTGTGTGTGGGTGTGATGCAGTGTGTGGGGTGTGACACAGTGTGTGTGGGTGTGACGCAGTGGGTGTGCATGTGACGTAGTGTATGTGGGTGTGACACAATGTGTGGGTGTGTGTGTGTGACGTAGTGTGTGGGTGAGTGGGTGTGATTTAGTCTGTGGGTGTAACGCAGTGTTTGTGGGAATGTGGGTGTGACACAGTGTGTGTGGGTGTGATGCAGTGTGTGTGGGTGTGACGTAGTTTGTGGGTGTGACACAGTGTGTGTGGGTGTGATGCAGTTTATGTAGTAATGTGGGTGTGACGCAGTGTGTGTGGGTGTGATGCAGTGTGTGTGGGAATGTGGGTGTGACGCAATGTGTGTGGGTGTGACGCAGTGTGTGTGGGTGTGATGCAGTGTGTGTGGGTGTGACGTAGTTTGTGGGTGTGACACAGTGTGTGTGGGTGTGATGCAGTTTATGTAGTAATGTGGGTGTGACGCAGTGTGTGTGGGTGTGATGCAGTGTGTGTGGGAATGTGGGTGTGACGCAGTGTGTGTGGGTGTGACGCAGTGTGTGTGGGTGTGATGCAGTGTGTGTGGGTGTGATGCAGTGTATGTGGGAATGTGGGTGTGACGCAGTGTGTGTGGGTGTGATGCAGTGTGTGTGGGTGTGACGTAGTGTGTGGGTGTGACACAGTGTGTGTTGGTGTGACGCAGTGTATGTGGGAATGTGGGTATGACGCAATGTGTGTGGGTGTGATGCAGTGTGTGTGGGTGTGACACAGTTTGTGTAGGTGTGTGAGTGTGATGCAATGGGTGTGGGTGTGATGCAGTGTGTGTGGGTGTGCGGGTGTGATACTGTGTGTGTGGGTATGATGCAGTGTGTGTGGGTGTGAGGCAGTGTGTGTGGGTGTGATGTAGTGTGTGGGTGTGACACAGTGTGTGTTAGTGTGACGCAGTGTATGTGGGAATGTGGGTGTGATGCAGTGTGTTTGGGAGTGTGAGTGTGATGCAGTGTGTGTGGGTGTGCTGTTGTGATACTGTGTGTGTGGGTGTGATGCAGTGTGTGTGGGTGTGAGGCAGTGTGTGTGGTTGTGTGGGAGTGATGTAGTGTGTGCGGGTGTGACGCAGTGTGTGTGGGTGTGACACAGTGTGTGTGGGTCTGTGGATGTGATGCAGTGTGTGTGGGTGTGACGCATTGTGTGTGGGTGTGACACAGTGTGTGTGGGTGTGATGCCATGTGTGTGGGTGTGACACAGTGTGTGGGTGTGATGCTGTGTGCGCGGGTGTGATGCAGTGTGTGTTGGTGTGACGCAGTGTGTGTGGGTGTGATACAGTGTGTGTGGGTGTGATGCAGTGTGTGTGGGTGTGACACTATGTGTGGGTGTGACACTATGTGTGGGTGTGACACAGTGTGCGTGGGTGTGACGCAGTGTGTGTGGGTGTGACACTGTGTGCGTGGGTGTGACGCAGTGTGTGTGGGTGTGACGCAGTGTGTGCACATGTGATGCAGTGTGTGTGGGTGTGTGAATGTGATGTAGTGTCTGTGGGTGTGATGTGGTGTGTGTGGGTGTGACACAGTGTATGTGGGTGTGATGCAGTGAGTGTGGGAATGTGGGTGTGATGCAGTGAGTGTGGGTGTGTGGGTGTGATCCAGTGAGTGTGGGTGTGATGCAGTGTGTGGGTGTGACAGTTTGTGTAGGTGTGACGCAGTGTGTGTGGGTGTGACGCAGTGTGTGTGGGTGTGACACATTGCGTTTGAGTGTGATGCAGTGTGTGTGGGTGTGACACAGTGTGTTTGGGTGTGCGAGTGTGACACAGTGTGTGTGGCTGCACAGTTATGATGCAGTTTGTGCCGGTGTGTAGGTGTGAAGCAGTATGTGTGGGTGTGACGCAGTATGTGTGGGTGTGTAGTTGGGACGCAGAGAGTGTGGGTGTGACGCAGTGTGTGTGGGTGTGTAGTTGTGACGCAGAGAGTGTGGATCTGACGCAGTGTGTGTGGGTGTGACACAGTGTATGTGGGTGTGTGGGTGTGACGCAGTGTGTGTGGGTGTGTGGGTGTGACGCAGTGTATGTGGGTGTGATGCAGTGTGTGGGTGTGACGCAGAGTGTGTGGGTTTGACGCAGTGTGTGTGGGTGTGACGCAGTGTGTGTGGGTGTGAAGCGGTGTGCATGGGTGTGTGGGTGTGACGCAGTGTGTGTGGGTGTGACGCAGTGTGTGTGGGTGTGAAGCGGTGTGTGTGGGTGTGTGGGTGTGACGCAGTGTGTGTGGGTGAGCAGGTATGACGCAGTTTGTGCCGGCATGTAGGTGTGAAGCAATGTGTGCGGCTGTGACGCAATGTGTGTGGGTGTGAAACAGTGTGTGTGGGTGTGACGCAGTGTGTGTGGGTGTGACGCAGTGTGTGTGGGAATGTGGGTGTGATGCAGGTTGTGTGGGTTGTGATGCAGTGTGTGTGGATCTGACGCAGTGTGTGTGGGTGTGACACAGAGTGTGTGGGTGTGACGCAGTGTGTATGGGAGTGATGTAGTGTGTGTGGGAGTGATGTAGTGTGTGTGGTTTTGGGTGTGACACAGTGTGTGTGGGTGTGACGCAGTGTGTGTGGGTGTGACGCAGGGTGTGTGGGTGTGACGCAGGGTGTGTGGGTGTGACGCAGTGTGTGGGGGTATGACACAGTGTGTGTGGGTGTGACACATTGTGTGCTCAGTTGTGGTGCAGTTTGTGTAGGCGTATAGGTGTGAAGCAGTGTGTAAAGGTGTACGGGTGTGATATAGTGTGTGTGGATTTGACGCATCGTGTGTGGGTGTGTGGGTGTGACACAGATTATGTGGGTGTGACACAGTGTGTGTGGGTGTGACGCAGTGTGTGTGGGTGTGACGCAGCGTGTGTGGGTGTGACGCAGTGTGTGGGTGTGATGCAGTTTGTGTGGGTGTGACACAGATTATGTGGGTGTGACGCAGTGTGTGTGGATGTGACGCATTGTGTGTGGGTGTGACACATTGTGTTTGAGTGTGATGCAGTGTGTGTGGGTGTGACACAGTGTGTTTGGGTGTGCGCGTGTGACACAGTGTGTGTGGGTGCACAGTTATGATGCAGTTTGTGCCGGTGTGTAGGTGTGAAGCAGTATGTGTGGATGTGAAGCAGTATGTGTGGGAATGTGGGTGTGATGCAGTGTGTGTGGGTGTGCGGGTGTGATGCAGTGTGTGCGGGTGTGATGTAGTGTGTGTGGGTGTGACGCAGTGTGTGTGTGTGTGACGCAGTATGTGTGGGTGTGTAGTTGGGACGCAGAGAGTGTGGGTGTGACGCAGTGTGTGTGGGTGTGTAGTTGTGACGCAGAGAGTGTGGATCTGACGCAGTGTGTGTGGGTGTGACACAGTGTATGTGGGTGTGTGGGTGTGACGCAGTGTGTGTGGGTGTGTGGGTGTGACGCAGTGTATGTGGGTGTGATGCAGTGTGTGGGTGTGACGCAGTGTATGTGGGTGTTATGCAGTGTGTGTGGGTGTGTGGGTGTGACGCAGTGTGTGTGGGTGTGACGCAGTGTGTGTGGGTGTGTGGGTGTGACGCAGTGTGTGTGGGTGTGACGCAGTGTGTGTGGGTGTGTGGGTGTGACGCAGTGTGTGTGGGTGTGTGGGTGTGACGCAGTGTATGTGGGTGTGATGCAGTGTGTGGGTGTGACGCAGTGTGTGTGGGTGTTATGCAGTGTGTGTGGGTGTGTGGGTGTGATGCAGTGTGTGGGTGTGACGCAGTGTGTGTGGGTTTGACGCAGTGTGTGTGGGTGTGACAAAGTGCGTGTGGGTGTGACGCAGTGTGTGTGGGTGTGATGCAGTGTGTGTGGGTGTGAAGCGGTGTGCATGGGTGTGTGGGTGTGACGCAGTGTGTGTGGGTGTGACGCAGTGTGTGTGGGTGTGAAGCGGTGTGTGTGGGTGTGTGGGTGTGACGCAGTGTGTGTGGGTGAGCAGGTATGACGCAGTTTGTGCCGGCGTGTAGGTGTGAAGCAATGTGTGCGGCTGTGACGCAATGTGTGTGGGTGTGAAACAGTGTGTGTGGGTGTGACGCAGCGTGTGTGGGTGTGAAACAGTGTGTGTGTGTGTGACGCAGTGTGTGTGGGTGTGACGCAGTGTGTGTGGGAATGTGGGTGTGATGCAGGTTGTGTGGGTTGTGATGCAGTGTGTGTGGATTTGACGCAGTGTGTGTGGGTGTGACACAGAGTGTGTGGGTGTGACGCAGTGTGTATGGGAGTGATGTAGTGTGTGTGGGAGTGATGTAGTGTGTGTGGTTTTGGGTGTGACACAGTGTGTGTGGGTGTGACGCAGTGTGTGTGGGTGTGACGCAGTGTGTGTGGGTGTGACGCAGGGTGTGCGGGTGTGACGCAGTGTGTGCGGGTGTGACGCAGTGTGTGGGGGTATGACACAGTGTGTGTGGGTGTGACGCAGTGTGTGTGGGTGTGACGCAGTGTGTGTGGGTGTTATGCAGTGAGTGTGGGTGTGATGCAGTGTGTGTGGGTGTATGGGTGTGATCCAGTGTGTGGGCGTGTGACACAGTTTGTGTGCGTGTGACGCAGTGTGTGTGGGTGTGGCACAGTGTTTGTGGGTGTGTCGCAGTGTGTGTGGGTGTGATGCAGTGTGTGTAGGTGTGATGCAGTGTGTGTGGGTGTGACGCAGTGTGTGTGGGTGTGATGTAGTCTGTGGGTGTGACACAGTGTGTGTTGGTGTGACACAGTGTATGTGGGAATGTGGGTGTGACGCAATGTGTGTGGGTGTGATGCAGTGTGTGTGGGTGTGACACAGATTGTGTAGGTGTGTGGGTGTGATGCAGTGAGTGTGGGTGTGATGCAGTGTGTGTTGGTGTGACACAGTGTATGTGGGAATGTGGGTGTGACGTAATGTGTGTGGGTGTGATGCAGTGTGTGTGGGTGTGACACAGATTGTGTAGGTGTGTGGGTGTGATGCAGTGTGTGTTGGTGTGACACTGTATGTGGGAATGTGGGTGTGACGCAATGTGTGTGGGTGTGACGCAATGTGTGTGGGTGTGATGCAGTGTGTGTGGGTGTGACACAGATTGTGTAGGTGTCTGGGTGTGATGCAGTGAGTGTGGGTGTGATGCAGTGTGTGTGGGTGTGCGGGTGTGATACTGTGTGTGTGGGTGTGATGCAGTGTGTGTGGGTGTGACGCGGTATGTGTGGGTGTGAGGCAGTGTGTGTGGTTGTGTGGGAGTGATGTGTGTGCGGTTGTGACGTAGTGTGTGCAGGTGTGATGCAGTGTGTGTGGGTGTGCTGCAGTGTGTGTGGGTGTCACGCAGTGTGTGTGGGAGTGACACAGTGTGTGTGGGTCTGTGGATGTGATGCAGTGTGTGTGGGTGTGACGCAGTGTGTGTGGGTGTGACACAGTGTGTGTGGGTCTGTGGATGTGATGCAGTGTGTGTGGGTGTGACGCAGTGTGTGTGGGTGTGACACAGTGTGTGTGGGTGTGATGCAGTGTGTTTGGAGGTGACAGTGTGTGTGGGTGTGACGTAGTGTCTATGAGTGTGTGTGTGTGTGTGAAGCAGTTTGTCTGGGTGTGTGGGTGTGACAGTGTGCATGGGTCTGACGCAGTGTGTGTGGGTGTGACACATTGCATGCTCAGTTGTGGTGCAGTTTGTGTAGGCATATAGGTGTGAAGCAGTGTGTAAAGGTGTACGGGTGTGATATAGTGTGTGTGGATTTGACGCATCGTGTGTGGGTGTGTGGGTGTGTCACAGATTATGTGGGTGTGATGCAGTGTGTGTGGGTGTGACACAGTGTGTGTGGGTGTGACGCTGCGTGTGTGGGTGTGACGCAGTGTGTGGGTGTGATGCAGTTTGTGTGGGTGTGACACAGATTATGTGGGTGTGACGCAGTGTCTGTGGGTGTGAAGCAGTGTGTGTGGATGTGACGCAGTGTGTGTGGGTGTGACGCAGTGTGTGTGGGTGTGACACATTGTGTTTGGGTGTGACGCAGTGTGCGTGGGTGTGATGCAGTGTGTGTGGGAATGTGGGTGTGACACAGTGTGTGTGGGTGTGATGCAGTATGTGTGGGTGTCACACAGTGTGTTTGGGTGTGCGAGTGTGATGCAGTGTGTCTGGGTGTGCGAGTGTGACACAGTGTGTGTGTGTGTGTGACGCAGTATGTGTGGGTGTGTAGTTGGGACGCAGAGAGTGTGGGTGTGACGCAGTGTGTGTGGGTGTGTAGTTGTGACACAGTGTATGTGGGTGTGTGGGTGTGACACAGTGTGTGTGGGTGTGTGGGTGTGACGCAGTGTATGTGGGTGTGATGCAGTGTGTGGGTGTGACACAGTGTGTGTGGGTGTTATGCAGTGTGTGTGGGTGTGATGCAGTGTGTGGGTGTGACGCAGAGTGTGTGGGTGTGACACAGTGTGTGTGGGTGTGACGCAGTGTGTGTGGGTGTGACACAGTGTGTGTGGGTGTGACGCAGTGTGTGTGGGTGTGAAGCGGTGTGTGTGGGTGTGTGGGTGTGACGCAGTGTGTGTGGGTGAGCAGGTATGACGCAGTTTGTGCCGGCGTGTAGGTGTGAAGCAATGTGTGCGGCTGTGACGCAATGTGTGTGGGTGTGAAACAGTGTGTGTGGGTGTGACGCAGTGTGTGTGGGTGTGAAACAGTGTGTGTGTGTGTGACGCAGTGTGTGTGGGTCTGTGGATGTGATGCAGTGTGTGTGGGTGTGACGCAGTGTGTGTGGGTGTGACACAGTGTGTGTGGGTCTGTGGATGTGATGCAGTGTGTGTGGGTGTGACGCAGTGTGTGTGGGTGTGACACAGTGTGTGTGGGTGTGATGCAGTGTGTTTGGAGGTGACAGTGTGTGTGGGTGTGACGTAGTGTCTATGAGTGTGTGTGTGTGTGTGAAGCAGTTTGTCTGGGTGTGTGGGTGTGACAGTGTGCATGGGTCTGACGCAGTGTGTGTGGGTGTGACACATTGCATGCTCAGTTGTGGTGCAGTTTGTGTAGGCATATAGGTGTGAAGCAGTGTGTAAAGGTGTACGGGTGTGATATAGTGTGTGTGGATTTGACGCATCGTGTGTGGGTGTGTGGGTGTGTCACAGATTATGTGGGTGTGATGCAGTGTGTGTGGGTGTGACACAGTGTGTGTGGGTGTGACGCTGCGTGTGTGGGTGTGACGCAGTGTGTGGGTGTGATGCAGTTTGTGTGGGTGTGACACAGATTATGTGGGTGTGACGCAGTGTCTGTGGGTGTGAAGCAGTGTGTGTGGATGTGACGCAGTGTGTGTGGGTGTGACGCAGTGTGTGTGGGTGTGACACATTGTGTTTGGGTGTGACGCAGTGTGCGTGGGTGTGATGCAGTGTGTGTGGGAATGTGGGTGTGACACAGTGTGTGTGGGTGTGATGCAGTATGTGTGGGTGTCACACAGTGTGTTTGGGTGTGCGAGTGTGATGCAGTGTGTCTGGGTGTGCGAGTGTGACACAGTGTGTGTGTGTGTGTGACGCAGTATGTGTGGGTGTGTAGTTGGGACGCAGAGAGTGTGGGTGTGACGCAGTGTGTGTGGGTGTGTAGTTGTGACACAGTGTATGTGGGTGTGTGGGTGTGACACAGTGTGTGTGGGTGTGTGGGTGTGACGCAGTGTATGTGGGTGTGATGCAGTGTGTGGGTGTGACACAGTGTGTGTGGGTGTTATGCAGTGTGTGTGGGTGTGTGGGTGTGATGCAGTGTGTGGGTGTGACGCAGAGTGTGTGGGTGTGACACAGTGTGTGTGGGTGTGACGCAGTGTGTGTGGGTGTGACACAGTGTGTGTGGGTGTGACGCAGTGTGTGTGGGTGTGAAGCGGTGTGTGTGGGTGTGTGGGTGTGACGCAGTGTGTGTGGGTGAGCAGGTATGACGCAGTTTGTGCCGGCGTGTAGGTGTGAAGCAATGTGTGCGGCTGTGACGCAATGTGTGTGGGTGTGAAACAGTGTGTGTGGGTGTGACGCAGTGTGTGTGGGTGTGAAACAGTGTGTGTGTGTGTGACGCAGTGTGTGTGGGTGTGACGCAGTATGTGTGGGAATGTGGGTGTGATGCAGGTTCTGTGGGTTGTGATGCAGTGTGTGTGGATCTGACGCAGTGTGTGTGGGTGTGACACAGAGTGTGTGGGTGTGACGCAGTGTGTATGGGAGTGATGTAGTGTGTGTGGGAGTGATGTAGTGTGTGTGGTTTTGGGTGTGACACAGTGTGTGCAGGTGTGACGCTGTGTGTGAAGGTGTGTGCGAGTGTGACGCAGTGTGTGTGGGTGTGACGCAGTGTGTGTGGGTGTGACGCAGGGTGTGTGGGTGTGACGCAGTGTGTGCGGGTGTGACGCAGTGTGTGGGGGTGTGACAGTGTGTGTGGGTGTGACGTAGTGGGTGTGCGTGTGATGCAGTGTATGTGGGTGTGTGGGTGTGACACAGTGTGTGTGGGTGTGACGCAGTGTGTGGGTGTGACACAGTGTGTGTGGGTGTGACGCAGTGTGTGTGGGTGTGACGCAGTGTGTGTGGGTGTGACGCAGTGTGTGTGGGTGTGATGCAGTGTGTGTGGGTGTGATGCAGTGTGTGTGGGTGTGATGCTGTGTGCGCGGGTGTGATGCAGTGCGTGTGGGTGTGAAAGTGTGTGTGGGTGTGTGAATGTGATGCAGCGTGTGTGGGTGTGACACAGTGTGTGTGGGAGTCATGTGTGTGGGTGTGACGCAGTGTCTGTGGGTGTGATACAGTGTGTGTGGGTGTGACGTAGTGTGTGGGTGTGACGCAGTGTGTGTGGGTGTGACGCAGTGTGTGTGGGTGTGACGCAGTGTGCGCGGGTGTGATGCAGCGTGTGTGGGTGTGACGTAGTGTGTGGGTGTGACGCAGTGTGTGTGGGTGTGATGCAGTGTGTGTGGTTGTGACACATTATGTGTGGGTGTGACACAGTGTGCGTGGGTGTGACACAGTGTGTATGGGTGTGACGCAGTGTGTGCGGGGGTGATGCAGTGTGTGTGGGTGTGATGCAGTGTGTGTGGGAATGTGGGTGTGATGCAGTGAGTGTGGGTGTGATGCAGTGTGTGTGGGTGTGTCACTGTGTGTGTGGATGTGTGTGTGTGTGGGTGTGATGCAGTGTGTGTGAGTGTGTGGGAGTGGCGCAGTGTGTGTGGGTGTGTGGGTGTGATGCAGTGTGTGTGGGTGTGATGCAGTGTGTGTGGGTGTGACACAGTGTGTGTAGGTGTGACACAGTGTGTGTGGGTGTGACACATTGTGTTTGGGTGTGACGCAGTGTGCGTGGGTGTGATGCAGTGTGTGTGGGAATGTGGGTGTGACACAGTGTGTGTGGGTGTGATGCAGTATGTGTGGGTGTCACACAGTGTGTTTGGGTGTGCGAGTGTGATGCAGTGTGTGTGGGTGTGCGAGTGTGATGCAGTGTGTGTGAGTGTGACACAGTGTGTCTGGGTGTGCGAGTGTGACACAGTGTGTGTGTGTGTGTGACGCAGTATGTGTGGGTGTGTAGTTGGGACGCAGAGAGTGTGGGTGTGACGCAGTGTGTGTGGGTGTGTAGTTGTGACGCAGTGTGTGTGGATCTGACGCAGTGTGTGTGGGTGTGTGGGTGTGACACAGTGTATGTGGGTGTGTGGGTGTGACACAGTGTGTATGGGTGTGTGGGTGTGACGCAGTGTATGTGGGTGTGATGCAGTGTGTGGGTGTGACACAGTGTGTGTGGGTGTTATGCAGTGTGTGTGGGTGTGTGGGTGTGATGCAGTGTGTGGGTGTGACGCAGAGTGTGTGGGTGTGACACAGTGTGTGTGGGTGTGACGCAGTGTGTGTGGGTGTGACACAGTGTGTGTGGGTGTGACGCAGTGTGTGTGGGTGTGAAGCGGTGTGTGTGGGTGTGTGGGTGTGACGCAGTGTGTGTGGGTGTGACGCAATGTGTGTGGGTGTGAAACAGTGTGTGTGGGTGTGACGCAGTGTGTGTGGGTGTGAAACAGTGTGTGTGTGTGTGACGCAGTGTGTGTGGGTGTGACGCAGTGTGTGTGGGAATGTGGCTGTGATGCAGGTTCTGTGGGTTGTGATGCAGTGTGTGTGGATCTGACGCAGTGTGTGTGGGTGTGACACAGAGTGTGTGGGTGTGACGCAGTGTGTATGGGAGTGATGTAGTGTGTGTGGGAGTGATGTAGTGTGTGTGGTTTTGGGTGTGACACAGTGTGTGCAGGTGTGACGCTGTGTGTGAAGGTGTGTGCGAGTGTGACGCAGTGTGTGTGGGTGTGACGCAGTGTGTGTGGGTGTGACGCAGTGTGTGTGGGTGTGAAGCAGTGTGTGTGGGTGTGACGCAGGGTGTGTGGGTGTGACGCAGTGTGTGCGGGTGTGACGCAGTGTGTGGGGGTGTGACAGTGTGTGTGGGTGTGACGTAGTGGGTGTGCGTGTGATGCAGTGTATGTGGGTGTGTGGGTGTGACACAGTGTGTGTGGGTGTGACGCAGTGTGTGGGTGTGACACAGTGTGTGTGGGTGTGACGCAGTGTGTGTGGGTGTGACGCAGTGTGTGTGGGTGTGACGCAGTGTGTGTGGGTGTGATGCAGTGTGTGTGGGTGTGATGCTGTGTGCGCGGGTGTGATGCAGTGCGTGTGGGTGTGAAAGTGTGTGTGGGTGTGTGAATGTGATGCAGCGTGTGTGGGTGTGACACAGTGTGTGTGGGAGTCATGTGTGTGGGTGTGACGCAGTGTCTGTGGGTGTGATACAGTGTGTGTGGGTGTGACGTAGTGTGTGGGTGTGACGCAGTGTGTGTGGGTGTGACGCAGTGTGTGTGGGTGTGACGCAGTGTGCGCGGGTGTGATGCAGCGTGTGTGGGTGTGACGTAGTGTGTGGGTGTGACGCAGTGTGTGTGGGTGTGATGCAGTGTGTGTGGTTGTGACACATTATGTGTGGGTGTGACACAGTGTGCGTGGGTGTGACACAGTGTGTATGGGTGTGACGCAGTGTGTGCGGGGGTGATGCAGTGTGTGTGGGAATGTGGGTGTGATGCAGTGAGTGTGGGTGTGATGCAGTGTGTGTGGGTGTGTCACTGTGTGTGTGGATGTGTGTGTGTGTGGGTGTGATGCAGTGTGTGTGAGTGTGTGGGAGTGGCGCAGTGTGTGTGGGTGTGTGGGTGTGATGCAGTGTGTGTGTGTGATGCAGTGTGTGTGGGTGTGACACAGTGTGTGTAGGTGTGACACAGTGTGTGTGGGTGTGACGCAGTGTGTGTGGGTCTGACGCAGCGTGTGTGGGTGTGATGCAGCGTGTGTGGGTGTGACGCAGTGTGTGTGGGTGTGACGCAATGTGTGTGCGTGTGTGGGTGTGACGCAGTGTGTCTGGGTGAGCAGGTGTGACCGTGTGTGTGGGTCTGACGCAGTTAGTGTGAGAGTGACACAGTGTGTGTGCGTGTGATGCTGTGTGTGTGGGTGTGACGTAGTGTGTGTGGGTGTGCGAGTGTGACGATGTGTGTGTGGGTGTGTGAGTGTGTGGGTGTGACACAGTGTGTGTGGGTGTGTGGGTGTGATGCAGTGTGTGTGGGTGTGAAGCAGTGAGTGTGGGAATGTGGGTGTGAGGCAGTGCGTGCAGGTGTGACGCAGTGTGTGCGGGTGTGTGGGTGTGACGCAGTGAGTGTGGGTGTGATGCAGTCTGTGTGGGTGTGAAACAGTGTGTGCGGGTGTGATGCAGTGTGTGTGCGTGTGACACAGTGTGTGCGGGTGTGATGCAGTGTGTGTGGGTGTGACACTGTGTGTGCGGGTGTGATGCAGTGTGCGCGGGTGTGATACAGTGTGTGTGGGTGTGATGCAGTGTGAGTGGGAATGTGGGTGTGATGCAGTGTGTGCGGGTGTGATGCAGTGAGTGTGGGTGTGTCGTAGTGTGTGTGGGTGTGATGCAGTGTGTGTAGGTGTGACGCAGCGTGTGTGAGTGTGATGCAGTGTGTGCGAGTGTGTGGGTGTGACACAGTGTGTGTGGGTGTGATGCAGTGTGTGTGTGTGTGACACTGTGTGTGTAGGTGTGACGCAGTGTGTGTGGGTTTGACGCAGCGTGTGTGGTTGTGATGCAGTGTGTGTGGGAGTGACGCAGTGTATGTGTATGTGTGGGTGTGACGCAATGTGTGTGCGTGTGTGGGTGTGACGCAGTGTGTCTGGGTGAGCAGGTGTGTCCGTGTGTGTGGGTCTGACGCAGTTAGTGTGAGAGTGACACAGTGTGTGTGCGTGTGATGCTGTGTGTGTGGGTGAGACGTAGTGTGTGTGCGTGTGCGAGTGTGATGCAGTGTGTGTGGGTGTGCGAGTGTGTGGTTGTGACACAGTGTGTGTGGGTGTGTCGGTGTGTGGGTGTGAAGCAGTGAGTGTGGGAATGTGGGTGTGAGGCAGTGTGTGTGGGTGTGACGTAGTGTGTGCGGGTGTGTGGGTGTGACACAGTGTGTGTGGGTGTGTGGGTGTGACACTGTGTGTGTGGGTGTGACGCAGTGTGTGTGGCTGTGACGCAGTGTGTGTGGGTGTGAGGCAGTGTGTGTGGGTGTGATGCAGTGTGTGTGGGTGTGATGCAGTGTGTGTGGGTGTGAGGCAGTATGTGTGGGTGTGACACTGTGTGTGCGGGTGTGATGCAGTGTGTGCGGGTGTGATGCAGTGTGTGCGGGTGTGAGGCAGTGTGTGTGGGTGTGACGCAGTGTGTGCGGGTGTGTGGGTGTGACGCAGTGTGTGTGGGTGTGTCGCAGTGTGGGTGGGTGTGATGCAGTGTGTGTTGGTGTGACGCAGTGTGTGTGTGGTTGTGATGCAGTGTGTGGGGTGTGACGCAGTGTGTGTGGGTGTGTGGGTGTGACGCAGTGTGTGTGGGTCTGACAGAGTGTGTGTGGGTGTGACGCAGTAAGTGTGGGTGGGTGGGTGTGATGCGGTGTGTGTGGGTGTGATGCAGTGTGTGTGTGCGTGTGGGTGTGATGCAGTGTGTGCGGGTGTGTGGGTGTGATTCAGTGTGTGTGGGTGTGACACAGTGTGTGTGGATGTGACATATTATGTGTGGGTGTGACGCAGTTTGTGTGGGTGGGTGGGTGTGATGCGGTGTGTGTGGGTGTGATGCAGTGTGTGTGGGTGTGACGCAGTGTTTGTAGGTCTGACACAGTGTGTGTGGGTGTGACGCAGTGTGTGTGGGTGTGTGGGTGTGACGCAGATTGTGTGTGTCTGACACAGTGTGTGTGGGTGTGATGCAGTGTCCGTGGGTGTGACACAGTGTGTGTGGGTGTGACGCAGTGTGTGTGGGTGTGACGCTGGGTGTGTGGGTGTGACGCAGATTGTGTGTGTCTGACACAGTGTGTGCGGGTGTGATGCAGTGTCCGTGGGTGTGACACAGTGTGTGTGGGTGTGACGCAGTGTGTGTGGGTGTGACGCAGTGTGTGTGGTTGTGACACATTATATGTAGGTGTGACACAGTGTGCGTGGGTGTGACGCAGTGTGTGCGGGGGTGATGCAGTATGTATGGGTGTGATGCAGTGAGTGTGGGAATGTGGGTGTGATGCACTGTTTGCGGGTGTGATGCAGTGAGTGTGGGAATGTGGGTGTGATGCAGTGAGTGTGGGTGTGATGCAGTGTGTGTGGGTGTGTCACTGTGTGTGTGGGTGTGTCGTAGTGTGTGTGGTTGTGACGCAGTGTGTGTAGGTGTGACGCAGCGTGTGTGGGTGTGTGGGTGTGATGCAGTGTGTGTGGGTGTGTGGGAGTGGCGCAGTGTGTGTGGGTTTGACGCAGCGTGTGTGGGTATGATGCAGTGTGTGTTGGTGTGTGGGTGTGACGCAGTGTGTGTGGGTCTGACGCAGTTTGTGTGAGAGTGTGGGTGTGACACAGTGTGTTTGCGTGTGATGCTGTGTGTGTGGGTGTGATGTAGTGTGTGTGGGTGTGCGAGTGTGACGCAGTGTGTGTGGGTGTGTGTGTGTGGGTGTGACACAGTGTGTGTGGGTGTGTGGGTGTGATGCAGTGAGTGTGGGAAAGTGGGTGTGAGGCAGTGTGCGTAGGTGTGACGCATGTGTGCGGATGTGTGGGTGTGACGCAGTGTGTGTTTGTGTGAAGCAGTGAGTGTGGGAAAGTGGGCGTGAGGCAGTGTGCATAGGTGTGACGCATGTGTGCGGGTGTGTGGGTGTGACGCAGTGTATGTGGGTGTGTGGGTGTGACACTGTGTGTGTGGGTGTGATGCAGTGTGTGTGGCTGTGATGCAGTGTGTGTGGGTGTGATACAGTGTGTGTGGGTGTGAAACAGTGTGTGCGGGTGCGATGCAGTGTGTGTGGGTGTGACACAGTGTGTGCAGGTGTGATGCAGTGTGTGTGGGTGTGACACTGTGTGTGCGGGTGTGATGCAGTGTGTGTGGGTGTGACGCAGTGTGTGCGGGTGTGTCACAGTGTGTGTAGGTGTGTCGCAGTGTGTGTGGGTGCGATGCAGTGTGTGTTGGTGTGAAGCAGTGTGTGTGGGAGTGTGGGTGTGATGCAGTGTGTGTGTGGTTGTGATGTAGTGTGTGGGGTGTGACGCATTGTGTGTGGGTGTGTGGGTGTGACACAGTGTGTGTGGGTGTGACGCAGTGTGTGTGGGTGTGACGCAGCGTGTGTGGTTGTGTGGGTGTGACGCAGTGTGTGTGGGTGTGTGGGTGTGATGCAGTTTGTGTGGGTGTGATGCAGTTTGTGTGGATGTGAGGCAGTGTGTGTGGGTGTGATGCAGTGTGTGTGGGTGTGACGCAGTGTGTGTGGGTGTCACAAAGTGTGTGTGGGTGTGTGGGTGTGACGCAGTGTGTGTGGGTGTGACGCAGTGTATATGGGTGTGATACTGTGTGTGTGGGTGTGATACTGTATGTGTGAGTGTGAGGCAGTGTGTGTGGATGTGATACTGTGTGTGTGGGTTTGATGAAGTCTGTGTGGGTGTGAAACAGTGTGTGCGGGTGTGATGCAGTGTGTGTGGGTGTGACACAGTGTGTGCGGGTGTGATGCAGTGTGTGTGGGTGTGACACTGTGTGTGCGGGTGTGATGCAGTGTGTGTGGGTGTGACGCAGTGTGTGCGGGTGTGTCAGAGTGTGTGTAGGTGTGTCGCAGTGTGTATGGGTGTCGTGCAGTGTATGTGGGTGTGTCGCAGTGTGTGTGGGTGTGATGCAGTGTGTGTTGGTGTGAAGCAGTGTGTGTGGGAGTGTGGGTGTGACGCAGTGTGTGTGTGGTTGTGATGCAGTGTGTGGGGTGTGACGCAGTGTGTGTGGGTGTGTGGGTGTGACGCAGTGTGTGTGGGTGTGATGCAGTGTGTGTGGGTGTGACGCAGTGTGTGTGGGTGTAACGCAGCGTGTGTGGTTGTGTGGGTGTGACGCAGTGTGTGTGGGTGTGTGGGTGTGATGCAGTTTGTGTGGGTGTGATGCAGTTTGTGTGGGTGTGACGCAGTGTGTGTGGGTGTGATGCAGTGTGTGTGGATGTGACGCAGTGTGTGTGGGTGTGACACAGTGTGTGTGGGTGTGTGTGTGTGACGCAGTGTGTGTGGGTGTGACGCAGTGTGTGTGGGTGTGACGCAGTGTGTGTGGGTGTGACGCAGTGTGTGTGGGTGTGATACTGTGTGTGTGGGTGTGATACTGTATGTGTGAGTGTGACGCAGTGTGTGTGGATGTGAAACTGTGTGTGTGGGTGTGACGCAGTGTCTGTGGGTGTGACACAGTGTGTGTGGGTGTGACGCAGTGTGTGTGGATGTGACGCAGTGTGTGTGGATGTGACGCAGTGTGTGTGGGTGTGATGCAGTGTGTGTGGGTGTGACGCAGTGTGTATGGGTGTGACACAGCGTGTGTGGGTGTGACGCAGTGTGTGTGGGAATGTGGGTGTGATGCAGTTTGTGTGTGTGTGGATATGACGCAGTTTGTGGGTGTGATGCAGGAGTTATGCAGAGTTTGTGGGTGTGATGCAGTGGGTCTGACACAGTGTGTGTGAGTGTGATGCAGTGAGTGTGACACCATGTGTGTGGGTGTGATGCAGCGTGTTTTGGAATGTGGGTGTGTGTGGGTGTGACAGTGTGTGTGGGTGTGGCGCAGTGTGTGTGGGTGTTACACAGTGTGTGTGGGTGTGCGAGTGTGACGCAGTGTGTGTGGGCGTGTGTGAGTGTGACGCAGTGTATGTGGGTGTTACACAGTGTGTGTGGGTGTGATGCAGTGTGTGGGGAAATGTGGGTGTGACGCCGTTTGTGGGGGTGTGCGGGGTTTACACAGAGTGTGTGGGTGTAACACAGTGTGTGTGGGTGTGTCGCAGTGTGTGTGGGTGTGTCGCAGTGTGTGTGGGTGTGACGCAGTGTGTGTGTGTGTGGGTGTGTGGCTGTGTCGCAGTATGTGTGAGGGTTTGGGTGTGATTCAGTGTATGTGTGTGTGTTGCAGTGTATGTGTGTGTGATGCAGTGTGTGTGTGTGTGATGCAGTGTGTGTGGGTGTGTGGGTGTGACGCAGTGTGTCTGGGTGAGCAGGTATGACGCAGTTTGTGCCGGCGTGTAGGTGTGAAGCAGTGTGTGCGGCTGTGATACAACGTGTGTGGGTGTGAAACAGTGTGTGTGGGTGTGACACAGTGTGTGTGGGAATGTGGGTGTGACACAGTGTGTGTGTGTGTGATGCTGTGTGTGTGGGTGTGAAAAAGTGTGTGGGTGTGTGGGTGTGATGTAGTATGTGTGGGTGTGCGAGTGTGACGCAGTGTGTGTGGGTGTGTGGCTATGGCGCAGTTTGTGGGGGTGTGCGGGAGTTATGCAGAGTGTGTGGGTGTGACACAGTGTGTGTGGGTGTGACGCAGTGTGTGTGGGAATGTGGGTGTGACGCAGTTTGTGGGAGTGTGTGGGGTTTACGCAGAGTGATTGGGTGTAACACAGTGTGTGTGGGTGTGACGCAGTGTGTGTGGGTGTGATGCAGTGTGTGCGGGTGTGTCGCAGTGTGTGTGGGTGTCACAGTGTGTGTGGGTGTGTCGCAGTGTGCGTGGGTGTGTCACAGTGTGTGTGGGTGTGACGCAGTTTGTGGGGGTGTGACGCAGTGTGTGTGGGTCTGATGCAGTGTGTTGGTGTGAAGCAGTGTGTGTGGGTGTGTGGGTGTGACGCAGTGTGTGTGGGTGTGACGCAGTGTGTGTGGGTGTGACGCAGTGTGTGTGGGTGTGATGCAGTGTGTGTGGGTGTGTGGGTGTGACGCAGTGTGTGTGAGTGTGATTTAGTGTGTGTGGGTGTGTGGGTGTGACGCAGTTTGTGGGTGTGATGCAGTATGTGTGGGTGTGATGCAGTGCATGTGGGTGTGTGGGTGTGACACAGTGTGTGTAGGAGTGATGTAGTGTGTGTGGGTGTGATGCAGTGTATGTGGGTGTGACGCAGTGTGTGTGGGTGTGTCACAGTGCATGTGGGTGTGACGCAGTTTGTGGGGGTGTGACGCAGTGTGTGTGGGTCTGATGCAGTGTGTGTGGGTGTGACACAGTGTGTGTGGATGTGACACTGTGTGTGTGGGTGTGACGCAGTGTGCGTGGGTGTGACGCAGTGTGTGTGGGTGTGACACAGTGTGTGTGGGTGTGACACAGTGTGTGTGGATGTGATGCAGAGTGTATGGGTGTGACACAGCGTGTGTGGGTGTGACGCAGTGTGTGGATGTGACGCAGTGTGTATGGGTGTGACACAGTGTGTGTGGGAATGTGGGTGTGATGCAGTTTGTGTGTGTGTGGATATGACGCAGTTTGTGGGGGTGTGCAGGAGTTATGCAGAGTGTGTGGGTGTGATGTAGTGTGTTTGGGTGTGACGCAGTGTGCGTGGGTGTGACAGTGTGTGTGGGTGTGACACAGTGTGTGTGGGTGTGTCACAGTGTGTGTGTGTGTGACACACTGTGTGTGGGTGTGTCACAGCGTGTGTGTGGGTGTGTCACAGTGTGTGTGGTTGTGGCGCAGTGTTTGTGGGTGTGACACAGTGTGTGTGGGTGTGTGGGTGTGACGCAGTGTGTGTGAGGGTGTGGGTGTGATGCAGTGTATGTGTGTCTGATGCAGTGTGTGTGGGTGTGTGGGTGTGACGCAGTGTGTGTGGGTGTGACAGTGTATGTGGGTGTGTGGGTGTGACGCAGTGTGTGTGGTGAGCAGGTGTGACGTAGTTTGTGCCAGCGTGTAGGTGTGAAGCAGTGTGTGCAGGTGTGATGCAATGTGTGTGGGTGTGAAACAGTGTGTGTGGGAATGTGGGTGTGTCACAGTTTGTGTGGGTGTGTGGGTGTGACACTGTGTGTGTGTGATGCTGTGTGTGTGGGTGTGACACAGTGTGTGGGTGTGACATAGTATGTGTGGATGTGCGGGTGTGATGCAGTGTGTGTGGGTGTGCGAGTGTGACGCAGTGTGTGTGGGTGTGACACAGTGTGTGTGGGTATGTGGGTGGGATACAGAGTGTGCGGGATTTACGCAGAGTCTGTGGGTGTAACACAGTGTGTGTGGGAATGTGGGTGTGACGCAGTTTTTGGGGTTGTGTGGGGGTTACGCAGAGTGTGTGGGTGTGATGCAGTGTGATTGGGAATGTGGGTGTGACGCAGTGTGTGTGTGTGTGACGCAGTGCGTGTGGGTGTGATGCAGTGTGTGCAGGGGAGTGGGTGTGACGCACTTTGTGAGGCTGTGACGCAGTGTGTGTGTGTGACGCAGTGCGTGTGGGTGTGATGCAGTGTGTGCAGGGGAGTGGGTGTGACGCACTTTGTGAGGCTGTGACGCAGTGTGTGGGTGTGACGCAGTGCGTGTGGGTGTGATGCAGTGTGTGCAGGGGAGTGGGTAAGACGCACTTTTTGTGGCTGTGATGCAGTGTGTGTGGGTGTGTGGGTGTGACGCAGTGTGTGTGGGTGTGATGCAGTGTGTGTGGGTGTGACGCAGTGTGTGTGGGTGTGACGCCGTGTGAGTGTGTGTTACGCAGTGTCTGTGAGTGTGACATAGTGTGTGTAGGTGTGATGCAGTGTGTGTGGGTGTGACATAGGGTGTGTGGGTGTGACGCAGTGTGTGTGGGTGTGACAGGGTGTGTGGGTGTGATGCAGTGTGATGGGAATGTGGGTGTGATGCAGTGCGTGTGGGTGTAATGCAGTGTGTGCAGGGGAGTGGGTGTGACGCACTTTGTGTGGCTGTGACGCAGTGTGTGTGGGTGTGATGCAGTGTGCGCAGGGGAGTGGGTGTGACGCACTTTGTGTGGCTGTGACGCAGTGTGTGTGGGTGTGACGCAGTGTGTGTGGGTGTGACACAGTGTGTGTAGGTGTGATGCAGTGTGTGTGGGTGTGACACCGTGTGAGTGTGTGTTACGCAGTGTGTGTGGGTGTGACGTAGTTTGTGTCGGTGTGATGCAGTGTGTGTGGGTGTGACACTGTGTGTGGGTGTGATGCAGTGTGTGTGGGTGTGACACTGTGTGTGGGTGTGTGGGTGTGACGCAGTGTGTGTGTGGGTGTGAAACAGTGTGTGTGGGTGTGATGCAGTGTGTGTGGGTGTGACACAGTGTGTGTAGGTGTGAAGCAGTGTGGGTGGGTGTGACACAGTGTGTGTAGGTGTGTTGCAGTGTGTGTGGGTGTGACACAGTGTGTGTAGGTGTGATGCAGTGTGTGTGGGTGTGACACAGTGTGTGTGGGTGTGTGGGTGTGATGCAGTGTGTGTGGGTGTGACACAGTGTGTGTGGGTGTGTAGGTGTGACGCAGTGTGTGTGGGTGTGACACAGTGTGTGTGGTTGTGTGGGTGTGATGCACTGTGTGTGGCTGTGCGAGTGTGACACAGTATGTGCTGGTGTGACACAGTATGTGTGGGTGTCACACAGTGTGTGTGGGTGTGATACTGTGTGTGTGGGTGTGACAGAGTGTGTATGGGTGTGATACTGTGTGTGTGGGTGTGATGCCGTGTATGTGGGTGAATGGGTGTGACGGAGTGTGTGTAGGTGTGGCACAGTATGTGTGGGTGTGACGCAGTGTGTGTGGGTGTGATGCAGTGTGTGTGGGTGTGTGGGTGTGACGGAGTGTGTGTGGGTGTGATGCAGTGTGTGTGGTGTGACGCAGTGTGTGTGGGTGTGATGCAGGTTGTGTGGGTGTGACGCAGTGTGTGTGGGTGTGACGCAGTGTGTGTGGGTGTGTGTGTGTGACGCAGTGTGTGTGAGTATGATGCAGTGTGTGTGGGTGTGACGCAGTGTGTGTGGGTGTGACGCAGTGTGTGTGGGTGTGATACTGTGTGTGTGGGTGTGACGCAGTGCGCGTGGGTGTGATACTGTGTGTGTGGGTGTGACGCACTGTGTGTGGGTGTGACACAGTGTGTGTGGGTGTGACACAGTGTGTGTGGGTGTGACAGTGCGTGTGGGTGTGATACTGTGCATGTGGGTGTGACGCAGTGTGTGTGGGTGTGACACAGTGTGTGTGGGTGTGACACAGTGTGTGCGGGTGTGATACTGTGTGTGTGAATGTGACACAGTGTGTGTGGGTTTGGGTGTGACGCAGTGTGTGTGTGTGTGTGTGTGTGTGTGTGTGTGTGACATAGTGTGTGTGTCTGTGGGTGTGACACAGTGTGTGTGTCTGTGTGACGCAGTATGTGTGTGTGTGTGTGGGTGTGTGTGTGTGTGTGGGTGTGACACAGTGTGTGTGTGTGTGTGTGTGTGTGACGCAGTGTGTGTGTGTGTGTGGGTGTGACGCAGTGTGTGTGAGGGTGTGGGTGTGATGCAGTGTATGTGTGTCTGATGCAGTGTGTGTGGGTGTGTGGGTGTGATGCAGTGTGTGTGGGTGTGACAGTGTATGTGGGTGTGTGGGTGTGTGGGTGTGACGCAGTGTGTGTGGGTGTGACGCAGTGTGTGTGGTGAGCAGGTGTGATGTAGTTTGTGCGTGTAGGTGTGAAGCAGTGTGTGCAGGTGTGACGCAATGTGTGTGGGTGTGAAACAGTGTGTGTGGGAATGTGGGTGTGTCACAGTTTGTGTGGGTGTGTGGGTGTGACACAGTGTGTGTGTGTGTGATGCTGTGTGTGTGGGTGTGACACAGTGTGTGGGTGTGTGGGTGTGACGTAGTATGTGTGGGTGTGTGGGTGTGACGCAGTGTGTGTGGGTGCGAGTGTGATGCTGTGTATGTGGGTGTGACACAGTGTGTGTGGGTATGTGGGTGGGATACAGAGTGTGCGGGATTTACGCAGAGTCTGTGGGTGTAACACAGTGTGTGTGGGAATGTGGCTGTGACGCAGTTTTTGGGGTTGTGTGGGGGTTACGCAGAGTGTGTGGGTGTGATGCAGTGTGATTGGGAATGTGGGTGTGACGCAGTGTGTGTGGGTGTGACGCAGTGCGTGTGGGTGTGATGCAGTGTGTGCAGGGGAGTGGGTGTGACGCACTTTGTGAGGCTGTGACGCAGAGTGTGGGTGTGACGCAGTGTGTGTGGGTGTGATGCAGTGTGTGCAGGGGAGTGGGTAAGACGCACTTTTTGTGGCTGTGATGCAGTGTGTGTGGGTGTGTGGGTGTGACGCAGTGTGTGTGGGTGTGATGCAGTGTGTGTGGGTGTGACGCCGTGTGAGTGTGTGTTACGCAGTGTCTGTGAGTGTGACATAGTGTGTGTAGGTGTGATGCAGTGTGTGTGGGTGTGACATAGGGTGTGTGGGTGTGACGCAGTGTGTGTGGGTGTGACAGGGTGTGTGGGTGTGATGCAGTGTGATGGGAATGTGGGTGTGACGCAGTGCGTGTGGGTGTAATGCAGTGTGTGCAGGGGAGTGGGTGTGACGCACTTTGTGTGGCTGTGACGCAGTGTGTGTGGGTGTGATGCAGTGTGTGCAGGGGAGTGGGTGTGACGCACTTTGTGTGGCTGTGACGCAGTGTGTGTGGGTGTGACGCAGTGTGTGTGGGTGTGATGCAGTGTGTGCATGGGAGTGGGTGTGACGCACTTTGTGTGGCTGTGACGCAGTGTGTGTGGGTGTGATGCAGTGCGTGTGGGTGTGATGCAGTGTGTGTCGGTGTGACGGAGTGTGTGTGCGTGTGACACTGTGTGTAGGTGTGATGCAGTGTGCGCAGGGGAGTGGGTGTGACGCACTTTGTGTGGCTGTGACGCAGTGTGTGTGGGTGTGACGCAGTGTGTGTGGGTGTGACACAGTGTGTGTAGGTGTGATGCAGTGTGTGTGGGTGTGACACCGTGTGAGTGTGTGTTACGCTGTGTGTGTGGGTGTGACGTAGTTTGTGTCGGTGTGATGCAGTGTGTTGGGTGTGACACTGTGTGTGTGTGTGATGCAGTGTGTGTGGGTGTGATGCAGTGTGTGGGTGTGTGGGTGTGACGCAGTGTGTGTGTGGGTGTGAAACAGTGTGTGTGGGTGTGATGCAGTGTGTGTGGGTGTGACACAGTGTGTGTAGGTGTGAAGCAGTGTGGGTGGGTGTGACACAGTGTGTGTAGGTGTGTTGCAGTGTGTGTGGGTGTGACACAGTGTGTGTAGGTGTGATGCAGTGCGTGTGGGTGTGATGCAGTGTGATTGGGAATGTGGGTGTGACGCAGTGTGTGTGGGTGTGATGCAGTGTGTGCAGGGGAGTGGGTGTGACGCACTTTGTGAGGCTGTGACGCAGTGTGTGTGGGTGTGACGCAGTGCGTGTGGGTGTGATGCAGTGTGTGCAGGGGAGTGGGTGTGACGCACTTTGTGAGGCTGTGACGCAGTGTGTGTGGTTGTGACGCAGTGCGTGTGGGTGTGATGCAGTGTGTGCAGGGGAGTGGGTAAGACGCACTTTTTTGTGGCTGTGATGCAGTGTGTGTGGGTGTGTGGGTGTGACGCAGTGTGTGTGGGTGTGACGCAGTGTGTGTGGGTGTGACACAGTGTGTGTGGGTGTGACGCTGTGTGAGTGTGTGTTACGCAGTGTCTGTGGGTGTGACATAGTGTGTGTAGGTGTGATGCAGTGTGTGTGGGTGTGACACAGGGTGTGTGGGTGTGTCGCAGTGTGTGTGGGTGTGACAGTGTGTGTGGGTGTGATGCAGTGTGTGTGGGTGTGACGCAGTGCGTGTGGGTGTGATGCAGTGTGTGTGGGTGTGACGGAGTGTGTGTGGGTGTGACACAGTGTGTGTAGGTGTGATGCAGTGTGCGCAGGGGAGTGGGTGTGACGCACTTTGTGTGGCTGTGACGCAGTGTATGTGGGTGTGACGTAGTGTGTGTGGGTGTGTGGGTGTGACGCAGTGTGTGTGGGTGTGACACAGTGTGTGTAGGTGTGATGCAGTGTGTGTGGGTGTGACACCGTGTGAGTGTGTGTTACGCAGTGTGTGTGGGTGTGACGTAGTTTGTGTCTGTGTGATGCAGTGTGTGTGGGTGTGACACTGTGTGTGTGGGTGTGTGGGTGTGATGCAGTGTGTGTGGGTGTGACACAGTGTGTGTGGGTGTGTGGGTGTGACGCAGTGTGTGTGTGGGTGTGAAACAGTGTGTGTGGGTGTGATGCAGTGTGTGTGGGTGTGACACAGTGTGTGTAGGTGTGTTGCAGTGTGTGTGGGTGTGACACTGTGTGTAGGTGTGATGCAGTGTGTGTGGGTGTGACACAGTGTGTGTGGGTGTGTGGGTGTGACGCAGTGTGTGTGGGTGTGACACTGTGTGTGTGGGTGTGATGCAGTGTGTGTGGGTGTGACACAGTGTGTGTGGGTGTGTGGGTGTGATGCAGTGTGTGTGTGGGTGTGAAACAGTGTGTGTGGGTGTGACGCAGTGTGTGTGGGTGTGACACAGTGTGTGTGGTTGTGTGGGTGTGATGCACTGTGTGTGACTATGCGAGTGTGACACAGTATGTGCTGGTGTGACACAGTATGTGTGGGTGTCACACAGTGTGTGTGGGTGTGATACTGTGTGTGTGGGTGTGATGCCGTGTATGTGGGTGTATGGGTGTGACGGAGTGTGTGTAGGTGTGATGCAGTGTGTGTGGGTGTGACACAGTGTGTGTGGGTGTGTGGGTGTGACGCAGTGTGTGTGGGTGTGACACTGTGTGTGTGGGTGTGTGGGTGTGATGCAGTGTGTGTGGGTGTGACACAGTGTGTGTGGGTGTGTGGGTGTGACGCAGTGTGTGTGTGGGTGTGAAACAGTGTGTGTGGGTGTGATGCAGTGTGTGTGGGCGTGACACATGTGTGTAGGTGTGAAGCAGTGTGGGTGGGTGTGACACAGTGTGTGTAGGTGTGTTGCAGTGTGTGTGGGTGTGACACTGTGTGTAGGTGTGACGCAGTGTGTGTGGGTGTGACACAGTGTGTGTGGGTGTGTGGGTGTGACGCAGTGTGTGTGGGTGTGACACAGTGTGTGTGGTTGTGTGGGTGTGATGCACTGTGTGTGGCTATGCGAGTGTGACACAGTATGTGCTGGTGTGACACAGTATGTGTGGGTGTCACACAGTGTGTGTGGGTGTGATACTGTGTGTGTGGGTGTGATGCCGTGTATGTGGGTGTATGGGTGTGACGGAGTGTGTGTAGGTGTGGCACAGTATGTGTGGGTGTGACGCAGTGTGTGTGGGTGTGATGCAGTGTGTGTGGGTGTGTGGGTGTGACGGAGTGTGTGTGGGTGTGATGCAGTGTGTGTGGGTGTGACGCAGTGTGTGTGGGTGTGATGCAGGTTGTGTGGGTGTGACGCAGTGTGTGTGGGTGCGTGGGTGTGATGCAGTGTGTGTGGGTGTGATGCAGTGTGTGTGGGTGTGTGGGTGTGACAGAGTGTCTGTGGGTGTGATGCAGTGTGTGTGGGTGTGACGCAGTGTGTGTGGGTGTGATGCAGGTTGTGTGGGTGTGACGCAGTGTGTGTGGGTGTGACGCAGTGTGTTGTGGGTGTGATGCAGTGTGTGTGGGTGTGACGCAGTGTGTGTGGGTGTGATGCAGGTTGTGTGGGTGTGACGCAGTGTGTGTGGGTGTGACGCAGTGTGTGTGGGTGTGTGTGTGTGACGCAGTGTGTGTGAGTGTGATGCAGTGTGTGTGGGTGTGACACAGTGCATGTGGGTGTGATACTGTGTGTGTGGGTGTGATGCAGTGTGTGTGGGTGTGATGCAGTGTGTGTGGATATGACGCAGTGTGTGTGGGTATGACGCAGTGTGTGTGGGTATGACGCAGTGTGTGTGGGTGTGACGCAGTGTGTGTGGGTGTGACATTGTGTGTGTGGGTGTGACGCAGTGCGCGTGGGTGTGATACTGTGTGTGTGGGTGTGACACAGTGTGTGTGGGTGTGACAGTGCGTGTGGGTGTGACGCAGTGTGTGTGGGTGTGACGCAGTGCGTGTGGGTGTGATACTGTGCATGTGGGTGTGACGCAGTGCGTGTGGGTGTGACACAGTGTGTGTGGGTATGACGCAGTGTGTGTGGGTGTGACGCAGTGTGTGTGGGTGTGACACAGCGTGTGTGTGTGGGTGTGTGTGTGTGGGTGTGACACAGTGGGTGTGTGGTGTGTGTGTGGGTGTGACACAGTGTGTGTGTGGGTGTGTGTGTGGGTGTGTGTGTGTGTGTGTGTGGGTGTGTGTGTGGGTGTATGTGTGTGTGTGTGGGTGTGTGTGTGGATGTGACACAGTGGGTGTGTGTGGGTGTGACGCAGTGTGTGTGGGTGTGACACAGTGGGTGTGTGTGGGTGTGACGCAGTGTGTGTGTGTGTGTGTGTGTGTGTGTGGGTGTGACACAGTGTGTGTGTGGGTGTGTGTGTGGGTGTGACACAGTGTGTGTGTGGGTGTGTGTGTGGGTGTGACACAGTGTGTGTGTGTGTGTGTGACACAGTGTGTGTGTATGTGTGTGTGGTGTGTGACACAGTGTGTGTGTGGGTGTGTGTGTGTGTGGGTGTGACACAGTGGGTGTGTGTGTGTGTGTGGGTGTGACACTGTGTGTGTGGGTGTGGGTGTGTGTGTGTGTGTGTGGGTGTGACACAGTGGGTGTGTGTGGGTGTGACGCAGTGTGTGTGGGTGTGACACAGTGGGTGTGTGTGGGTGTGACGCAGTGTGTGTGTGTGTGTGTGTGTGTGTGTGTGTGTGTGGGTGTGACACAGTGTGTGTGTGGGTGTGTGTGTGGGTGTGACACAGTGTGTGTGTGGGTGTGTGTGTGGGTGTGACACAGTGTGTGTGTGGGTGTGTGTGGGTGTGACACAGTGGGTGTGTGTGTGTGTGTGTGTGTGTGGGTGTGACACAGTGTGTGTGTGTGTGTGTGTGTGTGTGGGTGTGACACAGTGTGTGTGTGTGTGTGTGTGTGTGTGTGGGTGTGACACAGTGGGTGTGTGGTGTGTGTGTGTGGGTGTGACACTGTGTGTGTGGGTGTGGGTGTGTGTGTGTGTGTGTGGGTGGGTGTGACACAGTGGGTGTGTGTGGGTGTGACGCAGTGTGTGTGGGTGTGACACAGTGGGTGTGTGTGGGTGTGACGCAGTGTGTGTGTGTGTGTGTGTGTGTGTGGGTGTGACACAGTGTGTGTGTGGGTGTGTGTGTGGGGTGTGACACAGTGTGTGTGTGGGTGTGTGTGGGTGTGACACAGTGGGTGTGTGTGTGTGTGTGTGTGTGGGTGTGACACAGTGTGTGTGTGTGTGTGTGTGTGTGTGGGTGTGACACAGTGTGTGTGTGTGTGTGTGTGTGTGGGTGTGACACAGTGTGTGTGTGTGTGTGTGTGGGTGTGACAGTGTGTGTGTGTGTGTGGGTGTGACACAGTGTGTGTGTGTGTGTGTGTGTGTGGGTGTGACACAGTGTGTGTGTGGGTGTGTGTGTGGGTG